>JAZDUH010000315.1:10167500-10342765 GCA_036419115.1 Scarus forsteni
TCCGCAATTCATGCCCTTCGATCCCAAACATATTGAGAGTTGTAAAAAGGAAAGGTGATGTAACACAGAGGTTAACATGCCCCTGTTACATAATTTTAGAACATGCTGTAGGTATCGAATTCAAAGTGAATAAGTGAATGTTTGCAAAAAAAAAAAAAAAAAAAGTACAAGTTGAACACTAAATATATTGTCTTTGTAGCATAAACGACTGAATATGAGGCAAAAAAATTTTAGTTACAATTTCCCCAATGACCCAACTTCATTGGAACTGGGGTTTTAATGAAATTGGAATGGTGGCACCGGGGCGCGGCAGGTAGTGCACGTGTCTCACACTAAGGTTGCTGGTTCGATCCCTGTTTTGGTCAGGGTCTTTCTGTGTGGAGTTTGCATTTTCTCCACGGCATGTGTGGGTTCTCTCCAGGCACTCATCTTCATCCCACAGACCAATAACATAGTTATTTACCTTTTGTTTTTGCTGTCAAATGTTTGTTTGATTGTTTATTAACAAGATTACACAACAATACTGGACAGATTTAGCTTAAAAATATTCAGGAGATGTTGGTAATGGCCCAACTTAAAAATGATGAGGTTTTGGTGGTGATCCAGATAACTGACATTAGCGAACGGTTGTTTCGAATGATTGATGGTAACTTAAACGTGGAACTATTGCTTAAAGATGTAACAATAACATGTGAGCTATCTTGGTGGAAGTTTGTGCTCTCTGAGTCCTTTCTAGTTAGGTTGGCTCGTGACTCTAAATTGCTCTTAGGTATGTGTGTTAGCATGAATGGTTGCCCGCCTTTCTACATCACCGTGCAATGTAGGAAACAGAAACTCAGTGAGGCAGCCATTATCCCTCAATTAAGCTGATCCTGTTTTATTCAATTTGTAGCAAAACACTTTCCAGAAATGATCACTCAGCATCTTTCAGCTCATGGCTGCAAAGTGCTTCTATTGTGGTTTAACTGAGATAAATCTTCTAGAAAATACTTGGCCTTACTGGATGTATATTCATTAATAGAGAGATTTACAAAGCAAATGCTTCGATGGTAACGAGACACTTTCCTGTACTTACTGGCATTTTCTCTTCATGTTCTCAAAGGCTGTTGCTCCACAGGGAGGAGCAATTAGATCAAGTAAAGTATTTGCAGCTAACAGTGAGTACCCTATAGGTTTGAATAAATATACTTTCCAGATATTCTATGTCTTCATTCCAGTTTATTCAGTGACACACACAATGAAGATAACAGTGCAATGACTGTTGGGGTTGTTTGTCTGTAGTCTTAAATTTATAAGAATCAGGAAGGGATTAACACCACGGTTCTCATATTTAATCTTCTGGTGCTGTTTTTAAAGACCATTTTTGCTTAAGTCCACTCAAAAACCAGATCAAAGGTTGAGTACCAGTCATAAAAACAATTTGCTTAATTTTTAAAAATGTTATCTGCAAACACAGTTTCAGGAAATATGCCTGTTAACACAAAACACTGAAAATGCTGTAGTACATACACCAGGCCTGTTGGTGGCACTGTGTGCCACAGACATACACCAAAACCAGATAAGGCACAGAGCGGGCTCATAAACATGTGCAATGCAAACACACATCGAGAAGAGGAGATATGATGTTCTCCATGCCAATTTTTTGCACATGGTGGTCATAAAGGAGCAGATTTTTCTGTTAAAGCCAAAACAAACTCAGTAACACAAACACAACACTGTTTTCTGCCATTGTTTGTGTTGTTGAGGTTGGTGCATGCAGTGTAAGAGAGAGGTGGGGCTATGAGATCGTAGTTTCTAAAATATGCATAGTTGTTGTAAACACAGAAACCCAAGGGCAGAAATTTGAGTTTAACTCACTCTGAGACTGTTTTGAAAAATGTGCATTTTCCAAAACACCAGTAGATTTTGGTGGTGCTCCAAATAACCGCCATTAGCATTTTTTGCTCAAAAACTAATGCTGACATCAACATAAGTCTGAGTGCTAGGTGTGAGTTTTCAGGGTCAATGAATCATATTATGATGTTAACTTTATCATGGAACTTTTGCTTACAGATGTAACAGCAATGTGTGAGCTACCTTAGTGGAGGTTTATGCTCTCTGAGTGCTTTTTATTTGCCTTATGGCCTCTCCCTAGCCTGGAGCACCTCCACCTGTCCCATCCTGTGTCTCTCTTTCCCTCTGATGTAGTCATATCTGCTGGTTGTTTGTCCCCAGAGTCCAGATGTGCCTTCACTCCAGGGCAGCCTTCTGCTTGGGCTGAATTCTGCTTTTTTGTGTGTCGTACTTTGGTCAGAATTCAACCACAAATAGTCTACTATCCAACAGGCTGGATAAACAGACACTGGATAAATACTCTTTTTCAACCATGCTACAGTCTACAAATGGGATTTAAATGTGTACATTTTCAAATCATCAAACTGTTCTCTGCTCTCTAATTTGGGCACAAAATAATGCAGGCACTAATTTTATTAATTTGTCCCTCGCAGAGATGTTCATTGATAATTACTGACCGCTGCATTAAACAGCAGTGCTGCTTTGACCACATGGGGCAGAGTAAGTTAAAAATAAACTCACACATTCAGTGCTCAAGAGATCAAAACCAAATCATGAGCAAAACTATCTGTAGTAAGAAGGTAGCTTTATAAAGTTAAGAGGCTTACAACTTTTATCAACATCTGCCCTGGTCGATCTATAAACAAGCAAGTTGTAGATGAAATGAAAATTTACACTTTGAATTGACAATGCACTTATTGGTTATAAAGGCTTGATGCTTAAACATGGCAGACATTAAATCTGAACTATACATGACCACTCTGTGTGGAGAGTGGTTTAAACGTGTTCTTCTGTATTATTTTGAGGCCTGCTCTGCCTGCTGAATCCCTTTAATTGTATCAGGATGCTTTCTAGGCCTTGTTCATTTTCTTAATCTTATCTGCTGTTTGTATGTTGCCATGATTTGTCTCTGTTTTGATTTACAGGCTGCCCAAAAAAGAGTGGCCGGTTGGTTGAATTTGACTCTTAGGTGTTGGTTAGTGTATGAATGGTTGTCTAGCTCTCTATGTGGCCATGCTGTGGACTGGCAGGATATTTCAGGGTGTACCCCACCTCTCACCAAAGGATGGATTTTTAGGGCCTCATTTTCCAGCCCTAGGTCTGATTTGGGGTGATAGCACTGGCAGCCTTCTTGTGCGGTGCGTACAATACCTGCTGTGCCACCGTGTCACCTGAGGCAAATAAATAGTGTTCATTTTTATGTTTATACTTAATTGAAAAGTTAGTATTCACAGAATTGGATATATTCTGGACATTTTGACTTCGCCTATTAAGTGGTGGTGGGAGAATCAATCAATTCAACCAATCAATTACTTTATTGTCATTGCACTTGTCACAAGTACAGAGCAACAAAATTCTTCTTCACAGTACAACCCGTCCAAGAACAGGCAAAGACAGTGACATGCATGGAGGAGACAGGATCAGGAAGAGCTCCCCGCTTTATCAGAAACGGAAGACACCGGGAGAGAGAAAGGAGAAAAAGACCACACACCATGCCCTGCAGAGCACAGTGTGAGATCAGAAAAAAGGTACCTTAGGAAATAAGCAACAAGATAAAACAATTTCAAACGTAAGACTCCAAGATGAGCACATACATTATATTGCCAATAATATTCACTCACCCATCCAAATAATCAGAATCAGGTGTTCCAATCACTTCCATGGCCACAGGTGTATAAAATCAAGCACCTCGGCATGCAGACTGCTTTTACAAACATTTGTGAAAGAATGGGTTGCTCTCAGGAGCTCAGTGAATTCCAGCGTGGAACTGTGACAGGATGCCACCTGTGTAGCAAATCTAGTCGTGAAACTTCCTCACTCCTAAATATTCCACAGTCAACTTTCAGCTGTATTTTTTGGGAAACAGGTATTTGGGAAACAGGTAAAGCAGTCCTACGGGGTAAAATCATATCATTCTCTGTCAATAAGAAAAAAAGCGAAAAGGAATATGAAATGAAATTAGAACAAAAAATAAAGCTATTAGATACGCAGAATGCAAGCAACCCAACGGAAGAAACACAGAAAGAATTAAGAAAGTATCAGGCCCAGCTAAATGAGATTCTAAATAAGAGAGCCCAGTTTTTAATTCAAAGGCTCAGACAAGAAAACTTCCATCATAACAACAAATCTGGTAAATACTTAGCAAATCTAATTAAACAAAATAAAGAGAGAACAACAATCACAACTATAAAAGACTCATCAGGGAAGCCTACCAATTCGCCAGAGGAAATAAACAAAATATTCAAAAAATTTTACGCCAACCTTTACTCATCGACAAATGAACCTAGACAGGAAGACATCGATTTATTTCTCAACAACGTCAAACTTCCAAAGATTGCTCCAGAACAATCAAAAGCTTTAGATACACCAATAACAGAAACAGAACTTTCTGCAGCCCTACACCTTATGCCAAATAACAAAGCTCCAGGTCCTGATGGCTTCCCTGCTGAATTTTATAAACAATTCTGGCCAATTCTATCCTCTTTATGAGAGCAATAACTGAAATAAAATTAAAATGTAGATTTCCAACGCATATGAATAGAGCAGAAATTTCACTCATCCAGAAACCTAATAAAGATCCAACTCTGCCATCAAACTATCGCCCCATCTCCTTAATCAATGTAGATATAAAAATCATCAGTAAAGCTCTAGCACACAGGATAGAAAAAATACTTCCTTCTATAATCCACCACGATCAGACTGGTTTTATCAAAGGTAGACAGTCATCCAGTAACACCCGTAGATTATTCAACTTAATCCATTATTCATCTTTACAAAAGGTAGACACCATCATAGCAACATTAGATGCAGAAAAGCTTTTGACAGAGTAAACTGGAAAACTCTCTTTAGCACTCTTAAGAAATTTGCCTTCGGGGACTCATTTATTCACTGGATTAAAATTCTGTACACTGCTCCTTCAGCTACTGTCACCACCAATGGACTAACCTCACAGAGATTCACACTACATAGGGGTACGAGGCAGGGATGCCCACTCTCTCCTGCATTATTCACCCTCTTTATAGAGCCTTTGGCAGCAGCTATACGTCAGAATGTTCGCATCAAGGGAATTCAGACATCCCAAATCCAACATAAGATTAGTTTGTATATGATTTACATTTTACTGTTTCTACAAGACCCTCAATCGTCTCTGCAGGAAACAGTAAATCTCATTGAATCATTCTCCAAGATTTCAGATTACTCAATAAACTGGAACAAATCCTCTATTCTTCCATTACACAACACCAGATGGGATGCAGCATGTCATATATCACCTATACCCTTATGTTCAGGCCACATCACTTACCTGGGCATTAACATTTCCTCCAGGCTGTCAGAGCTGATTGGACTAAATTTCACTCCCTTGCTCAAAAAAATAGAAAGTGACCTCCAACGGTGGATGAACTTACCACTATCCATATTAGGAAGAATAGCAACCATTAAAATGACAGTACTTCCAAAAATAAACTACCTCTTTTCAATGATTCCAATTCATCCAACTCTGCCTTGGTTCAAGGCTATAGATTCAATGTTCAGTAAGTTTTATTGGAAAAACAAAGCACCAAGGATCAAACTTACAACTCTGCAAAAACAAAATTGCAAGGCGGCTTAGATGCCCCACACATCCACCACTACTCTTTGGCAAATCAACTACAGTATATTTACAAATGGACACATCCAATTCAATCAGACATCACCTGGTTGGATATAGAACAAACAATCTGTGAAGATATACCTACTTCAGACCTCCCATTCCTCAGTCAAACCATCAAGCATCATCCTTGTTTTAAAGCAGGAACTATTGCCTCAACACTCACAGCCTGGTGGAAATTTCACAAAATAACAAACTCTCACCTTGCACCTTCCAACTTCACTCCAATCTGGCATAACCCTGATTTTCTAAGTAACAAAAAACCACTTCACCTGCATGCATGGGCTGAAAAAGGCATCACACATCTTAAGCATATCTTTCACAATAATAGTCTGGTACCATTCCACCACCTGGTCCAAGAGTTTGGCATCGGAAACAATAGCTTCACATATTTACAAGTCAAATCATCCATCCAATCCAAGATAAATATAAATTCTACCAATCTGTCTCTTCCTCCATCAACCAAGGAGCTAATTAACATACTCTCTCCAAAAAGCTTCTTTCCAAAATATATAAAATAATACTACTACACACTGATAATTCCATTACATTGCCCTCCAGTAAATGGGAAGAGGATCTCTATGGCTCCTGATGCCGATTTCTGGGCTACAATTTTAGAAAACATTTATTTTATGACCAAAAATGCAAATCTCCAGCTAATACAGTATAAAATCATTCACAGAACCCACTATACTGCACAAAAACTGTTTAAAATGGGTTTTAGGACAGAACTATGTTCATATTGCACAGAGAACTGCCCTGACACCTATATTCACGACACCTGGCTATGCGCACCTGTTAGACAGTTCTGGATAAAAGTCACAGAGTCCCTATCTCTCATTCTGGGAAGCCACATCCCACTATCTCCCTCACTCTGCTTACTTGGTGATGTGTCTTCACTTAACTTCCACACAAACAAAAATAAACCCCTTCTTGTGGCCCTAGCCATTGCCAAGAAAACGATTCTCTTAAACTGGAAATCAAGGAACTCCCTAAATTTAGCCCAGTGGAAAAATCTCCTCTCAGAGTATGTCTCCCTGGAAAACCTGGCTTTAAACAACACTGCAGATAATCAAGACCACTGGTCACCTTTTCTTGATTTTTTGCTCACCTAAACCCCAAGTATTTAAATCCCATTTTGCCTTACCTATTTCTTTTTGTTTTTCGGTCTGCCAATACCCCACACACACACTCACACACACACACACGCACCCACTATACACAAACTAGCGCTGCCGTTTTGCTCTGTTTTCCGCTTTCTCTTTTTTAATATTTAAATTTAGCTCAGTTCCCTGGGACCCAGAGACAGTAAGTATACTCTGGTGGGTATACTCTGGTGACGGTAGTTGGGGTCCTCACCTCCTATGTCTCTTCCATAGGACCCTCCTCCACCCCCCTTCCCCCATCCACTACCCGAACCAGGGTCTTCATCCCTTTCCTACCCCCCCTCCCAAACCCACTACCCGAACCAGGGTCTTCATCCCCTTCCCACTCCCCCCCCACACACACCCACTACCCGAACCAGGGTCTTCATCCCGTTCCAACCCTCCCTATCCTAACCCACTACCCAAACCAGGGTCTTTATCCCAACCCCCCCCTCCCCCCTCCCACACCCACTACCCGAACCAGGGTCTTCATCCCTTTTCCAACCCCCCCTATCCTAACCCACTACCCGAACCAGGGTCTTTATCCCGTTCCAACCCTCCCTATCCTTACCCACTACCCGAACCAGGGTCTTTACCCCTTCCCACCCCCCCCCCCTCCCACACCCACTACCCGAACCACGCTCTTCATCCCGTTACAACCCTCCCTATCCTAACCCACTACCCGAACCAGGGTCTTTATCCCTTCCCAACCCCCCCCCTCCCCCCTCCCACTACCCGAACCAGGGTCTTCATCCCTTCCCAACTCCCCTATCCTAACCCACTACCCGAACCAGGGTCTTCATCCCCTTCCCTCCCCCTCCCCACGCCCACTACCGAAGCAGGGTCTTCATCCTGCTCCAACCCTCCCTATCCTAACCCACTACCCGAACCAGGGTCTTTATCCCTTCCCAACCCCCCCCACACCCACTACCGAACCAGGGTCTTCATCCCGCTCCAACCCTCCCTATCCTAACCCACTACCCAACCAGGGTCTTTATCCCTTCCCAACCCCCCTCCCCTCCCACACCCACTACCCGAACCAGGGTCTTCATCCCTTCCCAACCCCCCATCCTAACCCACCACAACCAGGGTCTTTATCCCTTCCCAACCCCCACACCCACTACCAACCAGGGTCTTCATCCTGCTCCAACCCTCCCTATCCTAACCCACTACCCGAACCAGGGTCTTTATCCCTTCCCAACCCCCCTCCCCCCTCCCACACCCACTACCCGAACCAGGGTCTTCATCCCTTCCCAACCCCCCTATCCTAACCCACTACCCAACCAGGGTCTTTATCCCTTCCCAACCCCCCCCCCACACCCACTACCCGAACCAGGGTCTTCATCCCGCTCCAACCCTCCCTATCCTAACCCACTACCCAACCAGGGTCTTTATCCCTTCCCAACCCCCCACACACACACACACCCACTACCGAACCAGGGTCTTCATCCTGTTCCAACCCTCCCTATCCTAACCCACTACCCAACCAGGGTCTTTATCCCTTCCCAACCCCCCTCCACACCCACTACCCAACCAGGGTCTTCATCCCTTTCCTAACCCCCCTCCACCTCGACTGCCCGAACCAGGGTCTTCATCCCACTCCCCCCCCCCACACACACACACACACTCTACACATGAGCCACCCTCTCCATACACACCACATACTTCCAGTATAGACCTGCATCAGCACAGCACTCGAACTGTCTTAAACTAGCTACAATACCTGTTTGTTCTTCTCCCAGTTGTCTTGTCATGTCTTGTCCTGTCTTGTATGTCACTATTTCCCCTTCTTTCACACTGTGGTGTGGCACGGCCCTCCCCTTCAGCTCCCATCAGGGGTTAAATAAAGTTTTATATGATGGAGTAGCTTACGGGGAGGGCTGGTGATGGTCACTATAGCAGTGAATCATATTCACATATCTCTCACTGCTAGAAAAAAATGCATTAGTCTTTCCAACGCTGCCACCGGACACAGTGCTCAGCTGTAAAGATAATGCAGACAAGGGAAAAAAAAAAAAAAAAAAAAAAAAAAAAACTTTCAGCTGTATTAGAAGAACATGGAAGTGTTTGCGAATGACAGCAACTCAGCCACGAAGTGGTAGGCCACGTGAACTGCTGAGGTGTATAGTGCGAAGAGGTCGCCAACTTTCTGCAGAGTCAATCGCTACAGACCTCCAAACTTCATGTGGCCTTCAGATTAGCTCAAGAACAGAGCAGAGAGCTTCATGGAGTGAGTTTCCATGGCCGAGCAGCTGCATCCAAACCAAACGTCACCAAGTGCAATTGAAAACGGCAATGCAGTGGTGTGAAGCACGCCACTTCATCTGGCAATCTGACGGACCAATCTGGGTTTGGTGGTTGCCAGGAGAACGATAGGCTTGTGGGACTGCATTGTGCCAAGTGTAAAGTTTGGTCGTGGTGGTGGTGGTGGTGGTGGTGGGGGGGATTATGGTGTGGGGGTGTTTTTCAGGAGCTGGGCTTGGCCCCTTAGTTCCAGTCAAAGGAACTCTGAATGCTTCAGCACACCAAGACATTTTGGACATTTCCATGCTCCAACTTTGTGGGAACAGTTTGGAGCTGGCCCCTTCCTCTTCCAACATGGCTGTGCACCAGTGCACAAGCATGTCCATAAAGACATGGATGACAGAGTCTGGTGTGGATGAACTTTACTGGCCTGCACAGAGTCCTGACCTCAACCCCATAGAACATCTTTGGGATGAATTAAAGCAGACCTGAGAGCCAGGCCTTCGCGTCCGACATCAGTGTGTGACCTCACAAATGCGCTTCAGGAAGAATGGTCAAAAATTCTAATAAACACTCCTAAACCTTGTGGACAGCCTTCCAAGAAGATTTGAAGTTGTTATAGCTGTGAAGGGTGGACCGACGTCATATTGAACCCGATGGATTAGGAATGGGATGTCACTTAAGTTCATATGCCAGTCAAGGCAGGTGAGCGAATACTTTTGGCAATATAGTGTATGATGGTGACAGGGTCTTGGAAAGGGGGCAAGACTGGGCAGCCATCATAGGCGCGTCTTACCCGCCAACAGCACGAGGAATATTTATCTTGAAGGGAAGGGAACAACAAAGTAAATTAAGGATCACTGCTGCAGTATATTAATTCACAAAATGCCTGCAAATAATTCTTTTTCAATTTTCTCATTTAGCAACTCCAATTTAAAAACTCTTACAGAAACTTCCCTTTATTGTATCTCACTCAAATCCAGGCAGGAGGCTACATTTACAGGCTGTTCAAAATGAACAATACATCATTGTTATCTGAAGCAGAAGGCACATTTCCAATTCAGCTGAAAGTACCACTGTACATTACATTTCCATTTGTATATTACACATTACATGAAGTGCCACATAATAAAAACCGAGAGTGCAGATGGTTTAGGGAAGTTGTAGCTTCATTATAATATTCTCGTGTTGATTTACAGCCTGTACTTACAGAGAAATCCCTCCCCTGATCAGCAAAAATTATTCACCAACATGATGAGAAATTCAAATCATCTCTACCATGATAGAAAGCACATTAATCTGAGTCCATGCAGTCATATTTTTACTCACGGACAGAAGGAATGAATGATGTGCAGCCCATATTTTCAGCATAGACAAAATTCTCTATTTTCCGTCTGCTTTGGCACATATTTGTCTCCCCCCCGCTCTATACCCTCTGCTCAGGCTTTCTCCTTTGATGATATATTACAGGGGTAGGGTTGTACTTTAAAATGGAGAGGATTTACATAAGAATGGAGTGCATGGAGCTCTGAGGCAGGAACAGAGTCACTGAAAGGTTAGGTCCACAAACAGGCTCTGGCGGCTGATAAATGCGACGAGAACACAGTTTTTCAAAATGCTTATGTGCAGAGAGTGAGGACAGAATTCAGCAAACACTTGAGATATTTAATCCTCTATTCATTCAGAGGGCGTGGAAGTGAGGCCATGAAATGTGAAATGCATTATAGTGTTTTTGTTTTTTTTCCCAGAGTGTTAGAGAAGCAGGGTAGAAAAGGTCTTCCCGCCACTGAATGCCTTTCTAAGAGCCGCATTAGATTAGAAAGCCCGGCTAAGTGCTTTTCATTGCATGCAGCTTTTTAAAAACTTTTGGTTTCTGACCATTTCGTTCACTTAAGCTTAAAAGACCACGTACATAAACATGACCACTTCCTGAATCTAGCTTGCACTGCCCTCTGATTATATGCTGCAATTTAATTTAAGGAGGAATGCACATCTGACAGGTTTGTGATTTAGTATTGGAAAATAGTTATGATGCTGCAAGTGTCTGTAATAGTTTACCTTTACATGTGAGAGTGTGGCTGATAACCTTGCAGTGTAGCTGGATCCACCTGATTCTATGCCTGTAACCAAGCAGATCCATCTTGCCCAAGTACAATCTACAACGTCTAAGCGCAGCCCAAAAGCGTCATGGTCCAAACAGCACTCTTTAAAGAAGGAAAAGGTGACAGCAAGGAGCAACATCAGGAAGTGAGTGTTTGCACAGAGATTAGCATAGATGCTAACAGCTGTAGTAGCATTTTTATCAGATCTGGACCGCGTTTCTTATATGAAAAACAAACATCACTAATAGGAAATATTGATGAAAAGTATCTTTTTATTTCACTTCCAACCTTATTGGCAAGACTTTGTTCCATGAAGTGGTGTAAGTTTTATGGGTAACACTTTACTTGAGAGGTCCGCAAATTTCATCGCACTTAGGTAATAATTAGACAACGTTTTTTCTTATTTATTTGAAATTACCCCCAAAATGTATAATATATATTCATTTTATTAATAATTATATATAAATGCTCTGCAGAATTGAGATAAAAATGAGGTAGAAACAAGTCGGATAATAAAGGTACATTTATCACCTGCCTCTCTTAAAATAGCAGAAATGTTGGCATTCTTCTAAAAACACTTTGTGGCGGGTTGTGATTTAATTTCAAATAAGTTATTTGCTAATCGTCACCTTCTTACCTTGCAATTTGGAGTAAATTTCATAGAAACTAGAAAAGAACATAACCTACCAATTGTGACTTGCGACAATAAATGTGGACATCATTTTTAAAAAGTTATGTGCTAATTTTCACCAAATTCTCATGAAATTTTGGGGGTAATTTCAAATAAATAAGAAAAAACTTTTTCTAAACATTACCTAAGTGCGATGAAATTTGCAGACCTCTAAAGTAAAGTGTTACCATTTTATGTTATACTACAGTAGCACCCATCTACTACATTATCTGATTGGTAAATGACAGAACAAGTGACCAATCACCTGCCAGATACGCTTTTGAAAAGTTCCCAAAACTTCCCAAACAATTTCAATGGGAGGTTGCCCACATGGATCAGTGGTATTATTGAATGGCCCATCTGGTGTCGGGATAAACTGCTGATCCCAACAAAGAATTCAAAAATCTGTGCTACCACCTCTTCCATCTTTGTCTCATTCCCTGAATCTGGTGATCCAGAATTGTATCTGTCACAGTGTGTTTGATGCTGCACTCCTTTTTCCAATGTCATCATGACCGTTCATGCAGTTGGTTTCTGTCGTGTTGTCTGTCATGCTCAGAGAGGTAGAGGCCTTACTACTTATTACTTTGAGAGTAATTATCCAATTGTTTTCCAAAGCATCAGCCCTATAAGGTCAGTGATGTAGGTGTACAGGTCCTAAATCAAGCTAAGTGTGGAAGTTTATGCAACCAGTTGTTTCTGTAAGTTACGTCTTATTGACTTGATAATCTCTTCACCAGATTCTGCCACAGCCTTGTTTGACAAGTGATCCTGATGTTGTGATATCAAAATCTAATTTCTTCTTCTCTACAGTCAACTTGTTGCGGTGCTATCTTAACAACCCTCCTCAATCCCAGGCAACAGAAGAAGATTGGGGTTCAGGTATGAGAATTTCTTACTGATATACATGTCGAGAAACAGTCAAAATGGAGAGAATAAGGTAAAATGACGAGAAAAAAGTCAAACTGACAGGAACAAAGTTGAAATGACAAGAATAACATCTGCATCAAATGTTGAGAAAAAAAAGTAAAAATGACAACATAGTTAAATTTCTAAGAATAACATCTGCACTTAATGTCAAGAATAAAGTCAAAATTACTAGAATCTAGTAAAAAGTTGGAAAAAGTTCAAATGCAAAGCATAACTTTAAAAAGGACAAAAAAAGTCAAAAAGACAAGAATACCATCTGTATGGAATTTTAAGAAAAGGTCAAAGTCATAGGAAGTTACTTTAAATGATGAAAAAGGTAAAACCTTTAAAATGTCAAAATGAAAAGAAAAAGTCAATACGATAAGTTAAGGTAAGATTGCAAGAATTATGTCAAAATGAACGAAAATAGCATCGGCATTGAATTTGATAATTTATTCAAAACAACAAGAATTAGTCTTTATTGAATGGGAAGTAAAAAAAGTCAGCAATTAAGATTTAAACCTTAAAAGTTTATTTAAAGCCCTAAATATTTATTTTAATTTGACCTTAACTATAGATAACAGCGCAAGACACTGACCTCACAAAATTTGTAGTAGAATACAGGACTGTTTATAAGGCTCTAATATCGCTCAACCGACATTGCCATTGCTTTTTGGCCTTGTGTTTACGCGGGAACATGGCCGTAGCTAGGTATGAGGTCAGCGAGGTCCGGACCTCACCTGTTTTTCCCGATTTTTTTTTTTTTTTTTTCGCCAAATATGCCCAACTGAATAAAACATAAGCTCATAAAAACTTGAAACCTCTCAGAAACGTGTCAGAAATTGTGGTAAACATCCATGAGCTTTGTGTTCTGTTTGTGCCTGTGTGGGTGTTATGCAACAGCTGTTTGATCAGCTGGCACGCACTGCGAAATGCGCCCCAGACGCTTGGCAGTGGGACAAACCCGTCACGATGATGGATTACTGTGACGCGGCTTTGTTTTCAGCTCATATTAATTTTAATATACCCATTCCACAGAAAACAAGTCACAGAGAGCAGGGCAAACATGTCCAAGAGATTAAAACAGAATACACTGGATGCATTTCTGGCAAAGAAAAAGGAAGAAATTGACAAAGAGGAACATGAAACCAAGGAGGATGGAAGAGAGAATAGGGAAAGTAAGGTGGAGCACAGAGAGGACAGTCTTAAAGAATAAAAATGAAAAAAAAACATTGAAAAATTCTACGGTGCACGCAAAGCGCATGCATCATGGTCCTCACCTATTCCAAAATCCTGGCTACGGCCCTGCACGGGAACTCTTTGCAGATTGCCTGAATCTAGAAACTTTTGAAACCAGGGTCCAGAGTGGAGACTTTTTAATATGCTCTCCATGCAGCGCTGAGTAAACCTGAATCAGAGCATTTCAGGGTGAAATGATGTCACCATATGTGCAGTACTCTTTGACATGAAGGCTGTGTGCGTACCAGAAACAACAACAGCTTTGGCCATCTACCAAGTAACATGTGTGCTACCGTGCTCGGTTTGTTATCCAGACAAAACTTTCCAGACAGATTTGTTGCCCAGAAAAGAAACTCCTGCGTCTCTGTGCGTCCACCAGCCATTGTTGTTTGTGAAAAGTTTTTCTTCTTCGTACGTGTATTGTAGCAGCGCTGCCTCTCTGCAAACCTATAGCGTCATCTACTGAACCAGCTTGCATACTACAGCAGTTTCATTCCTCTCCAGTGTCTCTGTCTGAACATGGATCGATCTTTGCGTTTTAAGTCACAGAGTCTCTGTGTAAACATAACCTAAATCACAGGGTGATGCTTTACTTCAGAATCAGAGGTCCTTTCCATGCAAAACCTGACTTTCAGAGAAAATTGAGACTTGAAAAATGCTGATGTGGCAGCATAATATCAAACACAAATACAAGAAAAGTGTTATTCTTATGTAACGGTGACTTAATGACTCCAACACTGGCGTCATGACGGAAACCTCTAAAGCATGTAAGTGACAAATAGGAAATGTTCTTCAATATGAAATGAGTATCTGAGAAAATGTTCATTTCATTACTTTCATAAGCATAAGGAGATCTGAGCAGATGTAAATGACTGGCTATCAAAGCTAATGGATATTAAGGAAGCTGTGCAGCAGAGGGGGTGAGTGGGTGGACTCCACGGAAAGAGATGTGGTAATTAGCAGGAGCTGTTCACAGAGATGAGATTAATTCATGACAGTATTCTGCACTTTAAATGTGAGTGAACATGGACGATACAGAAAACAAGGCCCCCCTCACAGAGCAGATAAGAGCTCGGACAAACTCCACTCCAAACATGATCAACGGTGCATTCAGTGACAGCTGGACTGCAACGGCAGGTCATCATGACTGCCATCACACCTTTTCTCTGTGTAAAGCCACTGTCAGAGAGTTTGGTTTGCACACACAGTGTAACGCAGGTCACTTTCAGTCCTCACTCGAACCACATATAGTTCTCAGCCTCCATGTTTAGGACTGTGCCATGTCTCCAAAATTGCTTGGAGGACTGAGGACCATCACTTGTGGTCGGATGAGCGAGGATTCAGCAGACCTGATTTTGTGCAAGTGGGTTTACTGATGAACACGCACCTGTGTTGAATGTCATTCTCTGATTGGATGTTACAATAACAAAGCAATAATGGACACAAAACAAAGAGAAACAAACATTTTACTTAAAGGTGCTATGAGGAGAATCTATTACCGGTGACATTAAGACTCTGCTACCCATGAGCATGCATGGCGACTGTTGTAATGCTGCGTTCCAGTAACCTCGAAACTGGGAGTGACATCATCTCCGACTTATCAGCTTACGTACAGCTGATCTAGAGCGACACACCCCAGTCAGAACTGCAAATAAATTGAGTATTACACAAGCTAAATAACTGTTCACACTGGGGGCATCCATCTTCAATTGTCAACTCGGGGTTGGCGAGGTGTCACCGAGCTCCCAGTAGGAAATTCCAACTTCAGGGGACATTCCAGTTGCAGTTTCCTACTGGGAACTCAGAAATTCCTACTACTGGCTACAGCTGGAATGCACCAAAAGATGTGACCCAAGCCAAAGCGTGTTTGTTGTGATGCTAATAAATGCAGCTCGGACCTTCCTCAGAACTCTGCATTGCTTTACAACTTCTTTTTTCAACAACTTACAGGATGCAAAGCGACGAGGTAATGCATCTCTTTCTAGTTACGTAGCGGTAGTTTTTGATGTGTGACAACAAGCAATTTTTGGAAAACTTAGTATCGTAGTTTTGTAGCCGGCTATATATCGCTACTTACAGCCCGGTGCTCTAAGACGTGTCCGAATAATATAAATTTGCTCTAGTTTTAATTGTCTTGTTCCCGAAGTTGAGTATCAGGAATAGCATTTATAGATAACCTATTTTGATGCTATAAAACTCATCTTAAAGTGTGTATTTCGATCAGGCATATATCTAAAAGTGAGACTTTTTTTGTAATTACTTAGAAACTCCTCACAGTCCCTTCACTTAATAATAATTTAAATAAATCTTTAAAGATGTCTGTGATGAGCTGGAATAATAGAAGGTTCTGACTCCAGCAAAATAAAATTATAATCCTAAATTTATTTAAAATGTCTATATGCTTGGGGTGCTGGTTTGGCGGAGTGATTAGCAACCGGGCACCCCGTGTACATGCTTCTGCCGATACAGGTTCCAATTCACCCTGTGACCAGTTTGCAGTGTCTTCCTCTACTTTCTCACCCCCTTTCACAAACCTATCCACTGTCTCTCTCCTACCAATAAAAGCACAAAATGCCCAAAAATACATGAAAAAGTCCATATGTGTATCACCTCAGCTCAATAGTAGCGAGTCACCATATTGGATTATTGCTGATATGCTGATACACTCATAGCTTTTAATTCATTATACAAATACTGATAGTTCTGGTCAAGACCACAAGCTCTGTACTCAAGAGAAATGCATTTGTTTCTTTCAGTGTTACAGTAGATTTTTATGAGGAATAGATTTAAAACAATAAAACAGCATCTGACTTTTGCAAAAAATTGAAAACCTTTATTTTTAAATACATACATGCACTGATGAGAAGGAGCACCAACATGTTCATCTGTGTAATTTGCAAGTATTCCAGTTGATATGTGGCCGATATATGTGGCTAATACATCAGTTTGATATCAGCCATTACCAATGCTTAACTTTTTAAGCTGATATCAGACTGATATAAGCCAATACCAATATCAAACTGATAATACGGTGCATCCCTGGTTTAAAGTGACTATTTTAATACTCAAACTTAATAATATCCTAATAAACCTCATGGTTTTCCATATTTATTTTATTGTTGTTAATTATGTATCCTGTTTCTTCTGTTATTAAAATAATAAAATCAGAGGAGGTCGGAGAAAAACATATGAAACATCTAACATAAAAATAAACTTCAGTATAAGAGTGTCCATATCAGAGGCATTGATGCTCCTCATTATTGCATGGGTGCATTTAAAAATCAAGGTTTTCAATTTTTGCAAAGGTTAAATTCTTTTTTTCTATTGTCTTACATATGTTTCTCATAAAATATATTGCAACACTGAAATAAACAAGTCAATTTTTATAAGTACAGAACAGAAATCAAAAGCCTCCTAGCACTTAAGAAAGGTTCCTGCTGTTGAAAAGCACCTTTTGGAGAGCTGGTGCTGGGATTGGATTGTTTTCCAATGCAAAAAGTCCTCAACAGTTTTTAAAAACTGCACCTTTTATGTTTGATTCAGAATATCAAAGGTGCAGACCTATGTACTGCCAGATGATATACAATTAGAGATAAAAATGAGATCACGGTCTTGGTTCAGCTTGCTCTTGCTTTGTTGTTATGATTGATTTTCCTTTGAAGACCTCCCTGCTAATAGCCCCTCCTCTGCCTGCTGATGAAGACATATCTTAGCCAGAAGAAGCTTGAGGTTCTTCTTTAATCATACTCTGGTCCGCTGATGACATTCAGGACGTGAATTAGTGCAACACAAAGGGACGTGGAGCCAGATATCTCAGAGGCCCTCTGAAGTCTCCTAGGCAAAGGAGGACATGAATCGGTTGGGGAGGAAGACATCGTCAGCTCTAATATGCTTCTCTACCACGCTTGTCACGGCTGGTGACCGTGGGGAACAAAAGCCTGAGTTGCGGAGATATTTCTTTGTGTTTGAGATGAAAGCTCAGAGCGCAACAAGTGGATGAGCTCTGCTGTCACCTTCAGACCTTATTAGTGTCAGCAGACTGGTAGTTATGAGCACATCTTCTTCTATCTAAAACTGAGAGGCTGTACCTTTGGAATACTATCAGACCTTATTAAAAAGATGTTTATGGCGTTATTGTTTATTAGCCGGTGATTGGACAGAGACAGCTTTGAGCAAACAGATGTCTTAACTTCATGAAGAGCAACCACAGCTGTGACATGAGCTGACGGTGCAGACAGTAGTAGTCAACTAAAGAAAAAAAAACACACATGATTGGGATGTCTGAAAACAAACCAAACACATTGGCCCTTATTTAGGAACCATGAAGAAAGACACACAATGGGTTAACAGTCATTTCCAAACAGCTAGTATTTTCTTATCTGCCAGCACGCAACATATTAACTATAGTGACATCTCATACTTAATCCAGAGGAATAAATATAATGTTGGCCCACCCTTTGCAGCCATAACAGCTTCAACTCTTCAGGGAAAGCTCTCTGCAAGGTATAGGAGTGTTTAAAGACATTCATCTTTCAACTGTGTGTGCAATAAGAAGGAAGAGACAGGCAGAACTTGCCCTCTGCTAATTAGCTTAGCTTAAACACTGGGAGTCCATGGGTAGCATTAGCCTCTGCTTGCCATCATTAGATCTAAAATACATCTACTGATGCACCTGAACACATCATCAGTAATGATACCTGGGTTCACAGGGTGTTTCGGTCTTTCAACATTATACACCCTCACCCAGGCGACCCAGCCGCGGGCGATCAACCCCGCGACTTCTGTTCAGGTGGCATTTGCCTGTCCCCATGGTTCTCCTCTCCGGATCCAGAGCCATCTCGAGGCTTTTTCAGCTGCTTCGGTGGTGTTCTTGATGGCTCTGCTCCTTGCTGTTCCCGTAATGCCCAGGGCACTTAAAGCTTTGTGGAGTGAGTGGCCCACAAATCCTCTGCTATACATACATACACATACATACATCCCTGCTGCCGACAGTTGATGACCAGCTGTTCGTACTTGGTCCTCTTCCTTTCATTGGCTTCCCCCAAGCAGTCCTCCCATGGCACCGTCAGCTCCATCAACACAATGTTCTTGGTGCTCTCTGAGACCAGTAGGATGTCCGGCCTCAGGGTGGTGCTGACAATGTGCTGGGGGAACCGCAGCTGCTTCTCCAGGTCTACAGAGAGCTGCCAGTCCTGGGCCGTTGCCAAGATCCCTGCTGGTGCCTTCTTGCAAATTGCTTTTGGCTGGGCTCCTGCTCCGACAAAAGCGATTGCGCGGTTGGTGTTTCGTACTCGGCTGGAGCTGCTGATGCCTTTGCTGATGGCTTCTGACATCGGCTTCAGCACCTGGTTGTGTCGCCAGGTGTATCTGCCCTGGCCGAGCGCTTTTGGGCAGGAGCTCAGAACGTGTTCCAGAGTCCCTTTCTCCGAACACAGTTGGCAACTGGGGGTCTCCGCTTTCCCCCAGGTGAAGAGGTTGGCTGGGCTAGGTAGGACGTCAGGTAGGTTCAGCCTGCCACAGATCTGTCCAGGTGACTTTACGGTCCATGGCATGCTCCCATCTGGTCCAGGCCCCCTGCTGCCTCAAACCAGCCGCTCTGCTTGTTCTTCCTTCCTCCACTGCAGTCCTGACCTCCTCCTGTATCTGCCTTCGCTTCTTCTTCCCCTTGCACTCCCTGGGACGAGGTGGTGTTGGGAACATCCCCAGACCTGCTCTGCCATGGGCCACGACACCCACCAGATCTCTGTGGCGTAGTCCTGCCTCTACATCCAGCACAGCAGACTGGGCACTCCACTTCCTTCCGGTCTTCACCACCACTCCTGCCTGGGCCACCTTTGGATCCCTTGAGTCTCTGTTTATCAGCACCTCTCTGGTCCGTATCACCTTGAACTCCTCTTCCAGGGACTTCAAGGGCAGCCGGAGCTTTGTGGTGTTCCCATAGAGGGCAATGTTACTGAGGCTTCTGGGCAACCCCAACCATCTCCTGAGACAGGAGCTGACCTTCCTCTCCAGTGTCTCCACAGTGGAGATGGGGACCTCATAGACAAGTAGCGGCCACAGTATCCTTGGTAAGATCCCATGCTGGTATATCCACGCTTTAAACTTGCCCGGGAGGCCAGATCTGTCCACTGCTCTCAGCCAGCTGTCCAGTTCGAGACAGGTTGCCTGGACCGATGAGGAGTCGAAGACCTTGCCCAAGCTCTTAACAGGCTTCTCTGAGACTGATGGTATCATTGTCCCCTCGATGTTGAACCGGAACCTGTCCGTGACCTTGCCCTTCTTCACCACTAGCGATCTGGACTTAGCTGGTTTGAATCCCATCCGAGCCCACCGGATGACTCTCCAGCCCTTGGAGGATCCACCTGCACCCTGGCACTGCCTCCGTGGTGACTGTCAGGTCGTCCATAAAAGCCCTGATCGGGGGTTGGCGGGTCCCTGATCGGGTCCGAGGGCCTCTGCACTCTGGCTCCGCAGACTTCACGATCATGTTCATCGCCAGGGCAAACAAGGTCACAGAGATGTGCAGCCTGTGATTATATTATAACCTGTGCCACTCTGATGTTACTTCCCGTGCTGAGACCCTCATCCTGAACTGATCATAATAATCCAGGATGAGATCTGCAATGTGGTGTGGCACATGATGTTTGGTCATGGTGGTCTGGACCAATTGGTGAGGGATGGAGCCATATGCATTGGCTAGGTCTAACCACAGCACTGTGAGGTCTCCCTTGTTCTCCCGGGCTTCCCGGATGAGCTGAGTCACCACTTCAGTGTGTTCTAGACACCCCGGTACTCCTGAGATTCCTCCCTTTTGCACCGACGTGTCTATGTAGTTGTTACTGGAGAGGAAGTCCTCCAGCCGCCTTGCTACTATGCTGCAGAAGATCTTTCCTTCCACACTCAACAGGGAGATAATCCTGAATTGGTCGATCTTCTTGGAATCCTTCTCTTTTGGGATCCAGACACCTTCATAATCTCTTCAGCAACTCTTAACGATCCTGTGTGCTTGTTGTGACAAATTTTTTTTTACCTTGTTATGTGACGCTATCTTCTCGTATCATCATATTATACTATTGTATCTGTAAAGAGCACTTGTTTTGTTGGCTTAGTTACAAGCACATCTGCAGTGGTTTGCGATAGAAATATGACCTTCGCAAATGAGTCAAGTCTGTTAAACATCTCTTTTAAAGGAACACTGCAACATTTTTGTTGTTTTCATGTCTTGCCTCAATCCTGAGTCCATCACGAGCAGGTGGATGCCATTCTTTCAACTGTTCGTCAAGTAACAAGGAAGAGGCAGATAAAAGCTTATCCACTACTAGTTAGCTTAGCTCAAATCCTGGCTCTCAATGAGTAGCTAGCCTGCCACTGCCTTCAGTCATAAGGTGAACTCTTCAGCGACTCCAAATGGTCCTATGTGCTTGTTGAGAGGGGTAAAAACGAGTCACAACAAGCACAAAGGGCCTTTTAGAGTTGTGAAAGAGTTTATCTAATGACTTCAGGCAGAGGTATGCTAATGCTACCCATTAACTCCCAGTGTTTGAGTTTAGCTAACTAGCAGTGGTTGAGCTGTGTCTCTTCCTTCCCTGTTACTGGAGACAGAGTTGAAAGAGTGCTGTCTACCTGCTTGTCATGAACATGGGAGTGAGTCAAAACACGAAAACAATAAAAAGGTTGGCAGACTTCCTTTAAGTGGATGATAATCAGCAGTTGTGAGTGAGCCTTTAGTGAGCCATTCTTAAATGCAAAAACAAATGACTCACTCACAACTGTGTATCACTTCTCATTGTTCACTTAAAAGAAACACAGAGCTGCTCTCAATACTTCTGATGGCAAGGCAATCAGTCTGCACAGATTCCTGCAAACCAAGAGAATACATAAGCTTACCACACCTGGGCCAAAACAGGCTGATCAGAAACTCAAACCTGGCTCCAGTTGTTGCTTAGGTCACAGAAATTAAATGCAGAATCTTTGGTCTTTTGGGGGGAGTCATCTGGCACAGCTTTGAAAATGATCCTCTCATGAGACTCTATCATCAAGTCACTTGTTACATGCCAGGTATGAAGCCGACTGCTGTGGGTGTTTCTTCCTGTTCCTGCCTGCTTTCTCCCCCTCCCTTCTTGCTGCTCCAGGTAGAATCTGATTGAGCTACACCTGAGAGTCCAAGATGGAGGAGCTGACAACTGATAGGCTGACAAGGCTACAAAATGAGAAGTTTCCTGCAGCTCTTCCTCTTTTTCTTGTGACAGTGGCCTCTCTAGGGCTGTGCTCAAAATATCGATACGGCAAAATATCGTATCGCACTCCTTTGGGATACGTGTATCGATACAGATTCTACAGAATCGATACGGCCTAAATATTTTGACAGTTGTAAAAACACTTTGGGTAATATTAACAGTGGCACAGTTCAAGGTAGAAGACAAGCTACATAAGCGTATGTGCATACATGAAGCATATGTTCTAAATTTGAACTTAGGTCTACCATCTTTGAGGATCTGAATTTATGTCTCTTAAGTTCTAGAACCACTTAAAACTCATCCTTGCTCTTTTTCTTCTTATAAGAAAAACGAAACTTGCGTTACACTTACGTGTATCGGGATACGTATCGTATCGTGGCCTTAGTATCGGGATACGTATCGTATTGTGAAGTTGCTGGAAATACCCAGCCCTAGGCCTCTCATGGGTAGTTTTCCTCAATCTGATTGAAATCGATTGGATTAAGTTAATCTGATTGGATCTGTACACATGAACTTTGAGTAAAGAGATCCACGTTCAATCCGCGTCTGCATGGCCCCAGCTGAATCCGATTGTATTGGGGTTTTTTGACGTGCGCAGAAGGTCACTCTGCCACTATCTGCAAATGTGTAAGAGAAGAAGAGGTGCACTTCCTGCTTCCTGTTTACCTCTAGAAAGATGGATCCTCGTCGTGTTTTGTTGGGGACGCTTTTTGTGTTATGGTTACATTTATTTGAGGCTCTGAAGTCATTTTAAACTCTCGCAGGGTTTCTATTAAAAAGTTTGTTTCCTCCACCGTCCAGTTCTTCAGTTTGTTCACCATGTTTGTTTGGGCACGCTCTGCGTACGTCACTACGTGCCTCTTACGTACTACGGAGCGCCTGTGCAAACCGAATAATCCTTTCTATCAAACAATCCGCTCCACTCAGCCGTTTACATGAAGCATGGAGCGGATTATCAATCAGTGTAGACTACCTCTTACAATCTGATCCGAAATACAATCAGATCCGGGTGAATCAGATTGGCGAAGGTGTTTACATGAGACATTTCTACTCTGATTGACCTTTCAATCTGATTGTAAATAGGATTTTTTGACCCATTGAAACAGGGCCACTGAGACTGATCGAGTTCTCTGCTCCTGTTGTTGCATGCAGATTTTGGTGGGAGGTGAAGGCGTTTAGGTGAGTTTGGGGTACCCTGTACATGCTGCACTTAGAAAGAGAACTGTTTGACACACTAGGTTATTTTGGTTTGTGCCACCCTCCGTATTTATATTGATTAAAGCTTGTTTCATTAGTTTAATCCTCAGGCTTTTTGTTTGTTGTTTTGAGATTAGGATTAAATTAAAATAGGCTGTGTTTTATTGTTTTGTTATTTTGGCACAACCACTTTGCCCTATCCCCCCCACCCCACACACACACACATTAAAACATAAAAAGGAATCTTTGTTTTTTTCACTTTCACTCTGACTCCTGTCAATTTACTGTGGTTGTCGTGTTATCCTTCTTTTGTTTTACAAAAGGAACCTAACACCACTCTAATTATGGCCCTGTCCTTCTTGGACTTTCTGAGATACAGCCGGAGTCAGGGGTCAACGCACGACATGTGTGTAGTAGTTATGCTCCAAAGAAAATGAGTGTTTCTTTTTTATTTAAATTCTATAGTGCAAACCCCATTTTCAAAAAAATTAAGACATTCTGTAAAACATAAATATGAACAGAATTCATTGATTTGCAAATTCTTTTCAGCTTTTTATTTACTTTCAGCTTTTTATTTACTTGAAATTAGTGCTGTCAGACGATTAAAAAAATTAATCTAATTAATTACCGGATTTATAATAAATTAATCTAATTAATCGCATTTTAATCTCATATCTGCGTAAAGTACCCAAATAAAGAATTTGAATTCGAGGATATTATAAAATTGTAGTGCATGACTAATCAAATGAATACACTAAGAAGTGAAGATTTGCAAATCCAAATTTTTATTGGTGACTAAATAAAACCAAAGTCAGGGCAACTTGTCCAGAAAATTCAAAGCTCAATCAGGCAACTCGAATTACACTTTAAGCGTTTTTCACAAATCAAATTCAAAATAAGAAAAAGGTCAAGGACATCCTGCAAAACAATTAGGCCTGATGCATTATTAAAGAATGTAGTGCAAATATAGATAAATAAATTAAAAAACAAAATAAGACTAAGGGCTCTAATTTCGTGGCGCAGCGCAGGGGGCGCAATCCTTGCGCACCCCGCGCAGTGTTAATTTCGTCCGGCGCACCGCCGTGCGCTGTCAATTTGACAATTTGGTAGACCGTCTGCGCAGAGATGGGTGTGACGGCGCACCGGGGGAGTCGACGGCGCACCAGGGGGAGGTGTCGGCAGATTCATGTTGGCGCAGCGACAATTTCGTGCCAAAAACAGTGCAGAAAGTGCGCTGAAAGCTTGCCTGATCCAACCTGGTCTATTCTTGGCGCAAGGCGAAGCGCGCCTCCGCAGCTGTAATTTGGTGACAGGCACACATATGCGCACACGTCAACAAAGCCTCAGAGGCAGGTTTCCAGAGTGTTAGGCACATTTTAATGCAATAAACAGTCACAGCAATCACTATTTAATATAGCCGTCTGAACCAGCATATACATTTGTATCTACATCAACTTTTCCGTCACATCTGATGTCGGATTAAAGCCGTTTGTCATAATGGAAACTTAACCTGACGGCATCTGGAAGTTTGATGCACATCTTACAAGTCAACAATAAACAGACTTAACATCTGATACTGAGTAAATATCTGGCTTCTCTCATTTCATTAAATTCAAAGAAAAGAGGGAGAAAAAAGAGAGAAAATAAATGTATGTCACTCAGGATTTACCTGTTATTTCCCATATTCCTCTATTTTAGTCATTATTTTTAACGTGATCTAAAAAGATGGAGTACATTATTGTAAGGAGGATGAGGCGGAGACACCGGGAGAGTATACAGTATATCACTAAAGGCTCTGCTATTTGGCAATGACAAACCAGGAATGCAGGTGGATCAAAAGTATTATGAATGGATAAGCCAGCTGCTGTGTAACTGTCTCTTAATTTTGTACTCCTATAATGACAAAGGAACAGATTACATCTGTACCGGGAGCTGGCCCACACGGTGGTGGCCTTCATGGCCTCAGATGCGCGCCCCGATGGCCAGTCCATTCTCCCAGCTGCTGAAGTGACAGCAGCTCTGACCGTCTCTGCGGGAGATCATTCCCCAGCGGAGACGGTCAGAGCAGCGGGGATCATTCAGACCAATCAGACGCTGTGCGTCGCCTGCAGCACATTTAAAGGCAAGGAGAGGCAGTCATTTGATTGGTGAAGACAGCGCTCGGCTGTGTTAAACCCACTCACGGCTTTTCTCTTCCTACTCTGGCATTTGCGCCGAGGGGCAGAGACGTGGGCGTGGACGCGCTCCTCTGCGCCTTGAGTGCGCCTCTCTTGGCACTGCAGGAAACTTGCAAAGTGCGCCGGTCACACCCTGTGCGCATGGCGAAGGCCGGCGCAGGGCAGGTGCGCCTGCGCTTGTGCCTGGTCTACGAAATTAGAGCCCTAAGTCTTAAATATGCCTTTCCTGTTGTCACCTGGGCTTTGTTTCGTTTGACTAGAGACACATGAGTGAAGTGACGTGCCATGTACGGGTCCTTCAGCTGGCCAATATCAAAATGTTTGTGTGCTACGATTAATCGCGATTAATTTTTTTAACACATTAAATTGCGGTGTAATTAATTAATCTAAATAATGCACGAAAGTGACAGCCCTACTTGAAATACTACAGAGGCTAGAAACAAGACGTTAAAACTGATAACCCTTTTGTTTTTGCAAATACTCACTTGTTTTGAATTTGATGCCTGCAGCATATTCCAAAAAAGTTGGGATAGGAGCATAAAAACACTGTGAAAGTTGAGGAATGCTCAATAACCCTGCTTGGAACATCCCACAGGTAAACATGTTAATTAGAGACAGGTGAGTGTCATGACTGGGTAAAAAATGAGCATAGCAAAAGGGGCTAAGATGTTTCCAAGCAAAGATGCGATGAAAACTGCACAGGGGTATAGTCAAACAGTTTAAGAACAATGTTGCTAAATGTACAAGTGCACGTTTAGTCCTCCAGGCTAAGAAAAAAAGAATTATTTAAAGTATTATCAGTACAAAGTCCAAAAGCCAGCATCTGTAATGGTATGACGGCTGTCAGTGTCCATGGCATGGGTAACTTGCATATCTGTGAAAGTACCTGTAATGCTAAGAGGCACATGTTTTGGAGGGACCCATTCAAGTGACGTCTTTATTCTTGTTATTTTAGCAAAATGATGCCAAGCCGCATTCTTCACTTGTTACAACAGCGTGGCTTCATCATAAAAGAGTGTGGGTCCTGGACTGACCTGCCTGCAGTCCACACCTTTCTCAAACTGAAAATATGTGGCACATTATGAAGCACCAAATACAACAATTGGAGACCCTAGACTGTTGAAGTAGAACATCAAGCAAGAATAAGAAAGAATTCCACCTTTATAGCTTCAACAATAAGTGTCCTCAGCTCCCAAACTCTCGTTGAGTACAAAAGGAAAGCTGATGTAACACACTAGTAAACGTGCCCCTGTCCCAGCTTCTTTGGAACGTATTGTATACATCAAATTCAAAATAAGAGAATATCTTCAAAGAAACAATGAAATGTATCAATTCAAATATATTGTACATGTTGTCTTTGTTGTGTAGTCAATTGAATGTAGGTCAGAAGCGATTTGCTGTTTTTTATTTACATTTTCCACAATGTCCCAACTTAATTGGAGCTGGGGTTTGTACAGCACTATGCAACATTTCCATAGGAACATCGTAATCTGAAATTTCATTTACATTATTTAGGATGAATTTGAAGCCACTTTACCGGTCAGCTGGTTCAGATAAGGGTTGAGTACATAAGCTCTATACAGCATGGATTTAGGTTCAATGGCTCTGATTTACATAATCATGGCATCGTTATATAATAAATCAGAACCTATTTCATATTCATTTGAGCTTATTTCACATTCATTATTGAAAGCAAGTCAAGTAAAATCAACAGCATGGGAAGAATATCAGAGGGATTTTACAAAACTGAGGCAAAAACAAAAGATTATTCATTTACAGATGTGTGAATAAACAGATTTGTTTTTATCTTTGAGTCGTGTTTCACTGTCAGCTACTGTGTTCATTTGGGAGAGCATGGATGTTGTGTTGTGTTGTGTTGTGTTGAGGGACTTGATGCTGCCGAAACAGTGAGGAGAGCTCCACAATAATCTGGTATTCAGGTGAAAAGAGTGGAAGGCTCAATGTCCCTGAGCTTTCCCCTCTGTCACGATGATTTACAATAAAGCTGGGGAAGACTCTGTATGTGGGCTGCTGCATCAACATAATCTGAATCCTACTGTAGCAGCTGTAGAGCATTTACATCCCTCAGGCTGTCACTGTGGAAGGCAAATCCTGGGACTGAGGTTCCTTTAGTCTACAGTAATGTGTTGTGGTTCCACAAATAGTGTTTGCCTTCAGACTCTGTCCATGTCCTCATCCTCGTTTATATATGTTGCAAAAGTTGGCTTCTGCAAAAGGCCCTCAGGAGCTATTGTATTAAATATTGCATTAATGTCCCTTCCTTTTTTAACTTTTATAAAACTGGTAATTAGATCCTGCTTTATTTGCAAAATTCAGAGCTGACCTGCGACGAAACCTTTTTGCAAGTGACAATAGATGATAAATGGTTCTGCTGCTAGATGCTGCTGTGTTCTCTGAATAAAAGTGCTGTTAGCAAAAGGCCTTCTTAGAAACTACATAAAAAGAAGCAGAAATGAGTTTGGATGTTTTGTAAAGATACAATTTCATGGCTAGGGGTGTGGAGTGCAGATGGACCTGCTTGATTCATTGTCTGAAATCACACACATCCATCTTGCCAAGTTCAAATCTCTGAATGGCCAAATCAGGGAAGAGAGTCAGAAACTGAAGACGTGACGACAGCAGGGAGTGGCTACATGTTTTAAAACAATAGCAGCTTCTGAAGCGGTCTCCATTGAAGCAACAATATCTTTTCTTTTTTTGGAAATAGATAAAATCTCTTCTTTAAAAGAGGAGCAAAGTAATTTGTTTTTCTTATGTTTCTATAAAATCATGGTTTTGCTCTCCCCCCAGGAGACATGGACAAATTCGGTTAGTCTATGGTAGTCATGGTTACACACGATACCTGGCGAACTATGCTCTCCTCAAAAGTTGAACTTTGTGGAAGCTTTCATTGATGAAGTTAACATTATATTAAAGTGTTAAATGACATTATTCAAATAAATATGATAAATAAATATTCAAAAAACATTTTTTGGATCTAAGGTTGGTTCTGTTTAGTATTTGTAAACAGTGAGGAAAAAAATGACTGTGACTAAAAGGAATATCATGGTACTTCCATAAAAAAAAGATAGAATTATTTTTCTATTGCCCACCATGCTTTAACCAAGTTTTAACCAGGCTTTAACTAGACCTTCAATGCACCTCTTGTATTTTAGTCCGGTTGTATTTTTGTTCTTTTATTGCACATAATGCATATTTTTTATACAGACCAAAATCAAGTTCTCCACTATGTCTACCTTTTTTAACCAGGTCAAATTCCTTGCATGTGTAAATGTACTTGGCAGTAAATCTGAAATCTGATTCATATTTTGAAAAGCTTTGTGACGGGGTAAACTCACCCTCTCCTCCTCAGCTCTGAGGTCAGGCATGGTGCTGATGCACAGGGTCACAGCCGTGATTGCTACAAAAATCACCGACAAACAGGCAAAGATCTTCCCCGGCAGGCCAGAGTGGGGGTTCTCCACCATGTCCCGGAGTCTTTTCATGCAGCCTCCCGTTTGGGTCTCTCCATGTTCAACAACTCCTGGCAGCTGCTGGCTCTCGTCGCAGGACTGAGGGGAGGTGAGCTCAGCCTCCTCCTCCTCCAGCCTCTGCTGCTCCTTGTACTCCTCCTGCCGGAGCCGCAGCTTCCTGAGGCAGCACCAGTCCAGGTTTTTCTCCTCCACCCCCCAGTACAGTAGCTCCTCCTGAAAGGACAGGGCACACATCTCCCTCAGCAGCCGGAGCTTTCCTGCTGCCAAGAAAGTAACTATGGTGCGAAAAGCAGACGGGCTCCTGTCAAAGAAATACTCATTTCTGCTGCCGTCGTAGTCGTCGCACAGGTCCATGATCTCATCTTCGTTGCTACAGCTGTGCAGCTTGCCCAGTCGTGTCAGGGGAACTCCTCCAGGGTTGACCAGGGATGCGGTACTTGATGCCCCCTACGTTGATAATGGCTGCACTGTCAGCCAGGTTGATCTCATCTCCATCCCGCTGGCGAGGCTGGGGCTGAAGCAGGAGCTGTGCTCGCTTGTAGAACAACCCCTTCTTGGAGGTGACCTCCTGAGGGTTCTCCACACGGTTGAAGCGATAGGGGGTGAACTGGTGCTCAGTGCTCCCAGCAAGGAATGCCACTTCCTGGTACATCCCTGCTGCTCAGCTGGGGGACCCGGTCCTGCACAGTGAGGAGGAGGCTTCTCAGGGTTTGTGAGGACTTGTAGCTCGTCACCCATTCAGCAACAAAGGACAACTCTGTTGAGCGAAGAAGAAAAAATCAGTTCAATTTGTGTTTTTGCCCTTCATATGTGCAGCGTTGGAGTTCTATCCAGTTGCCAATATCATTTGAGTGAAAGTCCTGGTTTAGGAAATCTCTGTACTTTGGATAGTTTGAACTTATCATGTGATGCATAAATTAAAACTCTCTGATTGAAAGGGCAGACATGGACACTGCTTAAGTGACAGTGGGGAAGGCAACATGACAAACAGGTCAGGGTCCAGAACAAGTACCAAACTCCCCACACATCTTACTAGATCAGGAGTGTCTAAACAGTGTTAATTTTGTTGTTACTATTTTTGTCATAGCTTTCATCAACAACATTTTTTCCCTGACAAAAACAAGGCAGTAACTAATAAAAACAAGTGTACATGGACAAAACTAAAACTAAATCAACTAGGGATGGGTACCGAATTCGGTACTTTAAGAGGTACCGACCAAATTCTGTAGGTACTACCGAGTACCGATTCACGTAAAAATGGTACCATGTTTAGGTACCTAAATGCATCCTTGTGACAGTGAGGGAGTGGAAGAAGCAGGCATACTATTGGGTAGAGTAGGTGAATTTCCATACCGGACTTGAATGCAGCACAACAATAGCGTAATGACGTCAGCAGCCGCGGGCTCAGTCAACAAAGCAAGCATGGCTGAGAGAAATTGCTCTAAAGTATGGCTCTACTTTATTAAATGTGATGGAGATTATGCTCGCTGCAATATTTGTGACGCCAAGTGTAAGGCCAGCGGTGGAAATACTTAAAATCTGAGGAAGCACCTGGTGACGCACAAAATTTTCCTTAAAGGTGAAGAGTGCAATTTTTGATAGCCTCAGATCTATGACGAATGGCGACTAGTCGTCTGGCTGCAGACGACTAGTCGCCATTCGGCACTGTTAGCATGCCTGTGTCCAATGGCGACTAGTCTTCTGCAGCCAGAAACACAGGAAAAGAAATGGCTTTAACATTTGGTGATGGCAGCAAATGGGACAAGGAGGATACCTGGTCCATGTAAATAAGCCTCGTGTTTAAGATGGTATTAGCTTGGCATTTTAATGTGCGTCAGTTATCATTATCAGGTCGGTTCCTCGTACTTTGTAACGTTAATGTAAATGCTTTTTTATTTACAGCTCTGTCGGACCCATTGTTAAACTGCCCTAAAGTTAAAGTGAGGGCTGCTGTTAATTTATTAAGTTGTGGTTAATTTTAGTTACTGATTTTCACGTTGAAGACATTTTTGGAAAACTACAATGTTACAATACAAACAGTTGAATATGTTTTGATATATACCTGTCAAATTTTATATATTGAGAAATAAATTTACATTGAAAAAATTTGAGATCTTAATATTAAACAAATTAATATTTATTATCCCACAAACACACGCAGAAGTACCGAAAATTGGTACCGTTGAGTACCGATACCGATTCCCAGGTACCGGGCATCGGTATGGTATCGGTTCAAATGTGTAAGGTACCCATCCCTAAAATCAGCAAATAAACACTAGATAAAAATGTGTGACATCCAATCAGACCTAATTTGGTCATGTAGAAAGTTTGTATGATTGTTGATTATACTTCTATAAAAGTATCACTACAATCATACAGACATGACCCCCTGAAAACGAGATGTTGCATCTCAAGAGGCTAACCTCTAATAAATCTGTCTTCAGCAGCGACAGATATGATGAAGACAGGTCTGTGATTAGTCCATGGTTCTGGTACTAGCTTTAGTTTAGGGCTGAACAATTAATTGCAAATTAGATTAAATTGCAATATGGCTTGTTGCAATTTTCAAATCGCAGAAGGTTCAATATTTTCAGTCCAAAATGTGTTGAACATTTTGGCATTGTGATGTAGTTTTTTGCAATATCGTGCCTAATTTTTACCTCTATTCATACACTTTTTTTCCACTTTTGGACCATTTTTACCTTTATTAACCCCGTTTTTACATGCCTATTTTGCCCCCATCCATCTTCTTTTGGCCACTGTCAGAATCATTTTTGGAATTTCTATATGGTTTTTGAAATTTAATTTCAAATTTAATTCCCAATTATGTCACCACAATCAATTTTCCTAAGCCCCTTTTGGATTTTTTTTGCAAAATTTTCTCCAATTTTTTTGCAATTTCATACCTATTTTGCAGCTATTTTTTACCTTTTTCTGCTGTCATACCATTTTTACACAGTTTTTACAATTTTTATACCTATTTTGCTCCTGTTCTTCACTACTCCACTTTTTCTCAAATTTTTAATCCTTAGATTAATTTCATGTCATATTGGTATTACATAAAAGATCTACTGCTTATGTTTGTTTAAGAATACATAAGATGAGGAACATTAAAACAATTGCAGAGTAAATCGCAATATTGGGGAAGAAAATCGTAAATAGATTATTTTCTCAAATCGTTCAGCCCTACTTTAGTTCTTACTTTAGTCCACTTGTCTCCTCTTACCTCCCTTCCTTTCCCCACATACCCAACACAGCATCGTGTGGATTTGCTGTTCATCATGAGACTGGGATCCACATTCAAGTTTTCCTGCTGATTAACAGAAGGTTTTCTCTTGCAGCCATGATGGAGGGATTCATGATTGGCTATTGGATTTGTGTTGGGTATGAGATGTGTATGTTTGTTATTTATATGTATTTGTGTATTTTATATATGTATCTATTCATATATGTGTAACCATACAATGAAGAGTTTGTCTTCAGCCTGCTCTACTGTAAAGTGTGTCGAGGTAATCCTTATTATGAATTGGTGCTATGCAAATAAAGATTGAATAGAGATTGAACAAAGTTAGGAATATATCCAATCACAGCTACTTTGGTTGTGTGGAAAGGTTGGATCAGTTAAGAGCGACCAAGCACATCTGCCTTAGCTTCATAATGGTGGGATAAGTTAGAGAGAGTGATCCAATCAGAGCTACTCTCTTTATGAATTGATATATTCATGAAGAGATGCTGAGATGCTCTGCCAGGTAGCCTCTAATAGCATTCAATAGAGGGTTATTAAATGTTTCATTTTATCCAAGTGCAAAACATGACTTCAGAAATTCAAGAAAACATAAAAAATGCCTCACATTTTACTCTTGATACTTTTGTCAACTATGATATTTCATCAGGCTAATCAAAACCATTTACATGACTAAATTATGTAATTAAGTCAAAAGACTATAAGTAAACTAAATTTTAAAAAAAATACATCAAAATTAGCACAGTCGGAATAATGCCCTGGAAAAAAGGGGATTCAGCCCACATCAGAACATTCGTCTTGTGCTTGAGAGATGAGCTTTAGATAGCAGCACAAACAAAGTTAATTTTCAGATTCATCTGTTCAGTCTCATGGCCCAATTTACAAAGATTCAGTTTAAGGGGGACCAGGACCACAACAGCTGCTGACAAAACCAAAGCCTAGACCAAACTGGGTCATTAAACAACAAAATTGTAAAAAAATAAATAAATAAATAAATAAAAAAAGAAAAAGAAAGAAAGAAATACTTGGAAGAATCCCCTCAAAAACCAGGCAAATTGAAATGTTATTTGGCCCTAAATATTGAACACCAACTGGCAGATAAGATGGTTCACTGGGAAAAGTCCTGCTGAGGTACAGACTCACTGAAAACAGATTAGCCATAATAAAAAGAGATCGATCCCAGAGGAGGGCAGACTCTGCTCCTACTGTGACACCCAAAGGGTGTAGAGTACACAACCTTTACTCAAAAAACAGTATTAGTGCTGAGGACAACCTGAGCACACACAAACACAGCACATACATTTCTTTAATTCCTTTTTATTATCTGATTGAGAAGAGCGGGTAAGGGAGAACCCGCCTGTCCCAATGGTACTTTCCCAGCTGGGTACACGATGGACTCCTGGGAGAAGTGGAGGATCGTGTGCCTGTCGATTCTGTCCATCGAGGATGTGGAAGATGCCTACATAATTGGATTTATGATAACAGGTTTCCTGCTGTTTGGAGTTAGCAGTTTCCTGATTTATCACAAAGTTAAAGGAGACATATCATGCTGATGCATGATTTAATACTTACATATAATAGAATAAATTTGAAAACAAGACCTTACACCCCCTTAATTTTCAAAAAATGAGATATTGTATTTTTTCTGATATCCTAGAACGAGATTTGATGCCTCTGAAAATAGGTCATTCGAGATGACCCTTGAGATTTAAATCGTCGTGGCGACCACGAGTACATTTCTTTTTATTGGAGTGATCTGATAAAACACTTCCTCCTCTGTGATGTCCGTTAGCCACAAAACCGTCACCGAGAACACATCCACCCAGCAGCAGTATATAGCTCCCTAGCTCACATTCCTCATTACCAGCTCTGGCCTGTAGGGGACTCAATATCACGATTGCGCTGCTTTGAGCCTGCGGAAAATACAGTAGAAGAAGAAGGACAGGCTGGCTCAACCCTCTCGGCAGCTCTGACAGAACTGACCAATCAGAGCACAAAGGGCTGTGACGTTGGTGGGGTAACTGTACGTCATCCTGAGATCCGAGTGTTTCAATGAGAGCTTGATAATGGCCTAAAATGAGGATTTTGAGAACGCTATTGTGGGGCAATGAAGGAACTAAATGACTTGTACTGAGGGCAGAAATGCTTTACAGGCATCCTAGTCTGGCATAGTGAAAAGGAGAAACAAGCATGATATGTCTCCTTTAAGAAGACGATGGGAGCACACTTGGCTCTTGCTGCCCGTCATGACTGAAGGAATGTGCAGGGCTGTCAACACTCAGACTCAAGCGATTTGTGAGCTCAATCGCAAGCTTGATGCGATTCTGGAACTCGTTCGCAAGCAGGACAACACCTTGGAGAAGTTGACAGCTCGGCTCGGTTGAATGGGCCCATGGATTCAGATCATCATTGTGAGTGACCAAAAGACTAGAAAGGCTGATGAAAAATTACAGCCGGTCTGACCTAAACTATTCCTTATCTCTATTTGTTATGGTTTATCATCTATCTGCCCTTGAGCAGGCGTATCTACTCTCCTGGAATGTTTTGCTAACAGAGGCTTGATCCCCCCTCCACTCCCTCATCCTGTCAACTTTGCTCTGGATCAGAAACTCTCTCTATCAAGGCCGTACAGTCATCTTATCGGACAATAGAGACTATGTGAGGTCTGAGCTAGGACAAGGTGGCTGGACCCTAATGCCCCTGCTCACATTCTTCATGTGATATTTGTGAACAACAATGCAGGGCGTGCTAACAACAGCTAACAATAGCCTGGTAGATCGGCATGTTTTTTTCCAACTTCAACTGGAACGCCGATAAGTTGGAGATGATGTCACTCCTAGTTCCGAGGTTACTGGAATGCAGCATTAAGACAGTTGTCACGCATGCTTACGGGTAGCAGAGTCTTAATGTCGCCGGAACTAGATTCTCCTCATAGCACCTTTAAATAAGCAAAAACCAAACCAAGCTGAAATACTGGTGGCTGCCCCTCTGGGCTAAGCTCATCTGAGATGTACTGACAAGTAGTGTAAAAGTGTGCTGTGGTCTGACGAGTCCACATCTAGAAATATTTTTTTGCATATCATGGACGCCTTGTCCTCTGGGCTAAAGAGGAAAAAAGGACCATCCAGATGCTTGTCAGTGCAAAGTTCAAATTCAGTGATGGTATTGGGAGTGTTAGTGCCTATGGCATGGGTAACTTGCACATCTGTGAAGTTACCAATAATGCTGGAAGGTGCGTACAGGTTTTGGTGCAACGTAGGCTGGCATCCACGTGATTTCTGATTCAGGGACGACTGGCTTACTTCAGAAAGACAATGCCAAGAAACGTTCTGCATGTGTTAGAACAACATCAATTCGTAGTGAAAAAGTAAAGATACAAAGGTACTGAAATGACCAACCCAGTTTCTGAACTGCAGCTCAAGTCGTGTATCAGGTAAGAATCGTAAAGAATTCACCTACAAAGCTTCAACAAACAGTGTCCTCAGTTCTCAATAATGCACTGAGTGCTGTTAAAAGGAAAGACAATGAAGCAGTGGTAAACATGCCGTTCTTTTTTCTTCTGGAATGTGTTACAGGCATTAAATATTAAATAAGTGAAAATTAGCAAATAATAAGGATAAAACACAATGATTATAAGTTAAGAAGTACTGTATTTGCAAATCTTTGTATTCTGTTTTTATGTACATTTAACACAACATCAAACCTCATCGGGATTGGGCCTTCTGTCCAAAAACAAACTTTACTTTCTTTTTTAAAGAGGATTGTTTTTAGGCCCTTTCCCCCTTTAGTTACAGAAGAGAACAGTGGAGAAAATAGATATCTGAGATAAGAGAGCGGAAAATGAAGAAAACAGTGCAACAGGTTAAACTAAACCCTGACTGCTCCCATCTAAGACCAAAGCCTAACCAAAGACTAATTACTTTTTACTAAGCACTTTAAAACCAGTAACTTAGAAGTTAACCAAATTGTTATGGTGAAACTAGACTGACTGACTGATTAAATATTTTCTGATGTTTTTCTCTCCAACAGAACCTCAGAGAAATGTCTAATATGATTTTGAAGAAACAAAGAGCCAGACACTTCAAAGACTCACCATACTACCATAGCTTATTAGCAGAGTAACACTTCAATTGTTTGACTGGAAACAGGACACAGTGATGCGTTTACAGCTCTCCCCAGGGGATATATAATGCTGTTTTTATATTGACTACATCTCACAGCATTGTTTTAAATACTGCAGTTCAGCACGACTTCATTTTGGTTTGATCACAAACAGTGAACATTTGAGTCTAAACTGTTTTATTTGAGTCTAAATTGTTTTTGTACACACATATTCAATGTTTGATGTATGTGGTGATGGTTTATTCATTTTTCATATTATATGAACACGCAGCTTCAGCGACAATGTATTATTCACAGCATGCTTTCTTGTCAACATGAAAAACTGTCTTTGTTCTGAGGATCAAAAGGACAAGGATTGCTGACTTAATGGAGCAACAAGCCGCCGATTCTCTCCACAGTCTGCGTATCTTTAACCAAATTAAAGTGGATTTCTGAGAGAATTAATGATCGTTGTTACCGCTACAGGGGAAGACAACTTTAAAGATCAATCAATCAATCAAACTTTATTTATATGGCACAGGGTATACAAACTCAACTGAAGTTCTAAGTACTTTAAATACATACATATATACATGAATACCGGTATGTATATAATATATATATATATATATATAGAATGTTCAGCATAAATGAGTACACCCCTTCAGATTTGTGAAAAAACCTTTGGTTTACTTTCAAAATCAACATTTTTATGGCATTCTATACCACAATAAACTGCCCTAAATGTGAGCAATTGTTTGCAAACAAGATTTTTTAAGTTGCATGCAAAAAAGGTATGCCGGTTTCTCAATTTAAGACCAGGATGCAAATATGAGAACACCCCAACAAAGCTAAACTTTAGTTATCATATTATCCTTATTTTCATCTTATGGAAAAAAAAAATGACTACGCTGGACTCAGCTCGTCAAAAAAATGGAAACTGGTTATTTGTTCGTTTAGATATTGACTTATACATTGCTTTTAATAGGGGGTGTACCCATTTATGCTGGGCTCTGTGTATATAGATATAACTATAGATATAGGTTATAGATATAGATATAGATATACTTTGTATATATATGTATATATATGTGTGTGTGTACATATATATATATATATATATATATATATATCTTGTACATATATATATATATATATATATATATATATACACACATATATATATATGTGTATATATATATATATATATATATATATATATATATATATATATATATATATATATACTTATGTGTGTGTGTGTGTGTGTGTGTGTGTGTGTGTGTGTGTGTGTGTGTGTGTGTGTGTATAATGATTGTAATCATGGGTCATTCTTACAACCACAAAGCAAATAAACACTAAGCAGAGGTCCAACTACTAAATATTACTCCAATATAGTTGAAAAGATAGTAGGTAGAATATTAGGAGTATTTGAAGAATAATGCACATCAGAAAAGCTAATGTAATAGAAATGATAAAATTAGGATGACTTACAAAAGAAGAATAAATGAAACTAGAAAAGCACTTGGAGAGAGCAGACCTCCACCAGCGCCACAGTCCTCTCCCATACTGTGATTTTCACCATAAATATTAGTCCTACCTTTATTTCATCGAAATATTTAGATTCCTTGACCATGAAAACATACCATTAGCAACTGCAGTTCAGTAGTTATTCACAGAAATCACATTTTTCGCCATGTCGGCCAGACGCTGATCCGGATCAACACCAAAATCGAACATTTCCTGAAAATTTCAGCAAAATCCATATATATATATATATATATATATATATATATATATATATATATATATATATATATATATATAACTCTCCTGAAAACATAACCTCCTCGGAGGAGGTGATAAATGCTAGGCAGAGGTCCAACTACTAAATATTACTCCAATATAATTGAAAAGATAGTAGGTAGGATGTTAGGAGTATTTGAAGAATAATGCACATCAGAAAAGCTAATGTAATTGAAATGATAAAATTAGGATGACTTATAAAAGAAGAATGAATGAAAAAATAAGACAAAAAACAAAGCAACAAAACAAGAATCATCAGACAGAAAAAAAGCTAAAAAAAAAAAAAAAGCACATTTAAAATAAAACACATTAAAAGAACATCTAAAATGATTAAGTGTAAAAAAATAAGAACTATATCAACATAATAAGAAATATAAGCAAATACTAAAAATATAAGAAACCATCAGACAAAAAAAGCAAGTGAGAAAACTTTTTCCTTCCAAGCTTCTTCTGCCAGTCATCTCAATCAGAAAAATTAAATATATTTGGGACTAAGTCAACTGATATTTTTCAGGCTGTTATTTTTCTAATTTTTGAGTAGCATCCCTCTTTTACAAATGCAAGAGATTTGCAATGATAGATGCTCCTGGGAAGATCCATGAATAATCATGTTTATTAAAAAAGTTTTCCAAAAAGGCATAAATTGACTGTCAGAGTGAGCAGCGGAAAACACAACTCTTGCAAGTTTCTCTCAGGGAAATGCTTATTGATTTAAACCACTAACGCAATCAGGGAAAAATCTAATTGAATTACATATCTGTGATGATTGTTTTTTATTTTGCCATGATACTTCAGGTTTTAGGATGTGGTGTTGCTGGAGCCCCATGGCAGCAGTATATATAATTGCCAATAAAGAAACTTTGCCCCTGAGGGAAGATAGACAGGTCCAGCACATATATGGCAGTCAATGGTGCCACTGAATGTCTCATAATTACCACACTTTAAGGGTCAAACCTCTCAAAACATCCATGCTGCATTGACTGGATGATATAGAGAATTTTTTACATTCCCTTTGATGAAGCCTCTGTGTTTAAAATCATTTTATGAAGCAACATCTGGGCATTATATCCTTCCATTAGTCATTCTTGTTTTGTTGGGTTTAGCTTCGTTACATATCTACCTCAGGTTTCACAAGTCACCCTCTTCTCATTGGTTGTTCAGGTCAAAATGCAGCAGCAGTTAGCATGCAGAAACTTACAGCCTATCTTCATCACTGGAGTCAAAATAGTTAGAGTTTGTGTTTCTTTTGCAGACTCATGATCCAAAAGCTGGTGGCAGAATACATAGTCCAAATGTTGCATCATAAAATAAGTCTAAACACTTTGTCAAGGAAAAAAACTTAAAAAGTCTCCCCGCAGTGTCCAGTCAAGCTAACATAGCTTTCTGTTTATTGGATGGTTTTCCAGGGGGCAGATCATCTTTAAAAACCTGAACTATCCCTTTAAATATCCAGTTGCAATGACCTGAAGAGTTTCTTAATCACTAATGTTAAAAAAAGGCTCTCTACCTTCTGAAATTTCATAACCCTGATTCAACTGTATTCTCAGCCTGTCTGATATGAACAGTTGGAGAGGGATAGTCCAGATTTAATGGACTTCTTGTCTTGTGCATAGAAGTGCTCTGTTATGCAGGACAGAAAAATAAATCACACTAAGGGGCAAAGATGGCTTCAAAATGCAGACTACGGGCTTCCTAGGAATGTGCTTAATTAGGTGCACTCTTTAAACTGCTCGTTGACCCAAAGAGCTGATAATCCAAACACATGGCTGAAATTCAATGCATTTAAGCATGAAGACATGGTCAAGTCTACCGGCTGAAGCTCAACCCAAGCATCAAAATAGGGAAGAAAGAAGATCCAAGTGATTTGTTGATGAGATTCTGGTCCAAAAATAGACAAAATTTTGGAGAAAAAAGGCTGTCTTGATGGCAGAGGTCAGAGGAGAATGACCAAAGTAGTTGGAGATGATAAACAGGCAGCAATAGCTACATTTATAAGAGAGCTTTAATTCTCCTTTAATTAAGTATTAAACTTAAATCCTCTAAAAAAAATAAAATGACCTCTAAAACTCTTAATTCCAAATGAAAATGACCATTCTGAATTGAACTTTATTCTGAAAGTGGCTGGTTTATTCTGATTTTAAATCTGGATTGAATAATTCCTCAATCCTGTATACATCCACTGAATTGATTCGGGTTGTTCAGGCTAATGCTAATTTCCTTGTACTGTCACGATTATGCACACATTCTGTACTGACGGGAACAGGAAAGCCACCTGAAGCAGGCACTGAACTCAAGTCTTGAGGCTTAGAAGATTTGGAAATAATGAAAAGGGTGGATGGACATAAGTATAAAAATGTGGACCCTCTTAAAGATGTAGCATCCAAGTTGGACGAGTTTCCCCTGCAGAGATGCTGGAGCAGTGAACTGGAGTTTGTTTCCTTATGGTAGACTCAAATATGTCCCATCCGCCCACTGTCCAATCAGAACCATTCCCAACCCCCAGACCTCAAGTGAAATTGAATAAAGTGTAATGTAATTTGGAAATACTATTCACATATAACTACGAAGGAGAAAACTTAATTCCAAGTTATTTAATTCTGAATGCTTACTTCAGAATTTAAAAACCTCATGTAACCATGGCCATGGACTCAAAGAGCCTCTAATCAAATCCAAGGTAAGCAGAAGACCATCTCTGGACACACAACATTTTTATTGTTGAAGCGGAGGAAGCAGAGGCAGCAGCAGCAGAGGACCACACTCTGTGCCCCTTCTGTTCACATATCAAGGATTTAATAATAAAGTCGATCCATGTAGCTGCTGTGTTTGCTGCATCATTTATGTGCAACCCCCTTCAGTGACAAAGACAAAAGGAGATGACACAGCTTTATTCATGACATGGTAAACTCAGAGCTGGAATGCATTAACTTCCTTGGATGGTCTCACCGTGTGGTGCTGAACTGATGTTGATGTTCTCCATCCTGTAATCAGGATGGTCCATCTTGCCAAGCTCCAATGAACAAGGAAGGAGCTACGAACAAGACAACATCAGGAAGTGACTGGATATACAGGGATTAGCATAGATGCTAATAGCTTCAGGGGCAGTTTTGTCAGATCGTGATTGCATTTCTCCATTAAATGGAAAACAAATGCCAACACTACAAACTCCTCCATAAGTAGGCTTGTCACGATAATCAATAAATCAATTAACCACATGATAAATACAAACATCCTTGGTAATTTTACCGGCCTCGACAAATTGACATGTGCAAGCATGTTTGTTTTCCTCCTCCTTTTCTTCCAAACAGGCTAAATGAGAAGATGGCTCACTCTGTGCAACTGTCTAAAGCATCGTCCAGCAAAATTTGTTATCATGACAGGCCTATACATAAGGACATTGTGCTCCACCTTTAGTGTGTTTTGGCAAGAGTTTGCAGTCGATAGTTCCCACCTATGTAGGCCTGTCCGGATAATAAATTTTGCTGGACGATAATTGTCCAAAAAATTATTGACGATAAACTATATTATTGTCAATATTATTTTCATTTTTCATTTTTTTATCAATATAATATAATATATGTCATACTAAAGTGAGTACATCATATCAAAAGCAAGAAACTATAATTTCTTAAAAGTATTTAACTGTAATTGGAATGTCAAGATCTTTTAAATAAAATAAATTAAACAAATAATATAATAAATTTAACAAACAAAAAAAGAGAAAAAAACAAAGAAAATAAAATGGACTCTCTTTTAGGGAAAATTGCATGTAAATAAAAATACTTACACTAATCAAAAACAATAAAAAATAGACCCTGTCTCTGTAAAGGAAAAACCAAACTCCAATAAAAGCACACACAAAAATAAAAACAATAATTAAAGGGACTTTATACAGTTCCTGCATTGTTTGTGACATGTACTTTCTCCCAGTCAATCCGTACTGTCTGTCAAATGTTTGTAACGTTTCTGGCTTTTTCACCGTATTGAATGGTTGCATTTCTTTTGCAATGTAGCGAACGACAGTAAGCGCCGACTGTCAGGACGAAGGCTCCACTGTACCTCCTTGTCTTCTTCTTCATCGCCACTACTTTCAAACAAATGTCAAATGTCAGTTTATCAAGGCCGGCAAACTTACCGAGGATGTTTTTATTTATTGTTCAGTTAATTGATTATTGATTATCGTGACAGGTCTACACCTATGACATTATCTGATTGGTCCATAATAAATGTTGATCGACAGATCATCCAATCGTCTGCAGATATGCTTTTGGAAAGGTTCTCCAAGCATTTTCTATGGGCTCTTTCCCTGATGGACAAGTGTTTTTTTTAAACTGTCCATCTGTTGTTTTAGGTTAATGTGAAGTACCAATCATAGAAAATTTTATAGATTTGCCTTAAATCAGGAAATAAAAAATTCAATTTACAAAGAACTCTGAAGGACAACAGACTCTTGAAACTGAGGGAGACCTTGCTCCACTTAGTCTTAGCACTACAAGAGGAGGTGGGAAAGGACGGGAGAAGATAACCTGGGGCAGTCTAAAGAAAGTTTTGTTTTGATCCGAGCATTCTGGAGTTCAAGTGCAACAACTGATGAACTGCTCAATGGGAAAACTTAAATGGGCAGGCTTTGGCTTCTAGCCTGTTATCCATCCAAAATTATCTTTGGTGTTGCTTAAGTCCAACATCATCTCCAACATCATCTCCTGGTGAACACATGCTTATCAGCTACAGTGCTTAAGTTTCAGTGATACTTCACTGAAAATCAGCAAAATTCATTGAGAACTTTTTAAGTAATCGTGCTCACTGACAGAAAGACAAGCCTCCAAGGTAGAGATGAAAAGTGCAACCTGATAGATATGAAGACGTGACAGCTCCAGGGAGGCAGGGAACAGCTGTCATGTTTACTCAAACTCTTTTCACAAAGAGCTGGATACAACAAAAACGAAGCTGAATCAAAAGATGAGGACCAAGGAAAAGGGATACTCCTAACGTTTGGACATCTTGACAGTGGTTCCAGTTCCCTGCTGTTTGGCTGAATCCCACCGGCTTCATCACTCCCTGATCAAACCATGAAATGTGTCACTCAGACAGGATTGATGTTTTTCGCATCTTCTGAAAAAAAAGGTATTTACACCCTTTGCATGTTTGTGAAGCCAGGCTGTCCTAACAAGCAGGGACAATTCTTGTTTTATTAAACAGTGCCATCTGGAAACACCATCCAGCAAACACGGGATGAAAGTCATGTAACATGTCCGTGATCCTTTAGTCAGAGACTGTGGTGGTCCTGAGGCGGAGGAGCTGATGTGAGGAGGCTCACCACATCATCACAGCAAATTAAGAGGAGGAACCCTCAAGCTATCCTCCGAGTTGACTCTTCTTTTGTGAGGCCAATCATTTTAGAAACCGCTTCCTCCCAGAGAGAGGCAGAGTGCAGCACCTCTACAGCGACTCGGCAAAGTGCCTCTGACAGCAGCACATTATTGAGCATGACACTGCACCCAGGGGTGGCTTCAGGGGCACAGCAAGAATTCATTTAGGTTATATAGGAGGAGATCCACAGAATGGCAGTAAAAAATATAAATCAAATATGGATTATTGGAGTCTCACATTAATGTCCAAATCTAAATTTCTCTGGACTGAACAGGAGCAGTGCTTCATCCTAGACCAGGGCTGGACAACTGGTGGCCCAGGGGCCATATGTGGCCCTCAGTCAATGCAAACCAACAGTCAGTGTCAGATTTTCAATAATTTGGAATATTAAGAATAAAAAAAATCAGAAAAACTTTATATTAATGTTCCATAATAAACATTAATTAATGCTCAATAAGAACCAATTAACAATTAATAAGCACTGATAAGACACTAAGATGCTCATTAACATTAGAAAGACTTTCATTAAGCATTCACTTGTGAGGTTTAAGCATCAATTAACAATTAATAAGCACTTATAAAGTACTATGAGCTGCTCATTTACAGTAGTAACACTTTTTTAAGTGTTCATTTGTAAGGTATTAGATATTTATTAAAGGTTAATAAGAGCCATTTGCAGGTACTGGATCCAAAGTGGGAACAGTGACTCATTGAGGTTAATAAATTCTTAACTTTGTATGATTAAGATTAATTAATCTTTAATTGTGAGTTTATTAACAGCTCATAATGCATATTTGCATATACTAGGACTTGAGTGGGAACAGTGTCTTGGTAATTTTAATAAATTCTTCACAATGCACTCATAGGTCAAGAGCGCCTTGAGTAGTTACTTTTACCTGGAAACAGCATACCTTTTTTGGTGAGTCTTACATATGCACAGATAGACAAGTCTTTCAGAACGTTTTTAGATGAACAGGCTCAAAAGTAAAATGAACAAACCATTTAAGCATTCGTGTTGAAACAACGATGCAGAAATAACATGTAATGTTTTTCACTTTAGATCCAGTACCTGCAGAGGGTCCATATTTACCATGTATAAGTGTCTTAAACCTCACAAAGGAATGGGGTGATTATCCTAAAATGAACCCTTATAAGTGAGAATAAATTTTAATAGATATGTAATTGATGTTTCTAGCAGACTTATTCAGCCAAAATAGTTCTAAGTCTTCAAATGTTCGTATATGCAATAATAATTATGTTATCTTTAATTGACACATTATGTAATCTTATTAATTTTTATAAGTGTCTTATAGTGTTCTTAAAAGCAATAATAATTATACTATGCTACAATAAACAATATAATTGGATTAATGTTTAGAAGCATCTCATAGTGCCCTAAGTGACTGTTAATTGGTCCTAACTAAGCTTTAATTAAATCTTATTAAGCTTCTTATAGTTTTCTTATAAGCATTAATAATTATTTTACTATACTTCAATTAACAATTAATATGATCATAGAAATTTGTATTAGCATAATATAGTGCCTTATAAGCACTTACTAATTGTCAATTGGTGCCTATTAAGCATTAATTAAATGCATTATCCTCTTGTAGTGTTCTTATAAGCAATAATAAGAATATCATAATGCATCAATTAACACTTAATATAATCATATTATAAATCATATTATAAAGATCTTATAGAGCCTTGCCAATGCTTATTAATTGTTAATTGGTGCTTATTAAGCATTAATAAAAGCTTATTATGGAACCTTAATATAAAGTGTTACCAAAAAATCTCCAAGATGTAGTTAAGTCTAAGTTACTTCAATATTATAGGCAAAATTCATTTCAACATTAAAGATGTTACAAATGTCAACTGAGGTTTTAATAACAGTTTTTATTTTGAGTTTTAAAAGGAATTACCAGGTATGACATGTTGTAATGAATTCCATAAAGATCTTTCATGAAACATTATAAATATATTTTTTAAAAATTCATTTGTACTTATCTAATTTTTATACCCTGGCTAAATTACCTTTGTCAAATAAATGTTTACTCCCAGTTGGAATAAATGAACTAATCAAGAAAGACAATAAACACTATTTCTTTGCACTGGAGATGCAAATTTTATTGTCTTTTAATCTGTGTTCAACTCATTACCTCTGCCAAGGAGGTTATATTGTACCGACAAATGTCTGTTTGTTTGTTAGAAAAAGTAAAATCTACTGTTTGGATATTGTTAAAATTTGCAGGAGATGTTGGTTATGGCTCAACTAGAAAATTATCAGCCTTTGGTGGTGATCCAGGTAACAGCCATGAGTAAACAATCGTTTTTGATCAATCACTGACTAACTACTAATGATATCAAAATGATTCAAAGTGCTAAGTGTGAGATTTCAGGGTCAATGAATCATGTTATGATGGTATTTTTATCATGGAACTATTGCTTAAAAATGTAACAGCAATATGTGAGCTACCACGGCAGAGGTATGAGCTCCTGAGTTCTTTCTAGTTAATGTTGATTTACTGTTTGGTTTTCAGTTTGAAAATATCATTGTAAATTATTAAGAGTTAGATATTTGTTAGTACATTTTGTTGACTTAATGATTGTTCTTCTTCATAATGATTTGACCCTCTGAAACTGATAATAATAATGATGTGACCTTCATGGTAACCAAACTTGCCCATCCATGGCCTTGGCTAACCTTTTTCAAAATTCTATTTGCTGCTCTTTGCTATCATTGAATGGTTGAATAGCTCGGTTAGCATCACAAACTAGAAGATAACAGTAAACAGTTGGTGCTTCACGGCAAGGCTGCTGGTTCAACTCCCCATGTCAGTCAAGACTTTTCTGTGAGGAGTTTGCATGTTCTACCCATGCATGCGTGGGATTTCTCCAGATACTCTTGTTTCTTCCCTCAGATCAAAAACATGCCTGTTTAGGGATGGGTACCGAATTTGGTACTTTAAGAGGTACCGACCAAATTCTGTAGGTACTACAGAGTACCGATTCACGTAAAATCAAAAGGTGCCATGTTTAGGTACCTAAATGCATCCTTGTGACTGTGAGGGAGTGGAAGAAGCAGGCATACTATCGGGTAGAGTAGGTGAATTTCCATACCGGACTTGAACGCAGCACAGCAATAGCGTAATGACGTCAGCAGCCGCAGGCTCAGTCAACAAAGCAAGCATGGCTGAGAGAAATTGCTCGAAAGTATGGCTCTACTTTATTAAATGTGATGGAGATTATGCTCGCTGCAATATTTGTGACACCAAGTGTAAGGCCAGCGGCAGAAATACTTCAAATCTGAGGAAGCACCTGGTGACGCACAAAATTTTCCTTAAAGCTGAAGAGTGCACAGTTTTCGATAGCCTCAGATCTACGACCACAAAGGATTCATTTGGCACTGTTAGCACGCCTGTGTCCAATGGCGACTAGTCGTCTGCAGCCAGAAACACAGGAAAAGAAATGACTTTAACATTTGGTGATGGCAGCAAATGTGACAAGGAGGATACCTGGTCCAGGTAAATAAGCCTCGTGTTTAAGATAGTATTAGCTTGGCATTTTACTGTGCGTCAGTTATCATTATCAGGTCGGTTCCTCGTACTTTGTAACGTTAATGTGAATACTTTTTTTATTTACAGCTCTGTCAGACCCATTGTTAAACTGCCCTAAAGTTAAAGTGAGGGCTGCTGTTCATTTATTAAGTTGTGGTTCATTTTAGTTACTGGTTTCCATGTTGAAGACATTTTGGGAACAACTACAATGTTACAATACAAACAGTTGAATGTTGTTTTGATATATATCTGTCAAATTTTATATATTGGGAAATAAATTTACATTGAAAAAATTTGAGATCTTAATATTAAACAAATTAATATTTATTACCCCATAAACACACGCAGAAGTACCGAAAATTGGTACCGTAGAGTACCGATACCGATTCCCAGGTACCGGGCATCGGTATGGTATCGGTTCAAATGTGAAAGGTACCAATCCCTATGCCTGTTGCATAACTAATAACTTAAGATTTCCATAAAGTGTGACTGTGGCTTGATGGTTTTCTGTCACTACATGTCCGCTGGCAACAAGCCTAGGTTTTTCACCACATCTCACCCAGTGTCAGCTGGAACAGGCTCTGGTCCCCCACATGGATAAGGGGTTAAGATAATGGATGAAAAGATAGATGGGATGAAAATAAAGCATCACCTTCCTTTGTCAGGCCGCCTCTGCAGGTCTCATAGTCCACTTCTCTGCCAAGTCATTCAGAACTCAATCAGTCAAAACTTGGCACTTCCCGTAAATCCCACCCATGTTTACTATCTACCGAGTGTGCTGCTTTGTGTTTGATGCAGAGGGAAGAGCATGTTTGCTGTTGAGAATTCATTTAGAGGAGAAATGCACAGACTCTCGACAGCTCAGGCTGAGTTCTAACCAACTCACACAATATGATTTAGATAACAGGGGCCCAACTCCACCAGCCAGACTCATTATTTCAGTTCAGCACTGGATCTTTGTCAGAGACTGTGAAACTGAATAAAAAAATGTGTCAGTGCACAGCTGCCATAACTTATTTCCACTATCTCAAAAGGCCTTTAAAGGATTTTCTTTAAACCTTCACCAACTGTCAACCGAGATTCAAGGATGAAATGATTAGATTGTTAAGCTCACAGGTTGAAGATCAGGGTCTCATGGTCATCTTTTGCTTGTGTTGCAGAATCCTCAGAATGGCTTCAGAGATGTGTATTGAACTTCAATCATATGTTCATTATATACATGCAGCCACTTCTGCAGCCAGCTGAGTTGCAGCCACTTCTGCAGCCAGCTGAGTTGCAGCCACTTACCAGCCAGCTGGCAGTGGTTTCTGTCTGCTCTCAAAAACGGTACTTAGTTGGATTTTCCATGAAAATCAAAATTTTCATCTATATATCATGTAAAATTAAATAGTAAGAGTTAAGTTCTACAGATATTTACAAATGAGAGATTTCATAGTCAAAGACACCACCTTAATGATTAATAACACTACTTTATGTGTGGAGAAGGCCCTGTCTCTACAGATCAGTAAGAAATGCATTTTTGTCTTTTACAGAGCAATGAACTCCAATTCTCCTCTTATCTCACAAACCACCAAGAAAACTTGGGAGAAATATCTTGGCATTGGGAAAGATGCCTCCAACTTGTAAGTCTGGTTTCAGGCCATGAACATTTCTGTGTGTAGCCGTACCAAATACAGTTTAGAATTGTACATCATACACACATAACACCTGATGTTAAGAACATGACGGAAGCTAATATTTCCTTGCTCTGCTGGAAATGCAATTCTGCGGCTGGTAATTACATCCGTTGCCTCTGGTCATGTGTGAAGTTACAAAGATATTGTTCTACTATTGTGAATGAACTGACTGCTATTTTTGGTGTCCCAATACAGATCGCTGTTAGTTGGTCTCCTGGATGGTCGGATCACTGGCCTGAGACTTTTCAATATACTGACTTTTGCTGCTAGAAAGAACATTTTACACTTCTGAATGAAGACTGCTGCTCCAACAAAAAAAATAATGGCACAACGTGGTTATGGAATGCATTCCTAGTGAATAGGAATGGACTTGAGCTTTTATAGCGCTTATAGTCTTTTGACTACTCAAAGCTGCTTTACACACCTACCAATTCACACCCATTCTCTCTCTCACATTAACATCACTGATAGTTCAGAGTTTCTCTGTTAGTTATCCATCAGTATCTCTAACACATTCACGCTGCACCACTGCTGCACCAGTAACACATAACACATACACACCACTTGTGCAGCAGTGGGAGCAACTTGGGGTTAAATGTCTTGCTCAAGGACACATCGCCATGTGTCGCCCAGAGCTGGCAGGCTTGAACCTGCAATACACCAATCACTGACCAAGTGCACTATCCAACTGTGCCACTGTCACCACAGAGTAGGGCTGGGCGTTATGGCCTAGAAATAAAATCCCCGATTTTTTTCCACAACACTCAATTTACAATTTCAATCGATTTTTCCCTCCCTAAAAGAAACAAAACTCTCAGTGACATAAAATGAAACAAATCAAGTTTTGCCTTTATGTTGTCTAAATGTTTCCCTCTTAAAGTCAAAGTCTGGGTCATAAAAGGTTGATTATGTAGTATAAATGTAGGCAGGTTTGTCTACATAAACACTAAAGGGCTGAGGTATTTTTACAGTATTAGCATGAAACTCTTTGATATGAATGTATCAACATTATTAATATATCAATATTTATTCTACTTACATAACAAATACAAGCCTATAAAAGTGCTTGTGCAAACCCTACAAGGCCGACCATCATGAAAATTGTATTTTTTTTCAAAAATTGCAACTACTTATAATTGGAAAAAGGCAAAAAAAAAAATCTAGATTTTTAATTTTTTAAATGTTCTGCAGAAAATAATTCGAATTAATCAATTTAATCGATTTTTTGCCCAGCTCTACCACAGAGTTTGAGGAAGTTGCTTTCCTCAAGGCCTGGGACCCTTATTTGTGGCATATTGGACCCTTGCTGCCATCCTCTTTGCTTAATGGATTTCTCGGATCAGCCTAGCCTGTCTTTGTGACTTTGTTTTGACACAAAGACAGAATAGGCTGATCTCACTTTTGAATGGGTATCTTGTAGCCATCTCATCTGGATACTATCTTGTTTTGTTGCAGGACATTGAAAAGAAGGGGGCTAGATGGTAAATTTGTCCTGAGTCATTCATTTTTATATTAAAGTTATTTTCATTTACTGTACCTACAGGCCCAAATTCTGGTGTTTGTGTTTTTTCTTCATCATTGACGTGTTTTAGCAGTTATGTGTTTTGTGCTTTGAAAATCTGTAATAAAAAAATATGGGGAAAAAAACTTCATGCCCAAGAGCCATGAAGGTGGGCAGGTCCGAGCACTTTCCTGTCACAGCAACCCAGGCCCTGCTAAGGAAATTGGGGAAATTCAAGCTGCCACATATATAACTCAAGGATTAAATAGATATTGGAGGTCAAAACTCAAAGTAAATCTGAGGTCAAACTTTGTGATTTAAGCATGATTATGGCCTGACCCAACATTTGTAGGGTTTCAGGCCATGATATTTGTCACCTAGTCTCATGTAGTGTGTTGCAATGACCAACAATAACAGACCAGCCTGTCAACTTCACATTGGAAAGTCTAGCTGGTTTGATTTTTGGCCCTCCACTGCCAGAGAAAATGAATGCAGAGAGCCTTGCATGTGTATCTATAAGGGATGTAAACAAACCGAGGTTGATGCTTTTAGAGCTGCTTGAGAGCTACAATACAGAGGAAAAGCACTAAGCTCTGAAAAACAACATCCCTGCCCTTATGGTGTGTTGTAGAGAAGCAAGTGCCAGACTGTTGAAGGAGAAATGTTGGAGAGAAACATCAGATGCAATATGGTGAGTGACTGCTTATATTTATCAGCAAACTAACACATCATTCAACACAACATGGAGAAAAACAACAGTACTGTATTCTAAACACAGTATGTGTGTTTGCTGTCTTTGCTGATGCCTATACTGTTAGGCGCTACTATCACAGTGTAAGGTACTAATGTAAACTACTTCATTAAACAAACTCCTGTCAAAACATGTCAGAAGTGGCGTGAAAATATCCTGCTTTCAGTGTATTTTCATTTGATAAAGAAATGCAGTCCAGATCTGACAAAAACAGCTACTGAAGCTGTCAGCATCCATGCTAATCTCTGTAAAAGCTGTCACTCCTGCCTCTTTCTGCCATGGAGGACAATGACTAGGCCGAGCTGTTGTTGAGCACTATTGTTGTAGTTTGGGAGCGCCTTGAATGCACATGAACTCTGGTGCAGACCGATTAACTTAACAAGAGTTTGGTTTGTGGTGTGTGAAAGCCATTGAACCAAAAAGCAGGGCATTGTGGCTTGAATCTCACCAAACACCAGACGATTGGACTCGAGTCATAGGGACTCAGACTTGAGGCAACTTGAGCTGCTAATGAGATGACTTGCAACTCGACTTGGACTCGGAAGGTAAAAACTCGAAGTCTCAACTGGGACTCGGGGGGTAAAAACTCGAGACTCCACCTGACTTGAGACATCATGATTTGGAAAACTGCACGCACTCAGGCTTTATATGAAGAGGTAGACAGGATATATATACCGCTCTTTCCTTTTAGGCTCACTTTATTGATGCTCCATTCACAGTGCACTTGTCCGTCACCTATTATTGTCCCGCACACGACACAGTACTACACACATATGTTCCTACCACACGCCGGCTTCTGCTACAGTGATGATCAGAGGGCAGGGTGCGCAGGACGCAGGTTTCAGATTGGCAACCGCTATGTCTTCTGTGCCTAAAGTTATTTTCTCTGCATATAAAGAATTTCAATCAGATGGAAAACGAAGACACGCCAAGTACATGACTTGCAACGCTTTGATAAGTGAAAAAGAGAGCACAACATCAAACTTTATCCACCACCTGAGGAAACATGAGGCCAAGTAAATGGAACTTGCAAATGTTAGCCAGGTAGCTAACGTTCCTGCCATAGGTCAATATGTCAGGAACGTTAGCCCGACCTGTGGTCAATATTAAGCTAGCAAAGCTAACATTAATAAAGAGAGTGTATGTGTGTTGTACGTGTGGGAAGATAAGGTTTCTCTCTTCAAGATAAAAATCTGAGTGCGTTTTGGGTGGACTGGGGAACAATGGTGAGGGACTCGACCCGTCATAACCTGTGACTCGACTCGACTTGCCTTGACAAATCTGTGACTCGAGTCGACTCGACTTGCCCACAACAGAAAAAAACTTGGGACTTGCTTGAGACTCGGATCAAATAACTCGAGACTTGCTTGGGACTCGGATTGGAGGGACTTGGGCAATTGTCTGCTAAACACCACTACAGAAAGAAACTAACATAGTGTTTTTAAACAACATCCATTAGGGAGTGGCTAATGTTAGCACTGATAGCATTACAAGCATGAGTTTCTATTTATAGATTAAAATCCACAACTCTGTGAATATGGTCACATGGCTAATATGCAAGTGTCACTCGATGCAGCCAAAATGTAGCCTATCTTGTACCTTAAAATACTGCTGAGCTGCTTCGAGCTAAACTTATGAACTGTGACATGAAACAGAATGTAGCCAATCAAGAAGCGAGTTGACTGAGGAACAAGGAAGCAGATGTAAAGAAAAACAAACATGCCCGACCTGAAACATAAAGTTTAGTGGACCTCAGAAATGGAGGACCAGCTCATGTGATCACATGTGATTTTTTCAGTTAGGGATTTTTCCATCAAAAGGAGTCCCAAGACCACCATCCCATCCCCTCTTCCTGTATGTCCTCTTCCACGTTGCGTGTTTTTTTTCCCCGTTGTTGCTATGTTTCTTCCTCTTCGTTTTTGATAGGGATGGGTACAGAATTCGGTACTTTAAGAGGTACCAAACAAATTCTGTAGGTACTTCCGAGTACCGATTCACATAAAATCAAACGGTGCCATGTCTAGGTACCTAAATGCATCCTTGTGACTGTGAGGGAGTGGAAGAAGCAGGCATACTATTGGGTAGAGTGGTTGAATTTCCATACCGGACTTGAACGCAGCACAACAATAGCGTAATGACGTCAGCAGCCGCGGGCTCAGTCAACAACGCAAGTATGGCTGAGAGAAATTGCTCGAAAGTATGGCTCTACTTTATTAAATATGATGGAGATTGTGCTCGCTGCAATATTTGTGACTCAAAGTGTCAGGCCAGCAACAGAAATTCTTCAAATCTGAGGAAGCACCTGGTGATGCACAAAATTTTCCTTAAAGCTGAAGAGTGCAATTTTTGATAGCCTCAGATCTACGACCACAAAGGATTCATTTGGCACTGTTAGCACGCCTGTGTCCAATGGGGACTCGTCGTCTGCAGCCAGAAACACAGGAAAAGAAATGACTTTAACATTTGGTGATGGCAGCAAATGCGACAGGGAGGATACCTGTTCCAGGTAAATAAGCCTTGTGTTTAAGATGGTATTAGCTTGGCATTTTAATGTGCATCAGTTATCATTATCAGGTCTGTTCCTCGTACTTTGTAACGTTAATGTAAATGTTTTTTTTATTTACAGCTCTGTCAGACCCATCGTTAAACTGCCATAAAGTTAAAGTGAGGGCTGCAGTTAATTTATTAAATTGTGGTTCATTTTAGTTACTGGTTTTCATGTTGAAGACATTTTTGAAACAACTACAATGTTACAATACAAACAGTTGAATGTTGTTTTGATATGTATCTGTCAAATTTTATATATTGAGAAATAATTTTACAATAAAAAAATTTGAGATCTTAATATTAAACAAATTAATATTTATTACCCCATAAACACACGCAAAAGTACAGAAAATTGGTACTGTTGAGTACCGATACCGATTCCCAGGTACCGGGCATCGGTATGGTATCAGTTCAAATGTGAAAGGTACCCATCCCTAGTTTTTGATAGATCAAGTATGAACAGGTGAGATTTCTGTCTTGGAGGACTAGATTCTAGATTGGTGGTGGAACAGAATCGTTATGTGTGTGATGTTGAGATTATTGAAGCACACCACACATGGTACGATCAAAACTGTTTCATGCCTGATCTTTGATCTTCATGTCTGGGGTCTCTTACAGACAAAAAATCTCTTCAGATTTAGAAAGTCCTAATGCGTGTACCCTGCTTGAGGCTACATAGGCAGAAACAAAGGATGCAGTTTCAGCCTCGAGTAGTGGGGGGTGGCTATATTATGAAGCATTTGACAGGCTTTGGTCCATCAGACAAAGTTCAGAGTGAATCAGCTGAGCTTTTTACGTCAAAGGGACCTTAGGTGTCATTTAGTATCAGCTAACACAGCCATGCTCTTTCATACTCCTTTCTTTGGTGCTCAGCGGCTAATGTGCAGTCGAAGCTGAGCTCAAACCCTTGACCTTTGGATAAATGGGAGTGACTCTCCCAACTAAAAATGCCCAAGGGTCTATTTATTTCTCTTACAAGTGATTAGCTTCAGAAAAACACTCAGTTAGTGACTGTTCTGTGTTTTTCACATAAGTCACATAAAAACAAAGAGGAGATACGCTCACGGAGAAGAACATTGATTAATCAACACATCTATTATGTGTTCTGTTGAGTGAAAAACAGCTTTTTATTTCAAGCACTTTTCATCCCTCTTATACTTATAACAAAGGTCGAGTACAGCAGGTGAGATCATCCACTTGATCATCCATGAGAGGCTCTTTCCTGTGACCTCAGAGGCCTTTGTGCATGTGTTTGAGGTACTGAATCTGGATCTGTGACAAATAAGTCAATAAAAAAATCCAAATGTTATCTGGTTCCACACAGTGCGACAATTCTATAAAAAATACTTCAACTGTCAATCCTCTTTTCTTCTTCCTTCTCTTCTACTACAAACTGATGAAAATGGAAGAGCACTGGGACTCTGCTATGTTCTTTTACACCAGTTGCTCATGCAAATATAATTCACATGCCTCTTTCTGTAAATCTGCAGCCCATGCATCACTGATCCATCTGCCTCCCCAAATCCCCTCAATCTTCATTTGATAGCAGGCCTGAAGCCTGTGTCTATTTTGGGACGGAGAGATCTTGAACAATGCCAAACCATTACCTGACCTGCTTCTAAGTCTGACTGATTGCACATCCTCGGAGTGACTTTTAGTCGCCATACTCGAAAATATGAGGACAGTTAGCATCTTTGCCAGTGAGAGCAGCACAGCAATTAGCGGAAAGAAAATTGTTTTACAACCTCTAATGATGCCAAAACTCTCTCTCCTCCCAGACTCTTCACAGAAATAGTACATTTTATAACTTAATCATTGGAGTCTGAGGGGCAGACCAGCAAAACAACTTCCAAACTCTGAGACGCAGGAAGTAGCGATATGTGAGTGCTTTGTCATTAATGATTAAAATTTCAATGACATTATTGAAAATGGCCGAACATCAAGGTCTGGTTTCTACATTATGAATTATAAATGGACTAATTGGGTTGATCCAAGTCAGATTTTCTCTTCTCCATATCCCATTAATTTGACTATAAAAGCATTAAAAGCTCATGAAAGGGATTAGAGCTTCAGTACACAAGCACTCTGTTATTAGCAGCCTGTGGCTAATGTGCACAATTGTCCTTTTGATGTTAAGTTTTTCCTTGAAGCCTATCAAAGTTTCTTTATTATAAAAACCAAATGGTAGAAACAGAAACAATGCCCCCTCTTCAGGACACCAAGCTCCCCAGCCAACTGTGCAGGGTAATTGGTCTAAATAAAATTTAAATGGCTGCTCGCTCTATCTTATCTCAATGGAAGCCATTTTTTCTCAGACTATTTCAGTTGCAATCGATGAACCTAATTCATCTGAAGGCCCATCAAAAACGATAAAAGATGAAAATTCATGATGCCTTTCACAAGGACATATAGTTATTCTGTCACATGAGCTCACACTATTTCTAGCAGGACATCTTTATACTTCTCTCTCAAAAATAAGAAAACATTACAGCTAAATATTTTATGATGTGACAAAATTGTGATTTAAAGCACAAAAACAAGTTTGAATACATGAAAGGAAAGCTCTTAATGTTTGAAGAAGTGTTGTAGGGGTTCATGATGGTGATGGAGGCACAAATTTCTTGAACATGAGGGTTGGGGGTACAATCCAACTTCCGCTTTAACAAGTTGATTGAGCCTTGAGCAAGACACTGTTGTGTCATACCCCTTTCAGACTGGCCAAAAGACCCATTGAAACCCAGTAACAATTGGTGGTTTGAATGGGTTTAATTAGCATTTCGACCTGGGTCAACTGACCCTGCAAGCCACATGGTTTTTTATTGGTTCGTCTCCGAAAGTCTTCAGTGGGAAAAGCACACCCAGGTTGGCCCGCTAATTGACGTCTTGACGTCAGTGTAAAGTGTCCACAGCATATAATGATGCTCCTCCCCTCCGTCTGTAACTTACAAGACTCTTTGCCATCTCTGCAACAAACTCCGAATGTTGAGTCTGAGTTGAGTTTGTACATTTTTAAAAAGGGACAAAAGTAAACAGTACAGAAAACAGCTGACCACCACGTCAGCAGCACCCATGCTCCTTTCAATTGTTCACATAGAAGTATTTCGGTGTGCAGATGATGTCATCAATGTGATGACATCAGCTTGACGCACCAGAAACCCACGCAGCTCGTCAGCTGTCAATTAGACCGGGTCTGCTAGCAGTGGGAAAGGAGTAAACGCTGATTGTTAGCCGGGTAACCTGCGTTGATAAAACCCACGTTGACCTGCTAATTTAAGTGTGAAAGTGGTATTAGTGGCATCCAAGAGCGAGGATGTGTCAGCTGATACTGATGGACACCTCACAACCTCAAACCATCAGTGCAGTAGAGTGGATGGATGTGAATGTGTGAATATGACCTGTGGTGTCAAACACTTTAAAGAGATACAGTAACATGTTTTTTTCCTTTTTGTGTCTAGCCCTAGTCCAAAGTGGCAGACAGACATTCTTTCAATTGTGCAGGCAGTAACAAGATAGACAGGCAGAGGTCACCCATCAAGACACAAAAACAAAAAGAGATGTTAGTGTATTTCTTTAAGTAATCTGCAAGACTAAAACAGAGCTATACACAGTAAAGTCCATTCACCATTTCCCAACAGACTGAGCATTTGTTTGAAGATGGGGCTGCATACAACTCGTTAGAAGAGTTTTGGCCACAAAAACAGCTTAACTGTGTTGCAAATCATGTGCAACTTTAGAATTGTTTTTCCACTGGGAAACTGATTTGGCTCACCACACAATTTTCATGTCCTGCCATCTGCAGCATGCCAACCAGCTGTAGTCTGCAGGCTTCACAATACCAGACTTGAATAATGGGGGATTTATGTGGCAAACTTGTATGCACTTGAATGCACACAGGAAAAATCTCTGTTGATGAAGAGTAAACAGGTCTTAGTAAGAAATGGAGTCGGAGAGCACTTAAATTTACTCTATATGACTTTCCTATTGAAGTTTAGTGTTGATAACCACTGTTTGCATGCTCACACAGACTTCCTGTCATTCCTTCACTATAATATAGGATTAAAAACACTTTGTAGATACAAACACTGACAACGTTTTATTATTCGTTCTTGAGTGACCATGTTGGCTGGTGACCTATGGCCGCTTGATCTGTGGTTGCGGCAATTATAACATCTGTTATAACCAACAAGAGCACCTATGAATGTTTTTGTTTTAAAAAAAGGGATTTTTGGGATGCACAGTATTGGAATTCTAATACCAAATATGCTGATATTTTAAAGTTATGTTGGCTGATACCAATATTGATAATGATGAATAGAAATAACTAAAAGTACTTTTTTTTAGATTAAACTTTCTTCATATGCAAAACATGTTTATAATAGGGCTGCCACTTTAGTGCATTAATTAGATTAATTAATTACACCGCAAATTAATGTGTTATAAAAATTAATCGCAAGATTAATCATAGCACACAAACATTTTGATATTGGCCAGCTGTAGGACCCGTACATGGCAGTGGCACGTCACTTCACACATGCGTCTCTAGTCAAACCAAACAAAGCCCAGGTGACAACAGGAATGGCATATTTAAGACTTGGTCTTATTTTAGTTTTTGAATTTATTTTTCTATATTTGTACTACATTCTTTAATAATGCATCAGGCCTAATTAGTTTGCTGGATGTCCTCGACCTTTTCTTATTTTGAATTTGATTTATGAAACACACTTAAAGTGTAATTTGAGTTGCCTGATTGAGCTTAGAATTTTCTGGACAAGCTGCCCTGACTTTGGATTTATTTAGTCACCAATAAAAATGTAGATTTACAGATCTTCACTTCTTAGTGTATTCATTTGATTAGTCATGCACTATAATGTTATAATATCCTAGAATTCAAATTCTTTATTTGGGTACTTTAAGCAGATATGAGATTAAAATGCGATTAATTAGATTAATTAATTACAAATCCGGTAATTAATTAGATTAATTTTTTAATCGTCTGACAGCACTAGTTTATAAGGAATAATTAAACCAAGCTTTTGGTATTTTAAGAGCTAAACACTGATTTACTTAATTACAAGTAAGAAGTCAAATTTTGAGAGCTTAAACTCTAAATTTAAGATAAATATGCTAAAACTCCACCATCTTGATGCATAGATATAATAGAAAAAATCTCAGTAGAAATGTTCATGTGTGCTGATACCAAAATTTAGCTTTTCATGCAGTTATCTGCAAACACTGGTCTAAAGCTGTTCATGCCATGCATCCCCACAGGATTTAATGCTTAGGACCAAGCTTCTTCTACTCACAAACAAATGCTTCGCTTTATCTTCCTACTCTTAGTCTTAAAGTGTAAAATGTAATGTAACACAGTAACAACGAGACAAATAGGACCATTTAGAGTTCCAGAAGAGTTTATCTGATGACTGTAGGCAGAGACAGGCTAACACAACCGTTGATCCCAGTGCTTAAGTTAAACTAATTAGCGGTGGGCAAGCTCTGCCCATCTCTTCCTTACTACTCCATGCAGAGTCTAAAGAACTGTGTCTATCTGCTTGTCATGGACTTGAGAGTGAGGCAGGACACAAAACTAAAATAAGGTTGGTGTATCATTTTCAATAATTATCTCAGCCTGCATTTCTGTCAAGTCTTCTGCAGCCCTCAAATTTGCTGTTTTTTAACATTTATAAATGAATTCTGCATTTACCCAAAGGAAATACAAAACGATTTAGTCTCAGCTTGAGACTTCTGAACTTCTCTCTCAGTCTATCAGTCCACACATCAGCCCTGCTCTTTGAAAGTTTCGGAGGAACTGTGAAAATCTGTAATTGAAAATTAAACCTGCAGTCTGCATCTGACAGTCGGCATCAATCAGACAACTCAAAGGGCTGGATTTTACACAGTGTGAGACAGAGAGGAGGAGATAATGGGATGAGTAAACTGCTAAAAGGGAGAGGACTTTTTGGATGGGGCCGGGGAATGTTGGTTGTGTTGGCAGCGTCGTCATTAGGACACAGAGTTAAGAGATCACAGGGATAAAACAAAAGAACAGCAGCTGCCGCCCTCATTCAAACATAAAAATGGGCCACATCTTCTGTCTCTTTCTCCATTTCCCCCTCTCATTATGTGCCAGGTCTTCTGTCCAAAAAACACTTTGGGTCCATTAAGTCATCCACAGCTCAGGAGCAGAGGGACTAACAAGTGAAAAAGCAGCTGCTTGTTTGGCTGCCAGCTGAATCTGATGTTGAATTACACCGTGACACAGAGCAGGCTGTCATATTTTGTGCATCTGTTCTCATTAGTTTGTTCTCTGTGGTTTCAAGGGCCCTCTGGAGCGTGCTTTAGAAGAAAAATATACTGCTCAGGAGACACGGGAGCATTCATCTCCTTACATTAACAGGTTAATGATCCCACACGGGAGGGCAGTGACATGTACACATGGACAATCAATAGGAGAAAGTAAGAGGGAGACATCTACCCGACGGATGTTTTAAAGGTTCATCTACTTATGTTGTAACTAATTTACTCAAATTCTGACATTTCTGTAAATCATGGACGATGTTGAACTGTTGCCGCACTCTGGACCTGATTCCAGGACAGGACAGTAACCTCTGGAGCAGGAGTGTCCAAGCTTATCTCATCAAGGACCTATGACTGATATGTCAGTTAGTCCAATCCAGGGTACAGCAGGTTCACAAATGTTCAGTAATTTGGTGTTTTTTTGGCCCCACCAGGCAAGAGCCATTGATCGGTTGACTGGATCCCTGAGATGGCAAATCAGACCTTAAAGCAGTTTGTTTTTTTTGTCATGCACCTCCTTTTAGACCAATATTTTTTCACATTTCCCCATCTACAACCACCCACAAAGTCAGTAAGAGGACAGAGGTAAGATTTTTATAAATACACCTGAGCATGTGAATACTAATGTCTACATACAACAGTAATGAGCAGATGCAGAAATCAATACTTCTTATGAATTTTTCATTACTCTCTGGGTTTATAATCTATACGAGGGCTGGGCAATATGGCCTAAAAATAAAATTCATGAAAATTACATGAATCAATTGTTGCTTTTATGTTGCCAAAATATATTCTCAAATCATGCATTATTTCCCTCTTAAAGTTAAAGCTTGCGTCATAAAATGTTGATTATGTTGTTCAAACGTACTCAGGTTTGCCACATAAACACTGAAGGCTGAGGTATGTTCACAGTATATTACCATGAAAGTATCCAATCAAAATTTATTTCATTTAAAAAACAAATTCAAGCCTTTAAAAGTGCTTGTGCGAACCTGACAGGGACAACCATCATGAAAACTGTAAATTTTCAGTACTTTTTTTGAACATTGCAACAGCTTGTAACTGGACTAATTCAAGAAAAACATCTTGATTTTAATTTATAAATCTTCTGCAGAAAGTAATTTGAATTAATCGATTTAACCGATATATTGCCCAGCCCTTATCTCTACTCTAAATGATGATGAAAACATGCAACAGCAATATGACAGTTCAGTAATTCTTAAGTGGGGTTGTATGAGCTTCATATGGTCACTCAGTACATTAGATGCAGTAGAAAGTTCTCTCCTCTCCCTCAGTAAGCCACAGTCTGTAAGAGTCTGTTATTCAGAACTAGCTGCAAACAGGGAAGTATTGTACCAAATACAAACACTATTTCCTCCGCCTACATGTGTTCCCATCAAAAAATAATACTGCAGTTTAAGAGTACATTACCTAGAAATGTTTTTCAGTAAAGTTTATTTGGAACTAACTGACTCACGTCACGTATTCTTCCGTGCAGCGCTAATGCTAGCCACTGAACACTCCACCTCCTCCAAGGTACTGTTAAAATAACAAGCTAGCATAACATCTAATGTACTTAGTGGCCATGTGGAGCTTATAAAACCCAGAACTGAACTATCCCTTTAACACCAATGTCTTTGATGACTTAGTCAGACAATGTCGTCATCGATGAGTCATGAGCACGACGACCTAGTATGCTAGCGGTAGCTACCATTAGCTTACCCTCATACATCTTTTCTTTGCTGCTCAATTGCTCTCGTCCTCGGCTTCATTCTTTGGTATAGCTTCCAAAACTCTCCTGTGCTTCTCAAGGGGTATTTGTTCTTGCCCCCTGCAGGCTTCTTCTGCTTTCCTTGTTTACTTGGTTTGTGATAGCGTCACTGCAGTGCCGCTCAGCTGTTTACAGCGACACTGCACAGCGTTGGGCAGGCGACTGGGGCTAATGGAAAAGCAGCACAAGGCGAGTAGAGTAGAGCCGGGTAGAGTCGAGTAGAGTAGGGTAGGGCTAATGGAAAAGGGCCACAAGCCATTCTCCCTGGAGGGTTGTGCCCCACTATTTGAGAAACACTACCTTAAGGGGACCTGGTCATCCTCTGCCAAAGCATTTGACCCTTAGCTATGATTAGATGTAAAAGGGAGAAGCCAACAGCCAATCTCTTCCTCCCATTAGGAACAAAACCCTTTAGGTGTGTAGATGCTAAAATAAGATCCACAATTTAAATCATAAATCAGACCCTGAAATGGGATGGATAGATAAATAAATGAGCACTAGTTCTCCCCATACATTAGCCAACACAGGCTCTAAATTTTAATTACTTTTTATTATTGGAATCTGCTGCAGGTCAAATAAAAGTGGTCTGCAGACCATAGTTGGCCCCTGAGTCATAGTTTGGACACCCCTGATCTCAAAGGTCAAAAGCCTTCACACAGAAAGCACGTGATGGCAGAAGCTCCTTTATGCCTACATGATTTCTGCTTAATTATGGTCCAACCCATCAGTTCGAGGAGTTCTGGGACCTAAAATCGTTTTTTCCATCTCATGTAGAGTGTCACACAACAACATATCAGTCTGGGATGCCTACACGACAGAAAGTCTTGCAGTTTTGATTTTTGTCCTTGCTCCCCATCAGGGTCCAATGAGAGCACTGGGAGTTCTGCATAAGCAACAATCACACATGTAAACAAACTGAGGTTGGTGCCTTGAGAGCTACGGAACAGAGAAAAGGTTTGTCAGGCTCTGAAAAACAGCATCTCAGTCAGACAGGCTGTAGAGGAGCTACTACAGACTGTAAAAAGACAAATGTTGGAGAGAGACAGCAGAGGAACATGATGAGTGACTGTTTACATTCATCTGCAAACAATCATCAAATGCAACATAACATTTGTAGATGCAAACTAAAGTGCGGTTCTCTTGATACAGTGTTTGTTTTTGGAGGGGATGCCTTTTCTTCAAACTTCAACACATAAGTCGTCAACACAGTCACTTTCAGTGGTTTAGTCTGTCAGGCCAACGAGGAGAGTCACTGCACCAATTTATGGCTCTGTGGCTGCCTAATGTGACAAAGTGAACATGGCTGCTGACAGAACAATCAGGAATTCTGATCTTGGCATAACAAAAGCCAGACTGGTACAAGATCACATCAGTGTTAATTTTGTTGACTAATTATTTTCATCATAGGTTTTGTCAACAGGCCTTTTTCCCCTGACAAAAACTAGGCAGCAACTTATAAAAACAAGTGCACATGGACAAAAACTAAATTTATGGGCATTTTTGTCAACAAATCCAAACTAGATGGAGATGTTTGACAGACTTAATCCAATCAGACCTAATTTGGTCATGTAGAAAGAAGGGACACATTGGGAATATATCCAATCACAGCTACTTTGGTTGTGTGGAAAGGTTGGATGAGTTAAGAGGGACATCCAATCACAGCTGCCTTAGCTTCATGGTGGTGGAGGTTACATGGTGATGCCTAAATAAAGGTGACTGCATTTCACACAACAGTTAAACTTATTTGTTAGTTGACTAAATTTACAGTAGATTTCATAAACTAAAATGCTGGGAAAATGAAATCACCTAAAACTAGATTAAATTAAAACAATATAGATAACTAAATCATGAAAAAAAGACTTTAACTTAAATCAAATTAGAAAGTGTTGTCAAAGCTAACACTGGAACTCATACCCACAGGGAAGGAATCAGGGCTCTACAATGAATTGTAATTCCAGCACTAACCCACATGAGCTGTGGCAAAGAACACATCACAGAAGCTTGAACACATTAGTAAAGGATCAGTAAATGCTGTAGGTATTTACAGATCAAGGATGAAACATGACTTATGCTACTGTGATTGTTAACATTTACTTATGTTTTTCAGCAACATTGTACTTACATTTGTCAGAGTCCCTGACCACTGAGTAAAAAATAACAAAATTTAAAGGTGCTATGAGGAGAATCTATTTCCGGCGACATAAAGACTCTGCTACCCATGAGCACGCGCGGCGACTGTCGAAAAGATGTGACCCAGGCCAAAGTGTGCGTTTGTTGTGATGCTAATGAATGCAGCTCAGACCTTCCTCAGAACTCTGCATTGCTTTACAACTTCTTTTTTCTACAACTTACAGGATGCAAAGCGACGAGGTAATGTATCTCTTTCTAGTTACGTAGCGGTAGTTTTTGATGTGTGACAACAAGCAATTTTTAGAAAACTTAGTATCGTAGTTTTGTAGCCGGCTATATATCACTACTTACAGCCTGGTGCTCTAAGACGTGTCAGAATAATATAAATTTGCTCTAGTTTTAATTGTCTTGTTCCCGAAGTTGAGTATCCAGGTTGTTTTATTGTAATTACTTAGAAACTCCTCATAGCATCTTTAAACAAACCTGTTTGTCGCCCACAAAAACTAAAACTATTACTTCAGTAAATGGTAAATTAACTTGTTTGCATATACATGGTGCCTTTCTTGCCTTTCTGGCCACTCACACCATCTCATTCACTCACTGATGGTTCTGGTTTGTAAGTCATCCGTCAGCATTAACTATCACATCCACACCCTTTCAAATCTATAAACAGAGAGGTGGGAGCAACTTGCCTCTCATTAGAAATGATCTCCAAACCATCATCTTGCCATTCTCCTGTGATCTCTGGCATCCACGAGGCATTTCCGTCCAGGAAACTGCTGCTGTCTAGATATTTTCTTTCTCTCTGCCCATTTTCAGTAAACTCCAGAGACGATTGTGCATGGAAAGTCCAATAGATCAGCAGTTTTTGATGTTCAGTTCAAACTTCAGCAGGTTGTCTTGACTGTGCTCATGTGCCTTAAACTACTGATTTGCTGCCATGTGATTGGCTGATGATTATTTGTGTCAATAAGCACTTAAACAACGGAGGGCCACATTGAGAGAGACGGACAAACGTTCACACACTCGTACTTAAGAGCAATCTGGAGTCACCAATCAACCGAATGAGCATGTTTTTAGTCTGTGGGAGGAAGTTGGAGTGCCTGGAGAGAACATATGCATGCACAAGAAGAACATTAAAGCTCTACACAGAAAGGCTCTAGCAGACCTGGGTACTCAGCACTTTGAGTACTTTTCAACACAAGGAAATGAGTGGATTCTTGGTTTGACACTTTGCCTTCAACTTGTGTAAAGTTTTGTAAAAGGAATTGAACTTTTACTTGAGTATAACATTTCTGCCCTGTTTCATCTCCTGTTTGTCGACCTTAAACACCGTGATATGAGCTTTACTGATAAAAAACTAATCTAAAATGTGTTATGTGTTTGTTTGTTTTTTACTTTCAAAATTAGGGATGCACCATATTATCGGTATTATATTTGTAATGGCAGATATGAAAAGTTTTTACATATTAATTTGCAGTATAAGCTCCCAAAATAGGGTTGGTTTTCTGTCAGCAGGTAACTTAATCAGTGTTTTGTCAGCTAGTGCACATGACACACAGCAAAACATCGCTGGTTTGATCCCCAGGTAAGGCCTTCCTGTGTGGACTTCCTGTGCATGCATGGAATCAACTCCAGGCTTTAAAAACATGCTTGTTTGGCTCATTAGATAATTATCATTAAGAAATGTGATATATCCCTTACTATATTAGGCTACTATCAAAAGTTAAAGGTGCTATGAGGAGAATCTTTTACCAGCGACATAAAGACTCTGCTACCCATGAGCACGCGCGGCGACTGTCGTAATGCTGCGTTCCAGTAACCTCGGAACTGGGAGTGACATCATCTCTGACTTATCGGCGTTCCAGTTGAAGTCGGAAAAAAACATCCTGATCTACCAGGCTATTGTTAGCTGTTGTTAGCACGCCCTGCATTGTTGTTCACAAATATCACATGAAGAATGTGATTATCACTATGGCAGCATTTTTGTAAATATAAGTCTAACAACACTATGTATACAGCTGATCTAGAGCGGCACACCCCAGTCAGAAGTGCAAATAAATTGATTATTACAGGAGCTAAATAACTGTTCACACTGGGGGCATCCATCTTCGATTGTCAACTCGGGGGTGGCGAGGTTTCACTGAGTTCCCAGTAGGAAATTCAGACTTCGGGGAACGTTCCAGTTGCAGTTTCCTACTGGGAACTCGGAAATTCCTTCTGACTACAACTGAACGCACTAAAAGACGTGACCCAAGCCAAAGCGTGTGTTTGTTGTGATGCTAATAAATGCAGCTCAGACCTTCCTCAGAACTCTGCATTGCTTTACAACTTCTTTTTTCAACAACTTACAGGATGCATAGCGACAAGGTAATGTATCTCTTTCTATTACGTAGCGGTAGTTTTTGATGACTGACAACAAGCAATTTTTGGAACACTCAGTATTGTAGTTTTGTAGCTGGCCATATATCGCTACTTACAGCCCGGTGCTCTAAGACGTGTCCGAATAATATAGATTTCCTCTAGCTTTAAAGGATAAGTTTGGTTTCTACAGCTTTCACATTGTTTATAGAATGAAGTAGAACAATATACTCACCCAGAAGGCTTTCCTGATCCAAACAGTGCTTCAGGAGATATTTAGATCCAAAATCGAGCGGCGGACATCCATATAATGGTAGCACATAGGGCATACAGTGCCACTCCTAAAACTGCATTAATCATCCAAAAACTCATTAGTTTCACCAATATTCCATCATGGTCCGCTCGCGCTACTCCTCCATTACAGTCTGTGTCACTCCAGACATGTTTTTGTAACTGTGCCGACCTCTGAACTGAAGAAGAAGATTGTATGCCTCCGCGCCTGCGCAGTACTCTCTGGAGCGCTGCCTCCGCGCCTCCTTTCTATGAGCTCCTCATCTGTATACTCTGGCTCGAAACTGTAAGGACACCCATCATATTCAAAGTTCTCGTCCACAACATCTTCATCCGATAGATATTCGTCCATTTTGCACAAAACTGGAAGAAGAAAGTCGTTGTGTAGCCGGCTGTCTTCCCCTGAAACAATGAGCCGTACTGCGCATGCGCGGAGGCAAACATTCTTCTTCTTCAGTTCAGAGGTCAGTACAGTCACAAAAACATGGGTGGAGCGGCACAGACTGTCGTGGAGGAGTAGCCCGAGCGGACCATGATGAAATATTGGTGAAACTAATGAGTTTTTGGACAATTAATGCAGTTTTAGGAGCAGTGCTAACATGCCCCGTGTGCTACCTTTATACAGACGTCCGCCGCTCGATTTTGGATCTAAATCTCCCAAAGCACTGTTTGGATCAGGAAAGCCTTCTGGGTGAGTATATTGTTCTACTTCATTCTATAAACAATGTGAAAGCTGCAGAAACTGAACTTATCCTTTAATTGTCTTGTTCCCGAAGTTGAGTATCCAGGCCAGTCCGGCCCGACCATTTATAGATAACCTATTTTGATGCTATAAAACTCATCTTAAAGTGTGTATTGCGATCAGGCATATATCTAAAAGTTAGACTTTATTGTAATTACTTAGAAACTCCTCACAGCCCCTTTAACGTTACTGGCTATAACTGATATTTTTTTAAATGGATATTAAAATAAAATTACACATTTTTTTTTATGTTTATGCACCAAATGAACTGATTCTATGTTTTTATTTATTTTCTTGATGTTCATTTTACCTCAAAATTTTCTTTACATTCCAATATATATGCACTAGATTATAAGAACAATATTATTTTGTGTAGTTGTTTGCCTAAAGAGTTGATTATCAGTATTAGGAGATACAAAAATTTGCCGATACTTACAACCAATATTTTTTACTGTGGGCGGCACAGTGGAGCAGCAGGTAGTGCACATGCCTCACAGCAGAAAGTTCCCTGCTAGGTTTGCATGATCTTCCTGTGCGTGCATGGGTTCTCTCCAGCGTCTTTCCCCAGACTAAAAACATGCTCATTAGGTTAACTGGTGACTCTAAATTGCTCTTAGGTATGAGTGTGAGTAAGGGTTGTCTGTCTCTCTATGTTGCCCTGTGATTGACTGGCAACCAGTTCAGGGTGTACCCTGCCTCTAGCCCAATGACAGCTGGGATAGGTCCAGTGTTTTTTTTCTTGCTTCACATTGTTCCTCACACAAAGAGACTGTTACCATGACAGGAGCAGTTGATTCTGGTTAAGCAGAGGCTTTGTGCTCTTGACACCAAATATCAGCACTGATGCTGGCAATAATGAGTTTAGAAATATCTGAATATCGGATATTTTAAAAAATCCTCTGTTGTACATCCCAATTGAAATGTTTCATTTTAGTTATAAATCAATCATAAGGTAAACATTATCACTGATTCACTTATTGATTTATAGTAATTTTGGGGGGTTAGAGAGGACTTTTCTCATTTGAATGTCTTTTTCTGCATGAATGATGCGTGTTCAACTTGACTCCTATCCCTGTGATTATACTTCACATGTGCTTCAAAAAAGATCCATGACTGTGTCTATAAGAAATAAAATCGTTAATAAAAGATAAAAATGACACTTCCATACCTATAGTTAGTAATACGGTAACTACTACTTTAAACATCTGCTAGAAAGTGCACCGTGAGCACAAACCAGACATTTCTAAGATTGTTGATTGACTTATTGTCAAAAATTCTACAGACTGTTAACAAATGTTTTCAAAACTTCCAGGATCAATGTCCCCGTTCTGATCAACAACAAAATCAAATCACTTCTTCTCTGTACCATGACCAATATCCCCTGAAAATGTCATCTTGTCCTGTTAACAAACAAACAAACGAACAAAAAGAAAGAAAGAAAAATCAAATGCCAGCACAGACATAACCTCCTTGGAGGTGGTGATTAATATAGTCTATCATAATCATAAAGTATAAGATGAACAGTAATTCCACATTCCTCAGTCTTGATGTAAGCATACAGTACATCACACTCTAAAGCAATGTCAGGCGAAACTAAAGGAGGAGATATCAGTCTGAGTAACTGGTTCATAGTCATTACAAGTGTCATGATTTATGTTACTGAGATGAAATATGATGCAAAAAGCAACACCTAAAGCTGTATGAGAATCTTTATTGCCCCTAAGGGAATTTGTCTTGTATAGAAAGCTGCTACCAATTACTTAATGTTTAACATTAGAGTGGAGTTAATCTGTCAGTCTTTATATCATTATCACACTATTTGAAAACAACAGTAACACATCACATTTGCTCCAGTTGCACCTCAAAAACAAATTTAATGTCCAATGATTTGTCAACATTGAAGCCAACAAAGACTTGCTGCATTCATTATTAACCTCATTATTACTACAAAATCTGTACAATAAATCAAAAAGTCACTTTTCAGCATTATATAACACTGTTATAAACCTGCGAACCCAACACTGGTGAAATCAAGGACAGGAAGGGGAGCACTTATGAGGACACTTCTGGAGAGAGTCCCAAGAACATTGCAGGATTCATATTAATGCAATCAAATACCAGAGGACACAATAAAGGCTCTAATTGAGAACAATTAGCCCCTTAACGATCACAGAGGGAGATGAACGCACAGAAAGTCCCTCATATGATGGAAATGAAAGTCTGGGGCGGGGAGAGGCATATGAGATGTACACACGTGTGTATCAGATGTGATTCCAAAACAAAGTTTATGTTATTTCGTTTGTTTGATTGATCAGAAGCAAAAATAAAATAAAAGACAACATTGTGAACCCACCTTACCCAATGTGTTGTGTCCATCTGGTTCAGCTTGTTCTCGCGCTCACTTCTGTGAAGATGCAGCATGTCCTGAAGTTTCCCTCACACATGTTCCGGGACATCGTCGAACAATTAACTGTGAACTCGATCTGTTACCCTCACATGCCTCCCGGCGTAGTTAGAGCGCCTGATATTCTCCCAAAAAACAATTTAAACCAAAAACGCATTTAAGCGCAAATAAAGCTGTGGTCCATGGAAGAAACAGGAGACGTAGACATGATACTCCACAGCCCTGAAGACTCCTACAGACCGCTCAGGAGACGTGGCAGATGTTGGCTGTGTGTGTGAGAGAGAGAGGGAGAAGGCAGGTGAAATCCTGATGGTCACTCTCACGCGCTCTCGGTGATCAGGTGAGTCCGGAGCTCCGCTGCGCGCTGCGCTCTGCCCATCTGTCTCCGGGAAACCACCGAGCGCCTCAGTACTATTTCACAGCGTCAGGGGGAGTGTTCTGTACACATGTCTGATAAAGACACAATATCATATTTTATTTCCCCTGCGAGTGATTTAGACCTCACTAACATAACCACGTCTTTTGACTGGCATCAAAATTTGCTTAACAAATTATTTCCGCTTTTTGAAGTTGTGTGTGGACATGACTGACGCCTAATGTAGGTCATGGCTCAGCCCACATCCAATAACATGTGATTAAAAACTGACAGCAAACACAAATTCATTACCAGGATAATTTACTCTTCATCACATCACCAGGCCATTTTTCTTGTCTTTTTTAATTTACAGACCAAGGGAGATCTGGGACCATGGTGGCATTATTATTAGAACAAATACTATCGTCAAGGGCGTTTTAGGGATTTTAAGGCCCCGGACATAGACCAGTTCGAGGCCTCTGCACATTTGCTAGAACATGTAGCAAGATACTCTCACTGTCCACCTCATAAGGTACACCCTTTTGTCTTCAAAATTTCTTTACGGTCTGATGCTCACTTTAAAACTCTGCCTATATGCTCAAATGCACTGAGTTGCTGCAATTTGATTGGCAGATTAGCAATTTGATTAGCTATTTCAATAAGCAGTGAAAAAGGTGTACCTTATGAAGTGGCCGACATATTTTTTTTTATTATTATGAATGTTTGCAGCACATTTCAAATTTGTCCCTATTACAAACAGTAAACTATAAGATTGGATAATAATATAATAATAGTAATCTGACAAACTTATCAGAAAGTGAGAGTGGTTGGCAGCTAGACCCATTCCTGGTGGTGACAGAAAGAAGGACACTGAACAAACTGTTAGACATGATGGATAATCCAGACCACCCTCTGCACCACCTGCTGGAGAGACAGCGGAGCCCTTTCTCCGACAGACTGGTGCAGCTCCACTGTCTAAAGGACAGGTACAAGAGGTTCTTCCTTTCCAGAACCATAAGCCTGTGCAACAGCTCAAGGCTGTCAAGCAGGGAAGTTTCACTCTGACTGTTCAGTAAGTTGGTAAAAGCAGAACTTTGATCCCTGCAACTGACTTCATTTAACTTGTTTATACCGAGTGTTAATCACTTTATCAATAGTGGACTGTCATTGCGCTATTTTCCTTTATAGTATGTATTGTAAATTATATTTTGTTAAGATCTTTAGTCTCTTCTTTAGTGTATATGTTATTATTCCCCTTTCCTCTGAAACCAACTTTTGTAACACCACACTTTCCCAGCTTGGGATCAATCAAGTTCTATCTATCTATCTATCTATCTATCTATCTATCCATCTATCCATCTATCTATCTATCTATCTACACTTCATATTGTGTCTCTTGATGTCCTTTAAAGGGGTATAACAACTGTTTATGTGCTCTAGTTTTTCCTCACTACCAAGTCCATGACAAGCAGATAGACACCATTCTTTCAACTGTGTGTACCGACAAGGAAGAACTCACTCACCGGGAATTAGCTTGGCTCAAATACTGAGAGTCAATGGGTAGCATTAGCCTGCCTCTGCCTACAGTCATCAGATAAACTCTTGAGCAACTCTAAACAGTCCTGTGTGATTGCTACTTATTTTTAGACTAAGATTAGCACTTTATGTAAGTAGGTCAACCAATCAAAGCATGTCCATGGTAGCTTGCGCATGTGCCCTACTTGTACCGGTATTTCTTTCAAAACTACATAGAGATCTAATCTTAGCCTGAAAATAGATAATGTAAGAAAAAGCTCTAAAAAATACTCAACAAGCACACAAAGCTGTTTACAGTTGCTGAAGTGTTTGTGTGATGACTGTAGGCAGAGGCAGGCTAACCCTACCCACTGATCCTCAGTGTTTGAGCTAAGCTAATTAGAGGTGGATAATCTTAGCCTTTTTCTTTCTTGTTACTTCACGCACAGTTGAAAGAATGGTGTCTATCTGCTTATCATGGATTTGGGAGTGAGACAAGAGAGGAAAAATGTTGGTGTTTCCCTTCAAAGAATGAGGCACAAACCTCCTATTTCAGAAAATGCCAACTCTCAGGAAATAAAAAAACATCTAGGCTGCTTCCAAGTGAATTGGCATTGTATTGTTATGGTTTAATTTTATTTCTTGTTCTTGATTTTTTTTTTTTTTTTTAAAACCCTCTCACCAACACAAGGGCTGACTGTCAGCACTGTTTTTAAAAAAAAAAAAAAAAAAAAGAAAATCATAAAAATGGAGATAAGAGGTTTGTGCCTGACAGTGGCTCATGCTGAATGGTCAGACACGAATGACTGTGGGTCAGACTGGACACTGGGGCAGAGGCAAACACACTCAGCTGATGCAGAAGGTGTGTCTTTGCAGACCAGCTGAAGTCTATCAGAAGCCTGCTGTTATGTCAGTCTGGTCTGTCAACATAATGTCAGCACTGCTGAGTGTACTTAGAATAAGAGACAGCTCAGAGACAATGACTGCAGCAGCCTGATTGATGCCAAAGTGAACAGCGGTGATGATTGCAGTAGGAGCATTCATTTGCAAGCTATCTGGTTTGCTAAATGCCTGCTAACAACTCTGGATAACAGCTGCAAATATGGTGCCAAAACAAAGAAAAACAAAGAAATAATTGGCTGAATAAAGAAGGACAGGAGCCAGGTATTGTTTTGGGGAACTGAAGTTGCTCAGACCGCCCTCAAACACATTTAACTGCTGCTATTTTGTCTTGAATTTGATTTCTTAAATCTCTTCAAGCTAGAAATGAAAGACAAAATGACTCTCATTTAGTTAAAGACTGTCATTTTAAAAGAAAAAAAAAAAAAAAAGAAAGAAAGACTACTCATAAGAAAAATGTCAACATGTCATTTTTTTGCTCCAGCATGACTTTGCTTTCTCATAACCACAAGGTTCCTAGAGTAATAGCTTGAATAACAAATAAGCGTACTATATAAATAGATTAAATGCAGATTTTTATATTGTAACTTCAAGTTACTTTCCCACTCTTTTTCACCAGTATATTTAAGTTTTTACCCAAAACAGTTCTCACATAAACCCCTCTGTTTCATCCCTGCTCTGATCAAGTTTTAACCATTTTAACCTCCGCCCCTCTAATGAAGTGGATGTGGCTTTGTCTTTCCAGTGTTGTGTACTGTGGCAGCACAGACATGCCTTGCATATTCTCCCCTGCTGAAATACCCACTGACAGATTGCCTTCCATTTTGGAGGGTTGCAAGTCCCCCTTATGACACCATAGGGAAAAAAATAAAATGGACTCTTTGTGCACACACTTCCTAAAAGCTGAAGAAACGAGGGAAGGAGGAGAAATTCCTCCTGTGTCGTGAGGTTTGAGGATGGGCCATGGATTCATGTTTTTGAGCGACAACCACTAGAAAGTGCATTTTGAGTTATATGTGTCCAGAGCGGCCCTACCCAATCTTGCACCTTAGGCAAGATTTTATATAACACCTGCCCTCCATTGGCCATTTACATATGCCTATTAAAGAAATTGAATAGCATCGTTTTTGCCATTGTCTGTATAACAAGGTAACATGTCACCCAATTCACATGCTTAACAAAGTACAGATAAAAAAAATGAAATACAATATAAAACCCTTATCATACAATGAAAATCCGGCACATAAATAAGTGAGTAAATGATAACAATAAAATCAATTAATCATGAAGTCAACAATCAATATCAAACATTTTAAGTAACCACACAGTTTGCATACAATAACTCTACACATACAGTAAGCTACATTTATACCATGCATTAACTATATACAAAAGTAAATAAAACAACTATGTACAAATGCTCTTAAAAATATATACACCTATTTTATTTGTTATTATCATTTTTTAGTGCTATTTTTTATTCTAAAAGTTAATTTGATTAAGTAGTTTTGATAATATTATACTGAAGGTGAATTTTTCCAGATCTTGTGGCATCCCCGAAATCCAAGGTGTCCTTTGTCGATATTGCATAATGGGCCAGCCAGCTCTGTTTGTGACTTTCAATTTACAAGATTGCAACAAGATTGCATTTTTCATTGCAAGTTAGTTTAGTTATCTATGAAGTTACAGGCCTAAGAGTTACACATCCTCTTAAGCCTTTCAGAATTCAGAGGATGTGTTTAGTAAGGCCAGAGATAAACTTGCCGTTAAGTACGTGGACACAGACGCTCTTTTGCCACCAAGCATTTCCTCCAGTGGATGTATGTGCTTTAGATATTGTTTGTATCAATAATTCTGCTGTTTAGGAAGTGGAAATCAAGTAACTCTTCTTAATCATGGCATTGTAAAGTGCTGGCTAGCTCACATTAGCTGGTTACTGTTATTTATCATAAGTATCAGGATCCCTATCATCTGTCAGTTTCAGAATGCAGCAATCTAATGTAAGGCAGACATATTATAATCAAGGTGACAGGGTTTATAGGACTTGGACAGAAGTCTGTTGTTGCTTTTGTCTGTTGAAAACTAGGACAGTGATGCATGAAAACCTTATTCTGCTATTTTATTTCTATTTTTTGTTCTCATAGTTCCAAAGACCTTTGGCCATAACATCTCATTGATTAGTGCATTTAAATGAATAATTACTGTCTCCATGCAATTAAATAAAAAATAAGGGTAAAACAGAATGTTGGCATCTTAAGCTGTGTTCACACCAAGTTCAGTTTTCTGTGCATTGAAAATACACTGAGAGAAAGGGATGATGCAAAATCATTTGAGCAACAGATCCATCATTTCCAGTTTGTGACAAAATTTACATGCAACTGGCATGAATTGTCATGTTACTGACACAAATTTCACCCCTGTTGCCCCTTCAGGGAAGTTGAAAACATCCAAAGTGCATCGGTGGTGCAGTCTGATGGTGTCCTTGGTCAGTAATCAGAGACCTGCAGTTTCAAAGCCAGCTCTGACTGTCACATAGAGATGTGTCCTTGGGCAAAACACTTAACTTCAGCTTTCTTCCACTGCTGGTGCTTAAATGGGGACAGAATTTTTACTTGTGCTAGTTCTGATGAATAATGGCCCTTTTCCATTAGCCCTACTCTACTCTACTCGACTCTACCTGGCTCTACTCTACTCGCCTTCTGCTGCTTTTCCATGAGCCCCAGTTGCCTGCCCAACGGGATGCAGTGTCGCTGTAAACAGCTGAGCGGCACTGCAGTAGGGCTGGGTATTTCCAGCAACTTCACAGTACAATACGTATCCCGATACTAAGGCCATGATATGATATGTATCCCGATACACGTAAGTGTAACGCAAGTTTGGTTTTTCTTATAAGAAGAAAAAGAGCAAGGATGAGTTTTAAGTGGTTCTACAACTTAGGAGACATAAATTCAGATCCTCAAAGATGATAGACCTAAGTTCAAATTTAGGACATATGCTTCATGCATGCACATACGCTTATGTAGCTCGTCTTCTACCTTGAACTGTACCACAGTTTACATTACCCAAAGTGTTTTTACAACTGTCAAAATATTTAGGCCGTATTGATTCTGTAGAATCTGTATCGATACACCTATCCCAAAGGAGTGCAATACGATATTTTGCCGTATTGATATTTTGAGCACAGCCCTACACTGCAGTGACATCATTTTGAGCGCGACACAACAATCTGTGGCTTTTTGTCACAAACCGAGTAAAAGAGGAAAGCAGAAGAAGGCTGCAGGTGGCAAGAAGAAATACCCCTTGAAAAGTAGGAGAGTTTTGGAAGCTATACAACAGAATGAAGCTGAAGATAGGAGAGCAATCGAGCTGCAAAGAAAAGACATATGAGGGTAAGCTAACGGTAGCTACCGCTAGCATGCTAGGTGGTCTCACCCATGACTCATCAATGACAACATTGTCTGACCAATCAGTAGCCGGCAGTCGGTGACGTCATCTTCCAGTATAGACTCAGCTCACTTGGAACCGAAGCGGAGTAGGTACTAAAACTAGCTTGTTTCAGGAGGTACCAGGCTCGTGGAAACACTCTGCAAATCGAGTAGGGCCGAGTAGAGTAGGGCCAAGGCGTGCTAGTGGAAAAGGGCCACAACTGACATATACTTCAACCATCAGTGAGGGATTGTGAGCAAAAATGGGTAAAGGTACCAGACTAATGGGGCTAGAAAGGTATGATACAGGCTCAGGTCCATATACCGTTGATTGTGGCAACAATTTCGCATGGCACATCGGCCAATCAGCATCAAGAGTGAATGGTCACAAGGACGACATTTCAGACAGAGGTGGAAGTAAACATTGCTACACATCGGCATTGGAGCTCTTCTACATGATAATTTTTGTGTTCAGGGACTGAACCACAAAGAGGATAAATGGAGCAGTCTCTGGAGTTTTGAGTATCTGGTACATTTACCTAATATTCATTTAACCCTATTCATGGGCTGTAGTGTGACTGAAGCATAATGGCAATCAGCACAAATGCTAGCTGGATAGTGATGGTGATCTAATGTGCTTTAAAGCAGAGAAAATATGCCAAACCTCTCGGAAGACCTACCAGAGCACCCAAGAGAAAGACGGACCAGGGAGAGAGAAAGAGGGGGTCTCTGCAGTACCGGAATGATGAACAAGGGAAGCAGAGCAGATTTGGCAACAGAAGGGCACTCTTCTAGACATCGTGGTGAAACTCTCCATGTGTGGAGTGTTGTGGAGGTTGCCAACATTATGCAGAGTCAGACCTCTAAACTTTATGTGGCCTTAAACTTAGCTCAAGAACAGTGTGTAGAAAGCTTCATGGGATGGGTTTTCATGGCTGAGCAGCTGCATCCAATCCTTACATCACCATCAAGTGCCATGCAAAGTGTTAGATGCAGTGGTGTAAAGCACAGCGCTGGACTCTAGAGTAGAGGAGATGCGTTCTCTGGAGTGACCGACCCTACTTCTCCGTCTGGAAATCTGATGCATGAGTCTGGGTTTGGCGGATGCCAGGAGAACGATACTTGTCTGACTGCATTGTGCCAAGTGTAAAGTTTGGTGGAGGGGGGATTATGTTGTGTGGGTGTTTTTCAGGAGTTGGGCTCGGCCCCTTTGTTCTAGTGAAATAAACTCTTAATGCTTCAGCACATCAAGACATTTTGGACAATTTCAGACACACAATTTTGTGTGAACACTTTGGAAATGACAACTTTCTGTTCCAACATGACTGCGCACTGGTGCACACAGCAGGTCCATAAAGACATGCATGAGCCAATTTGGTGTGGAAGAACTTGACTGGCATGCACAGAGTCCTGACCTCAACCCTATAGAACACCTTTGAGATGAATTAGAGCAGAAACCACAAGTCAGGCCTTCTGGTCCATGTATAGATGTGTGCAAAATTGTTGGTACTCTTCCATGAAAGAAAGAAAACCCACAATGTTCACTGAAATAACTTGGCCTGCTGTTCAGGGCGGCTATGGCTGCAGGGATCAGGCTTTTCCCAAGGCGAGTCAAGCTACTTGGAGATGGTCTTATAGCCTTTTCTTTTAACACGCTTGTCTATAATTTCCTTTCTTATCTCCTGAGACAGCTGTCTACTTAGATTTCTGTGATCCATGTTCAGTGTGGTTCACACCATGATACCAAACAGCACAGTGACTACTTTACACATGCAGACTGACTGATTACAAGTTTGAAGACACCTGTGATACTAATTACAGGACACACCATTGTTTACATGTCCCTGCGGTCAAATCATTTTCAATCTTTTGTAGGGGTGCCATTGTTTTTGATGAGGCCATTTTTGATCAAATTTATATTTACTATTACTTTAACCAGTGTCAAGTTATTTCAATGACAATTGTGGGTTTTTATTTCTTTAACAGAAGGATACCAACAATTTTGCACACATCTATATGTGTAAAGGTAGATGAGCCAATACTTTTAGCAATATAGTCTACGTGCACTTAGACATTTTCATCTAATTCTCATTAATATGTCAGTCCTGTTCTGACTTTGATGAAGAACCACAGAAAGTATCAAGTCCTCATTTTAAAAGCATTGATGTAAAAAGTTACATCCTGCACCATCTGCAAGGCAAATTAGTTTGAAAAATATCCTCTCTTTTGTGAATAAAAAACCCATGATATGACTATGGGGAAAAGACCACACAGTTTTAAAATTGAGACGCCCCTTTCATTTGGACAAAGTTAATAGTTCTTCTTAATGGAGTTGGGAAACTTTAATGTCAATGCCAAAAAACAACCCTTTAGAAATGTCCTCCAGGAATGATTAACTCTGCAAGTCTATTCCCTCTTTTGTTTGAGTCTCTCACTTTAATTGGTGTGCTTTTACAGTTAATCTCAGCTCTCATCAAGGTAAGAAACCCTCCCTTGTCACTCTTTGTGCCGACAGACGTTATTAATCTGTCATCAGTTGCCGACAGACATTATTAATCTGTCATCAGTTACCTTGGATTTATTCACTCCCACTTCCTGGACTTTCCCTCTGTGCCAGTGTAAGAGCTTTTCTAACAGTGTTCTCAGTTCTCTTGATGAAAGGATAATGGAAGTTTGTTGTTGTTCTGTAAAATCATATTTAATTTAACCATTCTAGTTCAGGCAGCTATTTCAGGTTTTCGGCTTTCACATAAAAGCTTGCTCAGACATGAATATTCAAGGTGGACAGAAAACAATTGACAGATACATGATGAGTTTACAGACAGACAACTGCTCTGATAGGGCTATTAGCCGGTCTCCACATGCGTGTGACATTGATGAATAACCCTACTATGAATTTGCTGAGTCAGCAATGTGGATGCATTGTTAACTGCAACTTCATCATCGAAACTCTCATCGTTCCATGGATACAGAGGAGGAAAAAGACACATGATGAGAAACCCACTACTAAACTTGAGTCTATGATTGCAACATCTCTCAAGCTTTGTGTCCTCAGGCCTGAAACTATACTGGAGGAAGAGGAGAAAAATATGAGGCAAGGCTGGACTGTGAAGTGTTTGTTGTTAGCTGAAAAAAATGGTGGTAACATAATAGTACTCTCTTGGTTCTTGGATCTTTTTCCATCTGAATCAAAAGTTTTTGTGTTGCAGAAGTGGGATGTGGTGGCCTCAGAGGCAAAATCAGCTGTCCCATTACTGGGGGAGCTGGGAGTATGGGGATGGAGTTTGCAAAAGACAGTTAACGCAACTTTGGATGAGGCTGTGAAATCCAATAAATGGGCTTGGAGAGGTTGAATACCACCAGTGGGGGGGTGGAGGGAGTATCTAAATGACATGCTACGATCAACACAGAACCATAAGATCGGTGAGTAGGAAGCATTGGCAATGCCCTCTAGTATTTTGGGGCTGTTTTTAATTGTTGCAGCCTTAAATGCCTGATTTTGTGACAGCTTTCCCAAGGAATTGCAGTCAAGGTTGTGATGATTTGAGGCTTCTTTTATTAAAGCAACAGGAACATGAGCATTTGCAAATTAGCTAGAACAGTCTTTTTTTTTACTTTTAAGCCTTAAAAAGCACCAGGAAAGCAATAATTTAAAAAAAATAAGGTTTATTTGCAAAAGGCCAGAAGTGTTTCAAGTGCAAATTTTAAGGTTGTCCTAGATATTTTTTTATTTTTGACTTAGGGAAAATCATTCAAAAAATCTAAAAATAACAATACCAGAAATATGCAAACACTTGTCTTAGGTAGTATCGATACCATGGCTAATTAGTTTTGTATCAAGTTACAGCTTTTGAGTATCAGTAATAAAAATATCTTCTTGCATTTTTTGTGGTTGAAAAGTGTCTGTCCAACCTACCAGTACTGTTCAGAGTGCCAAGCCACAGAGCACTGGCCAAGTCTTTCATGGCAAGATCAAATGATCACCTTGCAAATTCACACAAATGATAGCACAATAAAAACAAAAGAAACTGCCTACAACTAACTTCTGCTTGTTCTATTTTGTGCGATTTTTGGCCCTTTTTGACACGATTTTATGACTATTTTGGGGATCGGGCCAAGTTTTGGCTCAATCGTGCATCTCACATCGAGTAGTATACACAATTTAACGAGAAGCGATTAACACCTCACGACCACCTCCTGATCGATCGGATGAAAATAAAACCTGTTTGAAATCCTGGTCGCACCTCGTGAAGCTATGTCACACTACACATGCGCAAACGTAAATACAGAAGAGAAAACAGATGCACAAGACAGAGCAGCGTGGCATCATAGCGAACCTAGACCCAAGCAATGGAATGGAAAGCAATGTGGCAGGCACAGTGGAGCCTATTAGGGCAATGTGTTTTTGTTTGTTATTCATTTGCATCTGTGAACATCCGACCACTTCCTACTTCTTCTTCTACTACAACTGCTTTTAATATTGCATTTCTGGATACAAGAGTCCGACGTGTCGTACATGGATGTATTATAAGACTTTATTATATTATAAGTTCTTATAATATATCCACGCGTGTTGTACATGGACGTACAGTGTGAGCAGTCAGATTACATCTGAGCATCAGGTCGTATAGTGTGAGAAGAAGTCAAGTCAAGTTTATTTATATAGCACTTTTCCTACAACATATGTAACTCAAAGTGCTGTAGTTACCCATGTTGTGTTCATGTTTTGTGTCTTGTCTTTTTTCCTGTTTTATTCTGTATGATCTTCCTTGTATTCCTCATTTAGGCCTCTTGTTCCTCTTGTCTTGTCTTGTCTTTTTTCCTGTTTTATTTTGAAATCCCTCTGTTCTATATTGTGTTTTTCTGCTCTCCCTTCAGTGTGCATCTGATTATGATTCCCTCCACCTGTGTGATTGTCTCACCTGTGTTGTTTACTCCCTGATGTATTTAGGGGGAATCCCAATTGTATCCCTTAGCCCTTGTCTTACCTCTTACCCCTTGGTTTTGCGCGTTCACGTCAAGTGAAGTGGTGTCCCAATACTCTGTAGGGCTAAGACCAAGGCAACACACCCCTCGAAACTAAGACAGACCTGGACCTGACTTGAAACCAAGGGGTAAGAGAATTTCCCACAATGCACCACGTCTGCCGACATGAAGCGGAGACTGAAGGGAGCACTTAGTTATAAGTAACTATTTTATCATCAAGTGCATATAAATCATGTTTTTAGTTGTTGGTCACATTTTAAAATTTCTCATGTATAACAAGCTAGCTTTCACAGCCGTGGCTACAGTTATTGTCGCATCCGCTTAAATCACAGCCAGCAAGTGGCTCTGGGTGATGACATAGCAGGAATCAAGTGGCTCTGGGTGATGACATAGCAGGAATCAAGTAGCTCCTTGTTTCTCAGCTGTGTGTTTCACCCTACATTTTGGTAGGGGTAGGATAAGGGGTAAGATGAAGGGGAAGGGCTAAGGGGTAAAACTGGGATTCACCCTCAGTCTTCATTTCCCCCCTTGCCTTTGTGGGTTCATTTCTCTTCATGTCACAGCCTTTACCTAAGCCTCCAGTGTTTCTTGTGCTCCCTTGTGTTTTTAGTTTGTCTGGTTTTTCTTGAACTTTTCAGTGACTTTTTTGTACTTTTTCATTTTTTCTCCTGGTTTTTCCTTTCTTTTTTTGCCATGGTTTGATTTGTTACTTTGTAAGAGATTTTTGTTTTGAACTCTGATCATGACAGAAAAACAGGAAACACAGGACAAGACGAAAAGGGGGTCTAAACAAGAAATACAAGTAATATCATTCAAAATAAAACAGAACTAGAAGTATCATGACAAATAACCATTGACTAAAATTAATTCTACGGGGAATGTGGTGCCGTCATCTGCGGTTAAGATCCTCTAGGGAAAACACGTTATGGCGGGTTGTAAGACTAACACATAACAAGGTCATTAAATGTGACTGCATGAGCATTTTTAAAAAGCTTAGCTGCAGAACTAGTTTGGTTGGATAAAGGCTCTGCTGTAGGAGACCCTAAATTGAGGTGAAGGACTACGTACAAAGCCTGAACAGTAAATCCCTAAAAATGAGACAATGCAGACTAAAGGCCCTTTGGTTTGTCTGCTGTAAAGCACTCTATGACTGCCAGCCTTCGAACATCTCAGACATGATTTTGTGCTCTGTAATCTGATAACAGCAGTGGAAACCCAACATAAAATGTGCTCACTAATAAACCATCAGTGTATTTTATTATGCATGTCTCATTTATTGGCCAAACAAGTGCTAATAAATCACTGTCTTCAGCAGTCATAAATGTCAACCCCTCTAATGTCTCCTGTCCTTTTTGGCAATGCACGCCTGTTAGCAGTCAACTTCTGCTCATTATTTTTGCTCTTTACTCCGACATTTTTCACCCTGGCATTTGTCATTTTTGTGCATCTCCTGGTGTGGAGTTACTGTTACTGACCCTTGAACCAAATAATGTATGAAAGGGATTTTTCAGAATTTTTGAAGTTGGGTTTTATGAGATACTTGACAACAGTCACTGAAATGACTAAAGGCTCCTAGCATTGCTGCACCTTGAAGGAGAACAAATTCAGACTACCAGTCAGGTAAACTGCTGTTGGTGGGTACATTGTGTGGCTTTACATAAGAAGGAGCCATGCTGTGTTGAATGTACAATCAAGCCAAAAAATTCAGAGAGAAGTCTCTGCATTTTGCACTATTTTACGATGCAGTAATTGCATGTGTGTTCTTTTTTATTATGTGAGCATTGATTCCACAGAACTGTTGTTGACCCAGGATAACATAAGAACAGCAGAGGAAGCTAACACTAAACCAAAGACACAGAAACACAAGCATAGTTATTTATGCGTTGTTGAAGAAGACATTTCAGCAATTGGTTTGACAGCTAGGGATCTAATTTTGTAGACTAGGCGCAGGCACGCGCCAACAGGGTTTGTCCAGCATACTTTGCAAGTTTCCTGCACACAAATAGAGGTGCAGAGAGAAGTGCCAAAGAGGGAGGAGACAAGGCGTGAGTGGGTTTAACACAGCCGAGTGTAATCTTCACCAATCAAATGAACACCTCTCCTTGCCTTTAAATGCGCTATGGGCAAGGTGCAGTGACAATTCAATTTCTCCTCCATCGACTCCAGCCTTGGTAGATGGACGGATGCAGCCATCCTCCCCTGGTCTGAATCCCCGGACCAGGAGAGGACAGCTTTCCTCAGCCTCCCTCCTTCCTTCTCCAACCAGCAGTCCAAGAGGAGGAAGAGGAAGGAGACACGTTTAGATAAAATTTATTTGTCCATGAATGATTTTGTGTATCTATAATATGACTGAATAAATTGTGGCAAAAAAAACATTTAAAAATGGGAGGCATAGAAGCAGTTTAAGGACAGAGCTGTGCAGCCAGGTAGTCTCTCCTCTCCCTTGCAATCTGCTGCTCTTTCTGCTGATATGGCAAATGCAGTTCGGCCTTGCTCCATCTAAGTCCTGTAATGTCTCCTCCGTGAGGTCAAAGTGGCATCCATTGCATAAGGCTATGTTGTGTGGCTGGCAGCATGGAAGACAGAAAGCCCTGACACTCTCAATACCGGCCTGTGAGGTTTTGGTGACGTGTGCTCCTTCTGCGCCTCTCAGCCAATTTACCAATGTGAAGGGTGCGCTTCGCCTGTGCCAATAATAGACCAGGTAGGAGCTGGCAAGCTTTCAGCACACCTCCCGTGCAGTTTTTTGGCATGAAATTGTCACTGCACCAACCTGAATCTGTCAGGTCCTCCCCCTGGTGCGCTGTCACTCCCATCTCAGCGCAGCAGGTCTGCCAAATTGCTTGCACACAGCAGTGCGCCAGTAGAAATTACCACTGCGCAGGGTGCGCCCGGCTCCACTACCCTATGCTGCACCAGGAAATTAGGGCCCTTAGTGCTTAAGCGCTTAGTCAGTAAGAGTTTCCTAAATATTGATTCATGTACAGGATAGGTGTATGAGCACTGCAAACAAGGTGGAGTCTTACAGCAGGGGTTGGTTTTCTGATTTCATGCTATACGACACAGTAAGTGAAGGGTAATGTCATGCCTTAAGATAGGGGGGAATTTGATTGATGACAACTTGGCCTGCTTGTTTGCAAGGCTCAGAAAAAAAATATGCACATCCAATCCTCAACAAGCGATAAAAAAGTGCACAAGCCACTAATTGACCCTTCTGCAATTGTGTGACCCTACCTGCAGATTGGTGAAATCAATGGCTTCAATAAGCATAGCCATTTGTCGCATTGTAAATATCACCAAACGCAGAAACTGCCTTGAGTGAAAATAAAGCACTCTGAAATTTTTGCGGAATCAAACATTCAACACAACATAGTTTATTGGCTGGTTTTTACATAACACAGCAGCATTGTACCAATTTTAGCAAATTCTGTTCTGTCACAAACTCTGCAGTAAATTGCCCCAAGTCCCTTCCACAGCCACTGGAAGCTCACTCCATCTGTTGCACATACCAGCAGTGTCCTACCACTCCAGATCGCTTGAAATACACAGTTGGTGAATTGTCAACATGGGACACTTCAGCTTCACATCAATCACTGCCAAGCAGATCAACCCAAAACAGGAAAACTATCACTCAGAGCTTCCAGAACTTCAAATACATTTATGAATATCATACTATATCATAGTAGTTAAAATATCTCATTAGGTTTATTTTTTTAGAATTAATATTATTTCTGTAATGTACTTACTCATTGTAGAAGCAGAGAAGGCACAGAAATCAGAATAAAAAGACATCAGTGAAAAAAGTCATTTTCAAAGGTGGTCAGACTGTAAAATCAGGTGTGTACATGTTGCTCCTCCTGTTTTCACACAATTTCATAATTCTCTTTTGATAATTACTCTTGCTATGGTTGTTTGCAATGCTGTAATTTCGGGGTACGTGCAAACCTGTGGTTACTAAGGCCCTGTTTATATGACACAACCAAAACGGCCAAAAACAGAAAGTTTTCATTGCATTTGCACCTTGACATGAGAACTATGCCCAAAGTGCCTCAGTCTTTCAAACTTTTGAACCCATGGTCAAAAGAGTGAAAAAGACTTTTCACATTCATCTCTGTGTAAACAGAAATTAGTGTTTTCAGAGAAAAGATGATGCATGCTCAGTAATCTTTACAGATGAAGATTGCGCCCGCACCCAGGAACAACAATAACAACAACAACTTGAGCGGTCTACCAAGCAACATACAGTATGTGCTGCTTACTGTGTTCAGTTTGTTGTCCAGACTAAAATATTCAGATTTGTTGTCCAGACAAGAAACTCATGCATCTTTGCGCGTCTTCTTGCCATTGTTGTTTTGTGAAAAGTTTAATTACAGGCGTGGAATGCACACTATAGCATTTTCAGTCATTCTCGCAGTTTCGTGCAAATGCAAATATTTCCACATCATCTTCATGTGAACGTGGAGCACTTTGAAAATGCAAAGGAAACGCCCTTCCATCTCTGGTGAAAACTCTGTTGTGTTAATGAGGGATGGGACGATACACTTAAACTCACGATACGCTGCACCTCCATATGCCTGGGTCACGATACAATACGTCACGATACAATATCAAAAAAGTAAAAAAGAAAAAATATTACTGTGTAATTACAACATATTTGTTTTTGTTTGAGTTGCACACAGGAAAACACAAGGCCTAACAGGCCAAACACAAACAATAACACTCTCTCTAACCCTTGAGAGGTTAGAGTGTATGCTAACAAGTGGTAGGCTCGTTTTCGCCGTCTGTCTTTTTTAATGAGAAAGCCAAAATACTGCCAGACAGATGACTTGTATCCAGGCGGAGCGTCCTCAATTTTCGACCTCATTCGACTCCATCATTAGGCTTTTTGGAGGCAAGGTAGTTGGTGCTAATGTTTGTTGTTGTCACTTCTGGTCACATGCGCTATTACTGGATGTGACGTCTTTATTTCGCGATCCATTTTTTTCAAACTCGATGCATTTTGTCACGTACTGTATCACGATATATTGCCAAACGATATTTCATCCCATCCCTAGTGTTAATAGGGACTAGCAGTCTGAGCTCAATCTCATTCAAGGTGTCGCACTGCTGGGAGCCCTTTCAGCCTCTTCAGACTGTCAAGTACAATATTTTCTGGACTATAAGTCACTCCTCACATCAGTCAAAAAATGTGTCATGAGGAAAGAAAAACATACAAGTCGCACCTGACGATATGTCGCGGTTGCCTTGTATGAAGCGGTAACACGAAGAAGGCTGTTGATGAATGCTTATTGTTCAAGCATCCATCTGTGGACTCATTCCTCCAGCTCTGTCCATCTTGCTATTGCCCCATGATTAGCTTTCTTCATTTTCTTCCTAGCAGTCAGAGTAACCTTTGCTTTTCGCCAGTCCCTCACAAGTTTCTCACTGACTCCAAACTTGATTTCTGCCAGATTACCTCTTCACATCTCACTACCTGCAGTTTGTTAGCTGCAGCATAGGACTTCAATTTTGGGATTATTTTGTTTATGTCTAGCCTAGCCTAGAGCACCCTCTTTCTGCTGTAGACAGTAATGTTTACTTCTTGGTTCTTGTCAGTCAGGTTAAATTAACATTTAAAAACACGTTAAATTATGTATATTTTGAAATATAAGTCACACCTGACTATAAGTCACAGGAGTAACCAAAGTATCAATAAAAGTTTGATGTATAATGCGGAAATTACGGTACAGCACACAACCCAACTTCAACAGTACTGAAATATATCAAATATATTGATAAATCTGATTTGCGTCGGTGGCGCAGCTGGATAGTGCACGTGGTCAATGATCGGGAGGTTGCAGGTTCAAGCCCAGCTCTGGGCGACACATGGCGATGTGTCCTTGGGCAAGACACTTAACCCCAACTTGCTCCCACTGCTGCGTCAGCGGTGTGTAAATGGGCATGAAAGGGCGTGAATGTGTTAGAAATCCTGATGGATAACTAACATAGAAACTCTGAACCATCAGTGAGTGAATGTTAGAACAAATGGGTATGAATGGGTTAGTGCAAGCTGCAGTGTAAAGCAGCTTTGAGTATTCAAAGACTAGAAAAACGCTATATAAGCTCAAGTCCATTTACCATTTGTTGAAGTCAGCTAATTTGTTATCCTCTTTAAAGAATAATTCTTCCTTAATTGATTGCTCAAGTCTGTTTATGTCTGTGAGTATTTTTCTAAACAAGAATATGAATAAGATCCCTCTACACAAAATGTTTGTATTTCAAGGGCACTGCAGTTCCACCTGACATAAATTATGAATCACCTAATCCCAGGTTTAGCCGTATGGTTCTGACCTGCTGTGATAACGAGATGCTCTCTGTGTGAAAGATCTCGTCATGACCCAAGGTCAGAAAGCACTTCAACAATAATGACACAAGATGTTGATGCCTATCTTCCTCTCAGTATACTGCCGGTGAGCTCACAGCTCATTGAAATCAGAGAAAAGACTTCCAGGAGAAAGACAAAGAATGAGCTCAATGTATGAGGATTACGGTGTTGCCTGTTGTCAGGCTGTTCAAGGAGTAGGTACACATAGTTTAATGTTTTCTTAAAGGTAGATTTATAAAAGTGACCGAAAATGTGACACATTTCAAAATTTCAGAGATAAATTAAAAATGAAATGTGCTCACACAAGTTAGGTTTGTGTTCCTTGGCTGCTCACAAATTGCATCAGAATAAACCTGACCTAAGTCCATTCAGTTCCTATTTGAAGTTTAAAGGTGCAATATGCCAAAATGGCACACTGTAGATTAAAAAACAGTTCAAGTACAACTGGGTTCTACTTTTCAACTCTTTGCATGGTGATGATGAAAGGCAGGAGAGCATGGGGCATCAAATCCTGATTAGGGTTGCCTCTGGTGAATGACTTTATTAAGCTGACCTGTTTGCTGCTTTGTTGAGCTATCACAGTAGCTTAGCTGGTAAGAGAAAGACTTGGTTTATTCACTGGCAAAACAGTTAAATAAACAGTAAAGTACTCTGACAGGGCAGACCTTTGTGAAAAGCTCCGTTCCACCCATATTGTGATTTACACCCAACTTTATAGTCTTGTATTTCTTTTATACGCACATTGTAGAATGAAAAATATCAGTCTACAAGAAGTGTGATTATTGTTGACATCAATATCATCCAATAGAGTGACCTACTTAGTAGTGGGTCTTGTATCTTGTTGACTGAACCAATTTGCTGCTCCTTGTACAGATTTTAGCGTTGTGCTCGCCACGCCGGCTCCAGTGGGCGATGTCTCTAGCCTGTCAGTCAGAGCAAAACCACAGCCCATTCACTCTTATGTAGAATTTTAACACAGACTTCTGCAGTGACAGACTTTTTCCACATTTACATCATCAGCAGAACAGCTCAAGTTTTCTCCATTGGCAAAACTTCCTCCTCTACACTGTGTCTGTGAGCATAACCCTACATGCACAGCTTCCGGTGCTGATTGGCTGATTGGCGTGCTCTGTGTGTAACCAGAGCGTGTAACCAATCAGATGGTGCTGTGGGTGGGACAAAGTCGAGTCAGCAGATGGAGCGTTGTGGAAAACTCCTCAACTGAAAAAATTAGACATCAGTTTGCAAATAAACTATATTATAGAATTATAACATAATTTCCTTATTGCTGTAAATGAATGGGATTTGCTGTTATTAACTTAAATGTTTTTTTTTGTGACGTCAATCTGGCTCAGATTAGCACAAAAGTGCACTGGCTTCTACCTAGGACCAAACCACTCCTCTGGTAAAATTATCATGTAAATCCATCTGGTAGTTTTTTGTGTAATCTCGCAAACAGACAAACAAATAAACAGATAGAACCCGGCAAAAACATAACCTCCTTGGCGGAGGTAAAAATCTAAAATAATTTCCAGGACCTTAATCTGTGAAATCTGCAGTATTGTTCAATTTCCTCTCCCTGGCTTACATGTTTGGGTGGTTCACTGCAGCCAAGTGTGGAGACGAAGATCTAAACACAAACAGACATGCAGATAATTTGTCAAACATAATGGAATAAGGCTGCTCCATTACTGCTCCATTCTGAACACCACGGTGAGGCAAGCAGTCACTGGGGCAACAGCTAATGGGGATGTGAGCAGGAATAAAGCTGTAAAATAAATGCTTGTTCAGGGTGGAAAAAAGCCAAATGTCACCATTGACTGGCATTTGTTCCCACAGTAACCCTGCAGCAATTTACCTTTCTCACAGATTTTTTCCTCTTAGTGGGATTAAATATTCCTCCTGTGGAAAGCACCGCTCCTCAACATCCGGTAATCATTATGACATAATGAGTCATAATGGTCAAATCGATCTGCAGAAAAGGCACTTTAGAGATGAATAAATTAGATCAATGCATCTTATTGGGAGCACTTCTCACTTTTATAGACTTTTCCTAAATGTCACTCATGTCACAAAGAGTGGGCTCAAAAGTACTGTGTAAGAGGCAGCACATAGAAAAAGCAACTGAATCCTTCTCAGCAGCTAAAGTGGGCCATACACATACAGATATTTAAAACCAACCAATTTAAGGCTGTCGTCATGTAAACAGCTATTGAGAATAACGGTTTCCTGTTTTTAAAATATTACTGTCCACACAAAATGCAAAAACATTTAAATGCACTATTAAATTGAGTTTACGACCTTGTAACTACGTCTTGGTATTCACCTTTTTAGCTATTTCTGTGCTTTAAGTTTCATATCTATTCCTACCACCATGTCTAACTGGTGTTATAGTTTAACTCTTTGCTGTATTAACTGGTGACAGCATGCGTTGAGTAAATATTTTTTTGTTTGTATTGATAGAGCCACTTAAATTCTCCCCACTTTCCCACCCAACTGAGTCGTGACTAGTCTGTGACTGGAACATGGTGGGACCTGCCCACCCCCATGGCTGTCATGAGATCATCCACAAAAACATAGCAGAGAAGTAGAGGCTGGTTAATGCTACTCCAGTGAGGACAAACCAATTTGATGTTTTTACCTGGGTGAAGGTCCATCAAATGGGCATGTTTATAGTTGAATTTGGGCATTCCTGTCGGCTGGCTATTGACTGGAACTCAGCAGGTATACAGTTGGAAGGGGAAAATTGAAGCTGCTGCATCTGTATTTTAACTACCTTTGGCAGGAGGTTACGTTATTGCCAGCGTCTTAGTTTTTTTATTAGTTTGTTTGTTTCTCTGTTAGAAAGATAACTCAAAAAGTTATGGACGGATATTAATGAAATTTTCAGGGAATGTCTGCATTAGGACAAGGAACAAATGATTCGATTTTGGGAGTGATCTGGATCATCGTCTGGATCCGCCATGATGAAAAAAATTGGGATTTTCGCGAATAACTACTGAACTAAAATAGATATCATTATGAATCCTATGCTAATGGTATGATTTCATGGTCAAGGAATCTAAATATTTAGTTGAAATAAAGGTAGGACTAATATTTATGGTAAAAATCACATTATGGGTGATGACTGTGGCGCTAGCGGAGGTCTGCTCTCTCCAAGTGCTTTTGTAGTTTATAGATTAATCCAATAATCATAATCAAATCCTGTTACTAAACTAACACTTTGTAGTTTTTCCACCTTAATATGATATTTCTAGTCATTGTGATGGAAAATCACCTTACTACGGGTTGAATGACACCTTTGTCATGGTCTGAGGGGGTCTGTATCACCTTCACTGGCACTATGTAACTTTGAGGTGAATAGTAGGAACCCTTCCACACTAAAAAAACAACAAATTTTTACTGCTTTGACTTCTAAACGTCATATGTCACGTCCTCCTCTTTCCCAATTTGTTTCGAAGATGGAAGTCAAAGAGCTAAACACGGAGTTGTTATCATTGCAGAAGCAGTGGAAAAACTTGAAGAAAAGAGAAGTTTTACTGGAGGAGATGAAACAAAAGAAACGGGAGACTCTGTACTTGGCTTTTACATCATTGATGATGAAGTAGTTCCTGTACCTCCATCCTGAAAACAGCAGTGCTTCGTAATAGGGAGACTTGACAACTCTGGCATCTTGTTCTCTTGTATGGCTGGTTGCAGCACAGCTCTTGTCCTGTGTCTGGCTCAGCGAGGCAAGTTGGATAATATCTAGATATCGGTGCATAATAACGCAACTGTAGCATGTGTATCACACGAACAATTAAAAGTTTTATAAGGCTAGATCAGAAGACTCTTAGTTGGACTCAAGGAGCGGAGAGAGAGACTGAGGCAAGTTGGTTTTGATGATCATCATATATTATAAAGACATACACACAAAAAAAACACAATTGCAAAACAACCAACAGTTCATCCGGCACAAAGTTATTCAATCTCAGTAACAACAGTTCATATATATATCCAGCGAGCGCGAATACTGGTTGGTTCAATGTATTTAAAGTTCAGTTCAGTCCTTTTATTCCTCGGGGACGTGCGAGTGCGAGGCGTGAGTGCGTGAGTTGAGGAATTGAGGACAAAAAGAAAGAAAGAAGAATGAAATAAAGAAGGGCGGCTGCAAGAAGCCTCCTACCAGCCCGGCCAGAGCAGGAGGGTGGATTGGGCAGAGCAGGGATGAGCTGCCTGGGGTTTGCGACCTAACCGGTCATGGATTCATCATAGGCTCGTAGCATCATGGATTCATCATAGGCTCGTAGCATCATGGATTCATCATAGGCTCGTAGCATCATGGATTCATCACAGGCTCGTTATATTTAATGGATTCATCATAGGCTCTACGCTCGCCATCAAACCTGGCCTGAATAAAAAGTAACAGGACCAGAGTAAACTCTTTGTGTGCACACATGATAAGTTAATTTCAATCAAAATATATTACTATAGTTCATTTCAACCACAAAATGTATTACTATAGTTCATTTAAATCACCAAATAGTACTATAAGTTTCTATCAATTCACAGAATAAATAATGCAGGTCGCATCATGATTAAGTGAAAAATAATCCCATATTGTACAATATTATCAAATCAATATAATACAAACATCATATAAAGTTCATATAAAGTTAGCATTCACATGTCAAAGTGCATAGTATGAGCATACAACATCAATATCAATCAGTCATAGCAGCACCTCTGTAGCTTTAAAGTGCATTGAAGCACGTGTAACAATGGCTCCAAACAATGCTACGTTTGGAGCAGTAAAGTGCATTCAATAGCTACCACAATGACATCAACACACAGTAAATACTTCAGCATTGAATCGACATAAAGTGCATTTCATTTGGTGTAACACATGTTGAGAAATCGGCACAAAAAGACCATGCTAACCGCTCCAGGTAAATCAATGGAGCCGGCTAAGCTAAGCTAAGCTAAGCTAAGTTATCATAACTCACCGGTTCCGGAGTTCAATCAGTGCAAGTGTTCCGTTGTCGGCGCTGGTATTCGGCTTCCTGTGATTTGATATAATGTTAGTTTTAGCTGAAGTGAGGTTACACGGCAAATATACTCTTAAATCGATGTATTTACCTGCAGTTATCGTCTTCCGAGCGTGCTCTATCAGCGATCGAATGAACTGTCTCTTTTCTTCGCATGCGCCGCTCTAATTGGCTACGCTTTGCTCACCTGATCGCGTTACGCATCGCGCAGGTAAAGCGTGACGTCCATGACGTACACGTGCTCACGCCGAGAGGCAGATAGCTGAAAGGCTTGATTTCAACCGGTTACACCTCCCCACTTAAATCATGCAACTCCGGTGCATGCTAAACTTCATACACACGAGGCTGCAAAAGGTCATTTGCTGCAGAAGTTCTAAAAGCGTCACTGTAAGCGTCAACTAACCCATGGAAAAGAGTCTGCACAACTGAAATGAGTGGATTACCCAAGGCTGTGTACTGGAAACGACTGGGTGGCTGACGTTGTCGGCTAGGCCGTCGGGATACAGAATCAGGCTCAACAGCAGTATCAGGTGAGATAGGTATGTTAGTGCTAGTCTCAACTTGGTTAGGCCATGACTCATTGGTACTGGGTGATGTCTCTGCTTGGCCAGGTAGCTCTGGTTCTTCAAGGACTTCCTCTGGAACACAAGTGGGCTGTTCCACTTCAGGTAAGTTCCCATCTTCGGGCTCCGGTCCTTCTCTCACAGACCCAAAAGCTCTCGGCTCAGCAGAAGACTCCCCATCTTCAGGTAAGCTGCTTGGTAGGGATGTAGACCCAGTGTCAACAGGGTTCTCTGAGCAGGCTGAAGGCACAGTTGTTACAGGTCGAGTTTGAGGCACAGTATGGTTTGCAACTGGATGTTCACTCTCGAACACAAAAGAGGCTGGTGGGATCTGGGCTTGAGGATACTCCTGTTCCTCAGCTTCATCCGGGTCCTGCTCAGCATCAGAAATCGCAGGTCTTTGGCTTCGAGTTTGAGGACGACTCATTGGAGGATCTGGTGAAGGATCAGGATCATGACTGCTCACCAGGAATGGACATGGAAGGAGGAGATCCCGGTGCAGTGTGCGAGTGGGTCCATCTTTTGTTTCAGGCCTCACAGTATACACAGGTAAATCCCCAGCACGTTTCAGGACAATGTAGACCTCTTGTTCCCATTTGTCTTCCAGCTTGTGTTTGCCACGAAGCCGGACGTTACGGACCAGCACCCTGTCTCCTTCAATCAAACTTGAGGGGGTAATGCGTTTGTCAAAGCGAACCTTGTTTCTTTCACCTGATTTGATGGCGTTCTTGGATGCTATTTGGAAACTCTCCTCGAGACGAGATCGAAGGTGTTCAACATACTGGGAATGTGAAGTTGACTGGTTCGTTTGCAGAGGTAGTCCAAAGGCGAGATCTACAGGGAGGCGAGGTGATCGACCAAACATCAGTTCATACGGCGTAAAGCCAGTGACATCATTTCGAGTGCAATTATATGCATGCACTAAGGGCTTGACATATTCCTTCCAACGGGCCTTCTGTTTCGGTTCCAAAGTTCCAAGCATGCTGAGTAGGGTCCTATTAAACCTCTCTACGGGGTTACCTCGAGGGTGGTAAGGAGTTGTCCTGGTTTTTTCAATACCAGCAAGTTGGCATAGCTCTTTGATTAGTCTTGACTCAAAGTCAGTTCCTTGATCAGTATGTAGACGTTCAGGTATTCCGTAGCAAACAATGAAATTCTCCCATAAACATTTTGCTACCGTCTTGGCTTTCTGGTTTGCTGTGGGTATGGCAACAGCGAACTTTGTGAAGTGGTCAGTGAGAACAAGGATGTCTTTGGTATTGCTCTGGTCTGGTTCTAGGGAAAGATAATCCATGCACAGCAACTCCAGTGGACGAGTGGTTTTGATGTTAACCAAAGGTGCGGATCGTTCGGGGAGAGCTTTTCGTCTGACACAACGGCTGCATGACTTGATCTTAGACTCTACATCATCTGCCATGTGTGGCCAGAAAAACCTGGAACGCACAAGATCCAAGGTTCGCTCAATGCCCATGTGGCCCATGTCATCATGAAGGTTTTTTAGAACAAGGGACCTCAGCTCTGTGGGCAGCACCAACTGGAGTGAGACTTGTGCTCCATCTTGTCTTCTCCTGTACAAGACGTCCTCCTGTAGCTCAAGACGATTTAGCTCCCTTAAAAGTAATGCCAGGTCTTTAAGCTCATGCCGTACTGTGGGAGGTACTTTCTCTCCAGTCTCTATCTGGTGAATGACCTCTCTTATCACTGGATCAGCTCGTTGCTTATCTTTCAGGTCTGAATGGGACAAGGAAGGAACAACTGATAGCCCATGGTCTGTTTCACTGGCATAGCAACTTGGAATGGCATCAGCGGACATGCTCAAAGATTCTATCAAAGTGATAGGACTCTCTGCTGATCTGCTTGGCTGACTAGTGACAAGGCAGCGGTGACAAATGGCAGAAACAACATCAGGGCCTACCTCATCCATTTTTCCGGGTTCACTGGCATGTTCCCGGGTGAACGCATCGATCAAGTCCCAGTCTTTCTGTGATGTAGTGTCAGCAAGTTGGTTGCGAGGGCAGCGGGTTTTTGCCTCTCCATCGAGGTTCTGTTTTCCGGCTCTATATTGCAGTTTGAAGGTGTAAGTTGACAGGGCAGCGAGCCACCTGTGGCTGGCAGCATCTAACTTTGCCGATGTTAACAGGTAAGTGAGTGGATTGTTGTCAGTTACCACTACAAAGTTAGCTCCATACAGGTAGTCGTGCAGTTTTTCTGTCACACTCCACTTCAGAGCAAGGAACTCAAGCTTGTGTGCTGGGTACCTCGATTCGCTTGGTGACAAGCCCCGGCTGGCATAAGCAATTACCCTTAGCTGACCATCTTGCTCTTGATACAAAGCTGCACCCAATCCGGTGGTACTGGCATCCGTGTGGAGAATGTAGGGCAGCTTGGGATCGGCAAATCCAAGAACTGGGGAACTGGTCAACTTGTCTATAAGGGTTTCGAATGCTTGCTGGCATGTGAGCGACCATCGCTCTCCAAATGGCTGTTTCGCATCGTGAACCTTGACTGAATTGGTCTTGGGTTGAGACTTGGAGGTGGATGTGTAGCCCCGGGTCAGATCATTTAGAGGTTTGGCGATGGCAGCATACCCCTTGATGAACCTTCTGTAATAACCTGCAAATCCCAAGAAGGATTTGAGTTCTTTCAGGGTTTTCGGAACTGGCCAGGATTTTAAAGCGATGATCTTTTCTGGGTCAGTCTCAACACCTTTCTCAGAAACAATGTGCCCTAGATATCTTACTGATGTCTGGAAAAACTTACACTTTTCCGGAGAGAGCTTCAGACCATATTCTTTCAGTCGATTCAGCACCCGCAGCAGCCTTTGCTCATGTTCTTCAAGTGAACTTGAAAACACGATGAGATCGTCAAGGAATACAAGCACTTCTTTCAAGTGGAGATCCCCCATACATTTCTCCATTAATCGTTGGAACGTACTTGGAGCATTTGTTACACCTTGCGGCATTCGATTGAATTCCCAAAATCCGATTGGTGTGACGAAGGCAGTTTTTTCTTTATCAACCTCATCCATCTCGATTTGATAGTAGCCAGATTTGAGATCAAGCACACTAAACCACTTGGAGCCTGTTAGAGCTGAAAACGACTCCTCAAGGTTGGGCAAGGCGTAGGCGTCTTTGACTGTCTGCAAGTTCAGCTTACGGTAATCGATGCACAGTCGAATGTCTCCATTCTTCTTACGGACCACCACAATTGGAGATGAGAAGGGTGAATCTGACTCTCTGATAACCCCAGCCTTCAGCAGATCACGCAGATGTTGCCGCACAGCTTCGACATCTTGTGGATGAATGGGTCTGGCTCTATGCTTAAAAGGGGTTTCATCATGCAATTTAATTCGATGTTTCACTTTGTTAGTGCACCCGAAATCTAAATCATGATGTGAGAAGACGTCAGGGATCTCATTCAACTTGGTGGTTATCCTCTCTTTCCACTCTGGCGGAATAGGAGACTGTCCAAAATCCAAACTTACGGCATTGATTTGATTTCCAGTTGATGACTGGTCTGGAGACACTTGATGGGACAGGATCTGAGGTGAAAGTGCAAGGTCAGCAATTACACAAAGAGGTGGAATGCTTATTTCATGACTCGACTCGTTTGTGAGGATGACTGGAATCTTTGTATGAGTCTGTTTTGGGAGCATAATGAGCGAATTTCTGACGCACAACCCACCTGGCAGTGGTGTGGCTGGATGCTCGACAAGTGCCCACTGACCTGAAGCTGGCATGCTGGTTTGAATGGAGCCACTGACAACGGTGGTCTGCCCAGCAGGGATGAGAACGGGGGACCTGCTAGCTAGTCTAACAATTCCATCATTGCCAGCCTGCTGTTGCTGATGGCGTATCTGCAGGAGATTGAGAACGGCACGGTAGCCATGAGCAACTGGCTGGAAACCTGCAAACTCACTCCCCATGTACTGGCTGTATAGGGGCTCCAGGGTGTTCATGCCGATTAAAACTGAGGATGGAACGTCAGGTCTGATGTCTGGGACAACAAGTGCAAGAGTGTTCACATCGAAGTCAGTTCCCATAAACTCTTTGGGAAACGTAACTCTCATCTCCACATACCCTAGATACGGAACATCTTGTCCAGCAGCTCCTTCCACATGTAGGAGATCATGCAGGGATTTCAGAGGTTGGTCTGAAAAGTGCTGATTGTAAAAGGAGACTGGAATGGTTGTAACTTGGGATCCTGTGTCTAGGAGGCAGTTACATTCAATGCTGGCAACTTTAATACTGGCAGTGCAACGGGACCCAACTAACCCTTTGGGTAATTGAGATGGCGCAGTTGGTGGAGTCAGACTTTCACATTTTACTGTTTTTTTCTTCTTCTTGTTGGGACATTGTGGGTCCTCAACAGTTCCGGTTCGCCCCTTAACAGGAACTGGGTTTAGTTTAAAGACTGTCTTGATGTGGAGTTTGCTTTTTCCCATCTGGCTTGTCTGTCAGAGAACTGTTTTTTCTTGGCTGCCACTAAAGCAGAGTTTGGGGGATTTTCGCAGTTTGGCTTGATATGGCCGTCTTCACCACACCTATAACAATAGCCGGGCTTAGGTGCAGAGGACAGGGTCTTTGGTTGCTTGCCTGCCCTCTGACCCTCCCCCAACTTATTGCCAGGCATGGACTTGAACGCAGCAGACTGACTGAACTGTGACTGAGCAGCTGTGAGTGATGCGAGTTGCTTCTGGATATCTGCCAGCTGCTGGGCAAGTTGCTGTGTAACTGTAGTGAGAGCAGCTATTTCTTTGTTCTCTGTCCTGTCTGTATGAGCGTACTGCACATGAGCAGAGGCTCTGGGTCTTGCTGAACCAAGATGCTGTTTCATCCTTACGGCCTTAGCAGCTTCACGATCTTCCTCCGTCCGCAACAGTAACAGAAATTGAGCAAATGTTGGGGGATTGTACTTTCGTTGTTTCAGCTGGAGTTCAGTTATAAGTGAGTTATCCCAACAACCACGGCAGAACTGGGTTAACAGGTGCCGGTCAGTGTCTTTGCTGGAGATACCTCCTCGCTTAACTGTTGAGTTCAGAGCAACCTGAAGGCGTTGCAGATAGTTGGAAGGTTTCTCACCTGCATCTTGAAAGGTGTCTAAAAATTTTATGATAGCTCCTCGCCATCCTGGACAGTGCCATAAGCCAAGTGTCTGCAGATAGACCATGGGTGGAGTGTCCAGTTGCAGGTGCTTCACCATGTCAGCTGCAGGTGGCAGCAAACTCTCAAAGATCTTGCGGGAGCGCTGAAAGTCAGATATTGCTGGGTCTTTTAATAACAGTTCAATGCTGGACCGCCAGGTGTCATAGTCCGATTCACTTTGAGGTCTTGGTGATCTACCAGAGAAGATTCTGATGCGTTGGGCAAAATAGTGAGCTGTGCTGTCTTCATTTTTCACTATGTGCTCTACAACATAGCGTTGGATTTCAGGGGGATTTATTTCATGAAAAGTCATGTTTGGCTGTGCAAGTCTTTCTGGTGCTTGCTGAACAGTGGGGACTGGTTCAACTTTCGGCTGCGTTCCGCTGGAGGTTGGAGCTGGAACACTATCGACATCCCTGTTGATAGCAGGAGAAAGTGGTGGATCCCTCTTATGGTCCTCCTCGATGTCATCAGTAAGAGGATGGAGCTCGCTGACAGTCTGGCCAAGCAGAGACATCACCCCCTTTAACACGACCGCAAAGTCCTGCCCTGTTAGTTTCGCTACCTTTTGTAATTCTACCAGGTAATTTTCAGTCTGCGTTTTGCCTACCTCGTCGGCACAAAGTGTGGACAGATCTAAAATCTCATACACGACTTTATCATTTTCACAAGTGAACGTATAAGGCAACAGTTTACGCAGTTCAACTAACGGTAGGCCGGACTGGTACTCGACTACAATGGACTGATGGAAAACTGATTTAGGTTCATCAACTAACACTGATTTTGAAATGGAACCAAACTGTTTTAAAAAATCTATGGCTTCCTCAGAGGTTTCAGTTTTTAAAGCGCCCTTTATCAAAACTGAGTTGGGAATTTTTATGCCAAGTTTCTCAAATGTGTCCATAGTCTCTCAAAATATATAATTAATCACAATACAACAATCAGAACACTATCTCCGCTCCTGGCTAGCTCGCCAAGAATTATGTAGCATGTGTATCACACGAACAATTAAAAGTTTTATAAGGCTAGATCAGAAGACTCTTAGTTGGACTCAAGGAGCGGAGAGAGAGACTGAGGCAAGTTGGTTTTGATGATCATCATATATTATAAAGACATACACACAAAAAAAACACAATTGCAAAACAACCAACAGTTCATCCGGCACAAAGTTATTCAATCTCAGTAACAACAGTTCATATATATATCCAGCGAGCGCGAATACTGGTTGGTTCAATGTATTTAAAGTTCAGTTCAGTCCTTTTATTCCTCGGGGACGTGCGAGTGCGAGGCGTGAGTGCGTGAGTTGAGGAATTGAGGACAAAAAGAAAGAAAGGAAGAAGAATGAAATAAAGAAGGGCGGCTGCAAGAAGCCTCCTACCAGCCCGCCAGAGCAGGAGGGTGGATTGGGCAGAGCAGGGATGAGCTGCCTGGGGTTTGCGACCTAACCGGTCATGGATTCATCATAGGCTCGTAGCATCATGGATTCATCATAGGCTCGTAGCATCATGGATTCATCATAGGCTCGTAGCATCATGGATTCATCACAGGCTCGTTATATTTAATGGATTCATCATAGGCTCTACGCCGCCATCAAACCTGGCCTGAATAAAAGTAACAGGACCAGAGTAAACTCTTTGTGTGCACACATGATAAGTTAATTTCAATCAAAATATATTACTATAGTTCATTTCAACCACAAAATGTATTACTATAGTTCATTTAAATCACCAAATAGTACTATAAGTTTCTATCAATTCACAGAATAAATAATGCAGGTCGCATCATGATTAAGTGAAAAATAATCCCATATTGTACAATATTATCAAATCAATATAATACAAACATCATATAAAGTTCATATAAAGTTAGCATTCACATGTCAAAGTGCATAGTATGAGCATACAACATCAATATCAATCAGTCATAGCAGCACCTCTGTAGCTTTAAAGTGCATTGAAGCACGTGTAACAATGGCTCCAAACAATGCTACGTTTGGAGCAGTAAAGTGCATTCAATAGCTACCACAATGACATCAACACACAGTAAATACTTCAGCATTGAATCGACATAAAGTGCATTTCATTTGGTGTAACACATGTTGAGAAATCGGCACAAAAAGACCATGCTAACCGCTCCAGGTAAATCAATGGAGCCGGCTAAGCTAAGCTAAGCTAAGCTAAGTTATCATAACTCACCGGTTCCGGAGTTCAATCAGTGCAAGTGTTCCGTTGTCGGCGCTGGTATTCGGCTTCCTGTGATTTGATATAATGTTAGTTTTAGCTGAAGTGAGGTTACACGGCAAATATACTCTTAAATCGATGTATTTACCTGCAGTTATCGTCTTCCGAGCGTGCTCTATCAGCGATCGAATGAACTGTCTCTTTTCTTCCGGCATGCGCCGCTCTAATTGGCTACGTTTGCTCACCTGATCGCGTTACGTACCGCGCAGGTAAAGCGTGACGTCATGACGTAATACGTGCTCACGCCGAGAGGCAGATAGCTGAAAGGCTTGATTTCAACCGGGTTACACAACACATTTCACTATTGGTAATGGCTACAGTGTTGTAATGTTTGAAATAGTTGAAATAATTAGATGAACCATTTCTGAAAATACTAATGCTGTTAGTAGCACCGTTAATTTTATCACTTTTACCCCCAACACTGGTCAACACAGTGATTTTTGAAACAACGACATCAGGTCAAGTCCAAAATACTGTCTTGTTAAATGTCGCCATAGCGTTTTTAATCCAGTTTCATAGCAAAGGAGTTATAGAACGTCTGTGTTGGCATGTACATAGTCAATTAATCGACTCTTTAATAGGCAGCAGTCCACCAACATCCACCCAAAACAGCTTTTAAAAACCTTCACCTTGGCTGTTTTTTTCCAAAATGTGCTTTTCTGGTTACCTAAAAATGCTGTTTACATGCATACGGTAGAATAAAATGCACTCTGTTCAAAATATCACCTAGCTATGACCTAAATCTGTAGAAAGGCCCCTACTGTGACCCGAGGACCCAAGGAAAACATGGCAAAAAAGCAAGAAGGACTGAAGCTAAATGCAATGTTTCAGGATCCCCCTGGAGGAGCTGGGAAGTGTTGCAGGGATGTTTATTGGCCTGCTGCCTCTATGATGCACCCACGAAGAAGCAGTGGAGAGTAGATGGATAAACTTTTACCAGTCCAAGCCTGCATGTGCATTTCATCAAACATTCAGTGAGTTTGAGCTGTTTGTAGGATTGCCTGATCAAAACGAATAACAGAAACATGGTCTTCTTTCCTTTGAGCTTTTAATTACAAGTTTCCATCACTTTGCTTACATGTGCATAAAAATTTCATTTGATGAAATAAAAATGGGAACCTGCACGTTGCCAGAAGTCTTAAAATTCTGCTTCAACCCTCTGCCTCTGCGTGAAGATCTGAGTGCTGTCTCACTTCCAAGACATGAAAGCTTTGGAAGAGGAAACCTTTACTGCCAGACCAGTGGAAAAAAAACCTTCAATCTGTCTTTATAATTCAAAATTTACAAGTCATATTATACAGAGATTTTATTGAACAGTGATCTTGCACACAGCAGTAACACACAGAGGTCCGGACATCAGTCGTCTTTCTGATTTACTCCACGAATTACGATTTGAACAACATCAAATCTTACCCCCTGTGAGATCATCAATGTCAGCGATTGAGTGTGAGTGACGGGTGACAGAGTGATAGTGAGTTTACTGTCCTTTCTGTAATTACTTCATCTTTGAGCAATGCTGTTCTTTTTGTCTGACATCCTGCCATCGACACGTCTGTGGTCATTTATTCACAAGAGACAGTGAACGGCTTGTGTCTGAAAACAGCCTTCAGAATAAACTGAGTTTTATAAACTCTGATTGGACCCTTGAGTAATAAGAAAGAAGTAATTATGGTTAAAGATGCATTTTGGTGTTACCGCTATGCTTATCACTCTACAGTTCCACCCTGTCAGTCTCTATCTCCCATTAGATGAGTTTCACCTAATTAAGATTTTCATGAATTTGATATACAACAGTGGCATGCCTTGGTTAGAGAATGAGACCTCTATATGCTAGTGTTTTGCAAATGTAAAGAGTGTAGCAGAACCTTGGGTCTGGGGGCGTCTGAAGGTCATGAAGATGTGTAAGACTCAGTTTGAGGTCGTCAAAATGTGTTTTCCAGGCATATCATATCAAAGGCACACTTTTCTTGAAGGTCTTTGCACAAGGGTGCATTTTATAACCCATTTGATTTTGATTTTATCCACAAGACACATGGAATCAATGTGGATTTGGCAAAGTACTTGGTCTTTTCCAGTTCATATCTAACACATTTGTTCCAAACCAAACTAACTCTGGTTCATTTTTTTGGGAAACTACAGTTCATTTGGGGTGTTTTGAGAGCTCATATTAATTCTTTAGAACAAAATCTGATCTTCCAAAAACATCAGGGTCTCAGTTTGCTTCCAAGAAGACCAGAGTCCGGTTCATGGAGGTTTTGCAATCTGAATTCAACAAAGATCAATAAGGGCAAACAAACCAGGAGGGGTAAATTATGGCTTCAATTTGACTGAATATCACAATCCTAGAGCTAACATTGTGTTCACTGACAGTATCAGGCAGAGTGTTACTAACATCAGCATTGCAAGCACTGCTAGCCTTTGGGTCCTCTCTGCAGGTTAACATCAACAAATCAGAGTGGAAAATGTTTCTGCATCTAGTCAATACACGTGCCACCTGATGCAGCATTATCTCTATTTTAATGGCACAGAATACTTCTGCCCACCTGAATGTCAGGGACAAAGACCACAGCAACAGCCCCAACAAGTGGCGGGGGGCTAGATTACGCAACATTTGACAGGTTATGGTCGATCTGACCAGGTGCAGTGTGAAAGCAGACCAAACAACCAAATCTGCCAAACTTTAGGTATGATAGCAACCTAAGATTCACTTCAAAGTCCTACAAAACACGGAACAAAATTTTCCAATTTTGAATCCAATTTATGACAAATAAAGATGAACTCACTATAAAAACTAAAAGGTAAACTGGTACAAAATAAAAGGGAGCTTAAGATCACTCACAAACTAAAGACATACCCAAAAAAACAGAATGACTCAAAAGAACAACAACCAAATCGGCAGACTTACAAACCAACATACACTAATTTTCAGGCTAAGAGCAAAGAGGATGCTGTCAGTAACACCGCTGACTGAGCGCAGTCTAGCTCAATTTTAACTGTAACGTAGAACACGAGCCAATCAGGTGGCAGCTAATCCCTCCGCTAGACCTACTTCCCCAGCCAATGGCCATCCATGCATCCATTGTCTATACCACGTCTGGAATCACAGAGGAGGGGGCTGGAGCCTGTCCCAGCTGACATTGTTATGCCGGAGAGAGCCCACACATGCAATGGAAAAACCTGCAAACTAAGGAGGCCCCGACTGGCTCGGGATTGAACCGGCAACCATCTTACTGTGAAGCATCTGCACTACCTGCCGTGCCACCCCATTGAGTCCTGCGCGGAAGACACAAAGATCTTCACACCAAATATGGTTGCATCAGAAAAAATAATAAAAAATTGCAAGGCCTTTATGCAGAGCTTTAATGGTCATAATAGACCATACTGATGATTGTAAGGATGACTTTTAAGTCATAAAATATCCTTTTGGTTTTCTATATATCATTTTGGTCTTGGTTTGGTCTTGGTTCATGTTTCTCTAATGATTTTTAAGTTCTCTATGTATTTAGTTTCCAAAACAGCCTGCAGCTGTTTCAAATGTGTCTGAGAGCAAGACACATAGACAGAGTGTCTGGCCACTGTAGTCATATTTAGGAACCATTGAAGAAGCTGTGTAGGACCTGACCATATTTGATGTATGCATATACTACTTCCATATTTGTTGCACACACTATATAACTGAAGAAGGTGACCTGCTTTCCTTTATCAGCCCTGTACTGAACTGGTCATAATAAACTACCCTGATAAATCCCCATTCTTGTCTCAGGCGTCTTTCATCAGTTGAACATCTTGATTACTATAATTGAACTCTTTTATTGGTCAGACCCTCACATTTTGGATCCCAGTATTTTTAAAACCCCATTTACAGCCCTGTCTTTGCAAAAAACTGATTGTAGCTCTCTTTATTTTCAGAGCAAATGAATACCATTGAGCACCAGTTTATTGCTACAAATAAAAAGTGAACATGAAGTGAATTTTCTAGAAGTTGATGGATTTGCTGAGCGGGAAAAGGTGAATTTGGAGGGGACAGAAATGTTGTCCATGTCACAGTCTTCTTGGTGTTGTAGGTAGTTTCATCTGGAGCTGCAGAGATGAGACTTTTGAAGAAAGTAAATAATGTAGAGCCTCCTGTCGTGCTTTTCTTTCTGGTTTCTCATCCCATCAGAACACAGGTCTTCCTCTCTTTATCGGCCACATTGGCTTGACAAGCGCTCGGCTGCTGTGGTGCAATATTGAAGAGAAGAGAAGGAAAGGGGGGGAAGTAATTCCCACACCAACTGTCATCTTACAGTGACATCTTTTTTTCTTTAATGTCACATCTATTACATCGAATCTCCTTTGGATGGAAAATATCACATCTAAACTAAGCCTGGAGCTGAGCTGACAGAAGATGAAACAACTCATCCATCCACCACCGAGACTGAAGACTCTCGTGGCTGTCTTAATGACGCCTCAACTTGCATTAGTCTAAGTTTTGTGCATGTGTGCGTTAACATGCGTGTGATTTGATTTGTGGGGAAGTAGAGAGGAATGTGAATTAGATTTGATCATGTTTTGATTTGATTTGGAGGGAAACAGGCAGGAGAAGAAAATGTCAAAGTGTCAAAGGTAAAGAACGGCTCCTGCGTCTGAGGAGCGGAGGACCACAGCACTCACTTACGGCACAGTTTACATCAGCTGTTCCACCAGCTCGTCCTCAGCCTGCAACGGTCCCACGAGTCAGGGATGAAAAGAAGAGTGTGTGCAGAATCTGACATCTCTTGTCAGACGCTGAGCACAAAAGGGGAGCCCTGCCAACTTCAGCCTCGGCAGCAGCTGGATCTCACTGTGAACCTCTGGCCGCTGACAACCTGGCTGAATTATTCTGTTTCACACGCTTCCTTGGCACCTAAAGAGGTTATTGAGAAAGAAAATCTATACACTAAATAGATATCAGTCCTTACAAATTTCAAAGAAAGCTGTAAGGACTTATATTTACTGAGAGAAAAGGGGTTGCTGAAGAGATCATATTGTATTCAAGAGGTAAAAATAAGGTAGACAGTCTTCAGAAGGTCACAAATAAAAAGAGTTAGAGGTCTCCATGGTTAAAATGGCACAAGCAAAGATTTCAGTTTGCTGTTTAATAGGGATGCAACAATACATGTATCTGTATTATACGTTCAATACAGTGGCCTCAGTTCGGTACACCCTGTGAACCAAACAATACGCAATTTTGTATTTATTTATTTGATCAACTTCTGATGAGGTGCTATGCGCTGAAAGTTCAGTGAATCTGCGTCCAACTACTGCGGGCTGCATTGTCGAGCACAGATCCACTGAGCTGCGTGAACCATCTCCCCTTTCATTCGCCAAGCTGCTGAGACAGAAGAAGCTACACACGCGAGGGCGCTGCAACATGGCGAGTGCTTTACCCTCAGCTGAAATTGAAGACCCTCCTCTATCATTCAGATCTGGTGTTTGGGAGTACTTTGGCTTTGTGTTAAGTATGACCCTGATGGTAAGCGTGTCGTGGACAAAATGCAACAGTATGTCAGAAGTGCAACACGATGCTAAACTACGTCGGGGGAGAACAACAAACGCCGACATCATCCCGGTGTTAAAACAAGTGGAACCAGACAGAAACATCAAGCAGCACACATGCTACGGACTTTACCTGGGTCATTAAGACCTCATTAGCACATGATTCAAAGAGGGCAAAGGAAATCGACCAGGCCATAGCTACTTTTACTGCTGTCGACATGAGACCCTTTTCTGTTGTGGATAACGCCAGGTTATCACGGTAAGGACACTTGATACACTTATAGCTCGTTCTTTGTAATATTTACTCTGCTGCTAAGAATGCACCACATAAGATGGGTGAGTTCTCTATTAGATACATTTATTTTTTTACTTATTCTTATTTTGACATGTGATGTTTTTGTCTTTATGATTCTAAGCATGCACCGGAGAATGTGCCTGGTTTAGCAGCAAGAGTTATATTTAATTCAATTTAATGAAAATGTACTCTGAGTTGAAACAAATGTCGGTTATTTTAATAAACTACAAGTAAAAAAGGCATTGAAAATTCTCATATTTTGTATCAAAAAAGTATTGAACCGTGACAGAAACGTATCGAACCGAACCGTGAATTATGCGTATCGTTGCACCCCTACTGTTTAACAATTTGTCCTCATTAGAACGTATTGGAGAACTGCTACAACACCAGGGCAGGCAGATATACTCTTGCCAACAACAATTAACCTGTGCCGACCAACTAAACCACAGGGAAATGAGAGTTTCCAAGTCCAAAAACACTTATTTTAATAAGTTAGAAAATGAAATTTTAAGAATAACTGCAACTAAACAAATAACAAAGAACAGGTTAAAACCAAATTCATGGCAAAAGAAATATATGACATGGAAAATATTACAGATAGGAGAAGAAACCACAGTGACATTTTTGATTTGAGATGGAAAAACTACATATGTTACTAATGTAACCGTAAAATACTTTTAAAAAATACGGGCTGGAAGGGGGAAAAGTAAAATCTCCAGAAAAAGGTTAAATATAAGATTCATGTTGCCTGTGCTGTTTTATGTCTGTTTTTGTCGTTCTTTGTTGGATTATGTTTTCTTGTCTTCTTTGTCCAGCGTGTTTTCTACTCTGCTCTGTTGTCTTTGAGGAATAACCTTTTGATTGTGCGTTTAAACTGATGTATAACTTGTACAAAAGAATTTTTCTGTTCAATTTTGCTTGTGTATGCACCCTTGTGGATTTATTTTACAGGAAATTATAATGTAGATATAATTTTTAACGTTACTGTCAGTTATGTTGACATATTTTAGGTGTGTTCTCTGTTTATACTTTCAAAACTATCAAATAAAGAGTTTAAAAAAGATAGTAAATGAGTAATGTTTTTATTTTAACAAACAAAAAAACCCACTTGACTGTTTAACTCAAATATTTTTGACGCAAACACAAAACAAATCCAATCTGGATGCACAATAACACACACTATTTAAATCAAATACCAGTCCTACAAACAAAAAGGAAGTGTCCTTGTATCCATGGTTACCCCAGTGAGAAACAATTCCTGTTTAAGTTCCTTCACAGTTTGAATTGAAACAAAGACCAGAACAGAAAAACAATGGCAGAGTCTGCAGCAGGCCTCACCATCTGGCCACAACATCCTGAGTGATGCTCACCAGTTCCGTAATCTTCCTCAGGTGGATCCCAAAAGAATTGGTCACACCTGGATCCTCCTGGTTGGTCTTTGTAAAATTATTCCATTTCAGTAAGTGTAAAATCCACCATGAGCAGGTTGTGTTCACGAACACCACCCTCCACCATTATGCATGTTCCAACAGTCCTCTCAAGTTCCCTCCCCCATTTCCTTATATCCTCCATGGAGGGGACTGATTACAAAAATAAATACACAGAGTGACAGAAAAAGGGGCTAAAATAATAACAAAATCCATTAAAATAAAATAATTGATCATTTTTTCATGCACTTTTTAGCTGACTTAAATATCATTGTGTTCAACACCTAACCATAACAGAAATATATACACACAAATAAAAATGTATATTTTTATTTTGTACTGGGCCTAAACCAATGATCCTTGAATTTGTGGCTTTAAAACCATTTCATCTTCGACTATGGAACGACCTGCCAGAGGAGATAAGGCGTGCCGAGTCTTCTTTTAAGTCACTTTTAAAAACATATTTTTACAGAATAGCTTTTATGTGATGTCATCTTTTTAGCCTTTTATTTTCCTTCTCTGTGTTTCAGCCTCTTTTTCTTTTATTTGTGTTTTAGTCTTTTTTATATTTTACTTGTAGGCATTGCTCAAATAATTTTAGCTTCTTTTATTGACTTCTTATTTGTTATCTTAACAGACTGGTGTCTTTATTTACTTTTATTCAGATTGTTTATCTTTGCTTCATCTTGAGTCATTCTTTTAATCTTTTTATTATAGACTTTTAAGCTAATTGCGTTACTGTTCTGTCTCTTTTATTACCTATATTCTACTGTTTTATTGTTGTCTTTTATTTGTATTCATTTATTAATGTATTTTATTAATTTTATTTGTTTATTTATGTATTCTTAGCTTACTTTGGTCCTCATGGTCTTATTTTATGTAGCAGTGTTCCTGTATTGTCTGGGTTCCTTTGACATATGGAGGGGGCCTTTTGATTCATGGGGCTGGAGTCACTGGATGTGGACCCGTCCATGTTAGTTAGCATCATCAGGATAAGGTTGCACTTGTGTTTTGCTGTATCCTGGGGTGTTGTGTCTCCAGCCCTGTTAGGTCAGGATTTCCGCTGTGTCTGTGTCTAGTTACTGGGCCTGCACTGTTGTGACCACTTTTTGGGGTTTAAGTTCTCTATGTGTTATGATCTCTCTCAGTTTCATTTTGCCATTTATGTTCCTGCTTGTTGTCAAAGCACTTTGTAAACCCATGTTTTTAAAAGTGCAATACAAATAAAGTTTATTAGTATTATTATTATTATTATAATCTTCATTCCAGCCCTCACCTCTGGTCATATGATCTTTTAATGACCAAAAAAATGAGAATGGAGGTTCCTCAGGAGAGGCTCAGTCTTATAGAGAGGAGGAAATCAGACATCCAGAGGGAATTCAAAATAGAGCCACTGCTCCTATAAACTGAAAAGAGTCACTTAAGGTGGTTCAGGCATCTAGTTAGATGCCTCCCAGTTGCCTTCCAGTGGAGGTTTTTTGCGAGCATGCCCAACTATGATGAAACCTGAGGACACACAGGAGGAATTATGCTGTATATACCATTTGCCCTGTGCTTTGGAATCACCCAGGAGGAACTGGATATTGTGTCAGGTGAGAGGGAAGTCAGCACTAACTTGATTGGCTTGCTGCCCCACCGACCTGGCCCTCGATAAATGGTGGAAGATGGATGAATGGACCCAAAGGACTTAATGTCTTTATTATAATCTGCTTTTTGAGGTAAAATGACCTAAATGTTTTCACAGCTTTGGCTCAGTTGTTTTGTTCTGATTCAGTTGTTACAAGACTACAGATTTTCATGTTTCCTTACAATCGTTTCATTTTCACTCAGCACTATTTCAAAGCAAGCCGTCTTTATGTCATTTGGTCACAGCCAGCATTGCTATTACTCAGCTATGTGGGCTTGAGTTTAAAGCTTAGGTCGAGTCTCACTTAAAGCTGAAGATACTATACATGATTTTGACAAGACTTTAACAAGTTGAGCAAAGTCTGTCCAGTCTTTACGAGTTGGGGACAGTCGGCGCGGCAGGGGGGAACAGACTCAAACTAAACTTAGTCGCAGTTAGTCAAACATGTTTTTTAGCTGAATCTGTACGCTATCAGGTAGTGTTGCTAACAGCCAACAAAAAAGAAAGGATGGGGCACAGAAAATAGCTTCAGGAGACAAAGGGAAGTAGCAGGAATATCAAAACAAAGATGGCAAATAGCTAGAGAAGAAGAGTGGTGACAAAGACGGTGGGGGCATCAGTGGCGCAGTCGGATAGTTCGCTTGGTCAGAAGGTTGCAGGTTCAAGCCCAGCTCTGGGCGACACATGGCGATGCGTCTGTGAGCAAGACACTCAGCCTCAACTTGCTCCTACTGTTGTGTCAGTGGTGTAAATGGGTGTGAATGTGAGATACTGATGGATAACTAACATAGAAACTCAGAACAGAACTGACAGTGAATGGGTGTGAATGGGTAGGTGTGACCTGCGGTGTCAAGCAGCTTTGAGTAGTCAAAGACTAGAAAAGCGCTATATAAGCTCAAGTCCATTTACCATTTCCAAAGTGAACCGAGACTCCAGAAAAGGAGGAGCTACATATGTGTAGCAGAAGCACGTATGTAACATTAAATCAGGCTGATCCATCCACATAGCAGTATGGAGATTTTTGCCTCAGAATGAAGTCACAAGCCTTCTCTTCAATTTCAGTCACAAAACAGGATCATCACCACAACTTTGATAACTGTCTGTTTCTATTAACTTATCTTTTATTTTATTCTTCTCTCTGTGTTTTTCTCTCACGGCAAATGTACACAAGTTCTGGTTGGTAAAAACTTTGGCACAGACTGACAGGTAATTGAAATGGGAGCCATTAAGTTTCAAACAGATGTATATTATCCACAGAGTCCAAATCCCACAGACTTTGCTAAAGGCCTATATTCCAGCCAAGCTGACATTAGTCTGATATTTGTAGTTTTTGATGGACTGAAGTGTTTGATGGACGCTGGTGAACTTTGGTAAATACTGACAGCCCACAGAGGAGTAACATGACATTTAATGCAAACCTATCATTCAGTCAAAATTTTCTCAGAGCTTCATGAACTCAAACTTGCTTCCAAGAAACGTTCCCTTTGATCTGTTTTGTTTTTTGTTTGGGGGGTCACTGAAGTTATTAATTATACAGCACCTTGATTACAGGCAGAAAATCACATGCTGTTGGTATTAAAAGAAGCTTATATCACCTTCTAGCATGTTCTGTGTGACTGTCTGGGGTTTAATTGTCAGTGTTTTTGTCCACAGGGTCTAATACAAAAAAGGCCTCCTTTATGATTAACCTTTAGTTTAGGAAATTTAATTAAAAAATATTCTGTAATTACTTTATGGAGTCACTCTTGACAGCACTGTAAGCATTGCCTTACCCCCAGTTTCCACTGCACGTGAAAGCGCTGCGCCGCGCCGCGGAGCGGAGCGGAGCGCCGCGCCGCGATCTTGCTCCGAATCTCAAAACCCACTGGAAGCGGCGCGCCGCGGAGCTCAATCCGGAGGGGGAGGGCTGATCCCCCGAGAGCCACGGCTCTCATGAGAATAGCGATGTCACACGCTCATAAAACATGTTATAGACTGAGAAAAGCAATAAACAACACCTCACTTCACTTCTCTGAGGACCCTCTGCTGGACCCAGCCACCCAGCTTCGTGAATTATTCAACTTCTGTCCGCCTATATCCGTGTAGAAAGACTATGGTGTCATGCATGCAGTGTTATATATTTCTGTACCTCTACAATTCACTTTTCTTCGTCCATGGTGTCGTGTTGTCTCTGGGACCCTCTGACCGACTGCTGGCCTGAAGCTTGTGCTTCCGGTTTCGACGTAATGACAATTAATTGAGGAAAATTACATGCAAAAGTCTGTGCATTGTGTTTTATTTTGAAACTTCCGGTTTGACTTCCTGTCTGGGGCTTTCTGAATGACTCTGAATTTACGAGGTTTGGTAGCGGACGGGCCGAAAACAGACCTGAAGCGTATCTCTCGCGCCTAGGCGCGCGCCGGCGCTTCAGGATCGCGGCGCGGCGCTTTCGCGTGCAGTGGAAATTGCCTGATAGACTACAATGGGAGCGAAGTGCTCCGCAGGACGCTGCGCTACGCGGCGCGGCGCTTTCGCGTCCGGTGGAAATTGGGGGTTAGAGTCTCAGTACAGCTGAGGTCCTACTTAAACAGCGATGCATTAAAAGATTCATTCTCCGTCAAAGTTTGTCTGGCCCAGCAGCTGCTGCTTCTCTGACTGGTTAGTCAGCCACCCGGTGGATCAGTAAAGGGTCAAGTATCCAAAAAACAGAACTAGATTACCATCAATTATTTAGCTGTTTTCAGATAAGTCTAAAATATGCACATTAATATTTCAGACTGATAAGGCCAACAAACAGTCAGCCCACAGCCAGAGTTGAAAAATATCTTTTAGGACATTCATTTTCCTCGAAGATGCAATCACAACGAAAACAACTTGGCTACCAAGATTGTGTCACTCATCCATGTTGTGTGTCACAGTCTCAGTCTCAGGCCCCATCCACACGAAGACAAACAGAGGTCTAAACTCACAAGTTTTTTGCCGAATCTGGGTATCATCCATACGAAGACGGCGTTATGGGGGTCTGTAAACGATCATTTTTGAAACCAGGTTCCAGAGTGGAAAGATTTTGAAATGCCGTATACGCAGCTCCGTGATTATTGGCTCTCTGCAAGTTTTCAGATACTCTTACATCATAGTTTCGTATCTTCACTAACACGCATGCGCCACACGCGGCATCTACTACAACATTAGCGGCGTACATGAAGCATATGTGCTGATGAAGCTAGTGACCCTACTACCCCTGTTGCAGCAAAATCTCCTTCTTCTCAATCACCACTGAGTTGAACAAACAATTATTGAGGACACATTATGGCATTTTATGGTCACTTTATCACAATCTCTGTTTACAACTTCTGCTGCAAGTGCGCATGCCCACTGTTTTTTCGTCTGTTTCGCTTGTTTCTGTCATATCGTTACAGCACCCCTAGAGGTCTGGCATGTGTTTTTACAGCATTTCATGCATATCGAGTGCATTCATGTAGACGTACACATTTTCTGAGACGCACTCAGCTTTATGACGATTGTTTTGGAAACTGTTAAGCGTTTTGTCTTCTGTGGATGGGGCCTCAGTCTCAGCCTGCCACACTCCAGTCTCAGCCTTGTCAGCTCAACTCCTGTCACCTGCGCTCCTGCTCACACCTGCACCTCATCTGCTGCAATCAAGCCACCTATTTAAACCCCAGCTCCACACTCACTTGGCGTCAGACTGTCTTCGCTCATGCCAAGAATTACAGACCTGTTATCCAGACTGATCACCCGTTGCCGACCTGTTCTGTTCCTGTTTCCGCCTGTATCATCTGATCCTAGGCTTGACTACAAGGTACCGACCCGTTTCTGTCCTGCATTTGCCTGCCTGCCTGATCCCTGGTTGCTGACCTCGCCTTCTGTTTCTGACGCCGAGTACCTGTTCACAAATCCTGATCTGTGGTGGCCATCTGTTTCCCGGTATCTGATTCTTCTGCTGTTTGTGACGCAGAGTACCCGCCTGAGTCCCCAAATCAGTGGTGGCAGCCTGATCTCGGACAATCTGAACCATCTCTGGAGATTAAAGACAAAGTGAGTCCAAGTCTGTTTTTACTCAAAGACTCTGAGTTGCCTTTGGTGTATGTGGCTCCTGGTTGGCCGAGTGGACAACAAAATGGCTCCGTGTTCAAAGGATCGCAGGTTCGAACTCTGCTCTCTGCTCTCTGCTCATCTGTCCCTGTGTCTGCTAAACAAAACTGGTTATTGTGAACTGCAAAATCTGTCTCACGTCTGGGTCCTTACTGCCTCTGTGTCAGTCTGTCCATAAGTGGCTCATTTTGTCATTGTCATGTCCATCAGTGACGTCACACCCAGGATCATGTCATATCATATTTGTATTAAAGGTTAAGCTGGCATTATTACCACTATATCCTTTTTACCATCTTCCAGCAGCTGCTGGCCCTGCTGCCGTATCGTCAGCCAGCTGCACCTCCATTAGGAAGTTGACTGCAGCAGATGCAGTGTCCAACATACCATTTTTTTTTTCTTATTGGCCTGCTTGTTCAGTAGATTCAACTTTTACTGACCCCATGTGTAATTTCTGTGGCCCAGCCACGAAAAAATGAAGATAACTATTTTTGGGGGGTGGAAAATGCATTTATTGAAATTGCTCTCTTTTAGCCTTGTTTTTTTTAACAGAACAGTAAGAACAAAAAACATTTGCGAGTCTGTGAGAGTCTGACTTAGTCACTGGGTGGGGTGGGGGGGTGACTGTTTATTTGTTGCTAAGGGAACCTGCCTGCGCATACTGTCACATGCACAAACGCTCTCTCTCTCTTTTTTAGTCTAATCAATATAACAGAATTTAAAATAGGTCCAGAGGTTTATTCTTGCGGATATACTCTAATGTTTACACTGAAGACATTTTTGTTTCATTTTTATCTGATTCATACACCTTCCACTGATAAAAAAGCTCTGAGACCCACTTATGGGTCTCCACTCACAGGTTGAGAGCTAGTAGAGAGTATTTGAAGCTTGATCCTTGAAAGATGTTCTTATATCATGGAGAATAAGTGATGGATGATACCTTAGAACGAATTTATCATTCTGAGAACAGTGAGTGAGTGAAAACAAGAGCTGGACTGATCGCCATGGTTCAGACAGGCACACTGATCCCTCCACTTTGGGAAAAAGTGGAGGGACTCATAGCACTCCTCCGCTGACTTTTTTATCAAATCACTTTACTCCCTTTTGTCATTCTCTTTCTCCTCTTATTTCTTAGTTTTACTTTACTGCCGGCAATGATCAGAAATGCCCTGCATGAACTTTTATTGACCCTGGGCAAGCAGGTCATGGGTTATGTTTGGTCTGAGATGGAGCTAACGCACTCCCTTATGTTCCCAAACAGCCATAGATTGTCACTCTAATGTGAGCTGAAATAAAGCAATCAGTTATGAGTGTCATCACACAACCACACAATGCTGATAGGCTGTCGCAGCACAGCCAAATGTAATGTCACCTCAAAGGTTCTAATTTTTTAACTCTGGCGAGCGAGCAGTGCGACCTGGTGGTGTGACCCTGTCACATTGCGTGACGGACGGCCCCACCTCATCATGGCTGTACACTGATTTTGAATGCAGAGGTCGCCAAGGTCGCATTTGGTGTGAATGCACGTTAACAGGTAATTCCTTGGCCAGCCATCCAAGAGACCCTCTGTTACTGTTTAGACACCCTTGTCTCAAATCATTGGTATTATTCAATTATATCAATTCAAGTTTAATTTATTCTCAGGAACATTTAAAAAAATAAATGTGAAAAAAAACAACAGCTAAAATTGTAAATATCAGCACAAGTCTCAAATCAGACAAGAAGCAAACTCTTATATCCACCCACACTTTCATGGCTACTACATCTCTATGGCTAATTTGCAAATGTTTTCAAGCTCTAACCCTAAAAATAAATACATGGTTCACATATCTACAAATATATTTTAACATCACAGTGACATTTACCCTTACACACCAGTGTAACACAGCTCATATCCTAACACAGCTCATATCCTAACTTCTATCCTGAGCAGCGACCTTAAGCCTTCACTGCTTTCAGGGATTGAGCTTCTCTAAATAAGAAAATGTCTAGTTATCCCTGTGGGTACTAAAAGCAGAAATAGCTCTGCTAAGTGTTTGTCCTGTTTTTTTATGTGTTTCACCCACGGGTCTCTAAAGGCTGGATCAGTCCTCTGCTGTTTGTTTGTTTTAATCAGGGTAATTGATACAGATCTCTGTGATAACCCTGCAGTTAAATAGATGTTTCTGCTGCTGCTGTATTAAAGGATAAAAGTACAAAATTACTGCAAACCAATAACCCCTGAAGACATTAAGACCCCCTGTTTAGGTAGCTCGAAGGGGGGATTAATAAGGTGGTACGGTTCAGCCTCTGCAGCACTGGGACCTCCCTGTGTTTAATTAACCCGGGTCCACCTGCATTTCTACATTACGTTGTGACATGAGAAAGTGAACAGTGGCTCCCACTGAAGCCTGGGGCCTCTGGCTTTATGAGGACTGTATATCAAAATGGCCCAGCTTTGTAATGAACGTGCAAAATTGTGGTTCCTTATTGAATTAGGTGGATGAATTGCTTATATGGTTAACCTGCTGTTCTTAACATGAGTAAAGGCACAAATTATAAAACATTATCATATTAAATGGGACTTTTCAGATAAGTTAGATGGGTTTAAAGGGTTATGCCTAATATAGCAGATCATGCAAATGAAGGCCTTATCTCAGACACGTCATGACCTCCTGACTAAAAGTCTAACTTGTTCAGTTTTTTAATACTGTCTCCCTATTGTGTCTTCACACCAGCACACTATCCCTCCATCACACAGCTTGACCCCTTAAGGTCTGCAGGGGGGGCTAGAGCCCAGCTGTCACTCAGCAGGAGGCAGTCACCAGCCAGTCACAGGGCAGACATGTGGAGAAAAACAACTATCGCACACTTCCACCTATAGTAATTTTGACTCACCAATTAACCTGAAAAGCTTGTTTTTGGACATAAGAGGGAAGCTGGAGTGCCTGGAGAAAACCTGTAAGTGCACAGGGAGAGTATGCAGACTTCACATATACACAACAGCCCATGCCAGTTCAGACTCTGCCCTCAGCCCTGGTTTCTCTTTGTGCACACTCGGCTTCCAAATATGTAGATCATCCTACGTATATTTTGTTTCACATAGGTAAGATTTTGAATCTGTCAGTCCTGAAGAAATCATCCTTAACATCTATCATAAAATCATCCATAACCCTTAGAAGAAATCTGCTTCTATGTGTAAAGAGAGACTTTGCTTATCTTTGCATAAAATAAATAACTTAAAGGAAAAGTTCGGTTCCTGCAGCTTTTACATTGTTTATAGAATGAAGAACAACAATATACTCACCCAGAAGGCTTTCCTGATCCAAACAGTGCTTCGGGAGATTTTTAGATCCAAAATCGAGCAGCGGACACCGATATAATGGTAGCCCGTAGGGCATAGATCGCCGCTCCTAAAACTGCATTAATCATCCAAAAATTCATGTTTTTCACCAATATTCCATTATGATCCGTTCCGAATGGTCCTCCATTGCAGTCTGTGTCACTCCATACAGCGCTGTGTGGCTGTACTAACCTCTGAACTGACGAGTTTGTTTACGTGCCCTTCGCGCATGCGCAGTGCGGCTCATTGTTTCAGGGGAAGACCGGCAGCTACAAATCGACTTTCTTCTTCCAGTTTTGTGCAAAATGGACGAATATCTATCGGATGAAGATGTTGTGGAGGAGAACTTTGAATATGATGGACGTCCTTATAGTTTCGAGCCAGAGTATACAGATAAGGAGCTCATCGAAAGGAGGAAGCGAAGGCAACGCTCCAGAGAGTACTGCGCATGCGCGAAGGGCACGTAAACAAACTCGTCAGTTCAGAGGTTAGTACAGCCACACAGCGCTGTGTGGAGAGACACAGACTGCAATGGAGGACCAATCGGAATGGATCATGATGGAATATTGGTGAAAAACATGAGTTTTTGGACGATTAATGCAGTTTTTAGGAGCGGCGATCTATGCCCTACGGGCTACCATTATATCGATGTCCGCTGCTCGATTTTGGATCTAAATATCTCCTGAAGCACCGTTTGGATCAGGAAAGCCTTCTGGGTGAGTATATTGTTGTTCTTCATTCTATAAACAATGTAAAAGCTGCAGGAACCGAACTTTTCCTTTAACATCACACGGTCAATAAAAAGTAAAACAAGCACATAGAGCCATTTAGAGTTGATCTGATTACTGTAGGCATGGACAGGCTAAAGCACTATCCATTCCAAGACAGTCCAGCTGCAGACCTCCACTCTCTCCGACTGTCCTGGAGACTCTACACCTCCAACATCAGAAGGAAGTGACGTCATGACCACCTCCAATGTCAGAAGGAAATGGTTTCATGATATCAAAGTAAAATACTAAAAAAAAAAGAGAGAGCATTCTCTCCAAAGCTACGTTTCTTCAGTATTTCTGCATTTTGATTGCACTGGTTAACTTGATTCCTCAGTTGTGTTAAAAAACACAAAGTTTAAAATGCAGGTCATCAGTACAGGAACTTAAGTGTTTCCTTTTCCAACTCCGAGAGAGACACAATTGCTTTATTCGCTTGACAGTCCCATCACATCCCCTGTGTTTACAGGCACTGCTGTTTTAACCGTAAAACGGAGATAAAGTCTCAGTTCAAGGTCTTATTAGTTAAGACCCCTTCACACCGCCGCATGGCAAACTGTCCCAAAAACAGCCACCCTGTCGGATGAAGTGTTCTTTAAAGCGTTCGCTGCTGCCTCAGACTCTATGCTTGTACCACAACGGAGAGGCGATTCGGTAAACGTCACAGCAGAGCCCGCCCAAAAGTCCTTCACAGCACTCCCTCCCCAAACACTCTTTAGTGAAATACTGTCTCATGCCAAGTTTTTCTCCTGATTATCTTTATAGGTAGGTAGAACCGTTTGGTAGAGCTCATTTAATGTTTGCTTTGACCCGTGAAGTCTGTTTTTTCCTGGTTCTCTCCCTCCTTCAATGTGATAGGCTGCTGCCAGGCGGCTATCGCTAGAAAGTTTTGGTGCAGCAAGGCAAAATCCATAGACATTATACACGGATATTATATGTATATAATATGTATTTTATACGTATACATAATGTATTATACTGTGACAGTGACAGCTTATTAAAATAAAGTGAAATGTATACTCAACAAAAATATAAACGCAACACTTTTGTTTTTGCTCCCATTTTTCATGAGATGGACTCCAAGATCTAAAATTCATTCCAGATGAACAATATTACCATTTCTCTCGAACATTGTTCACAAATCTGTCTAAATGTGTGATAGTGAGCACTTCTGCTTTGCTGAGATAATCCATCCCACCTCACAGGTGTGCCACATCAAGATGCTCATCAAACACCATGATTAGTGCACAGGTGTGCCTTAGACTGTCCACAATAAAAGGCCACCCTGAAATGTGCAGGTTTTTTTGCTTTATTGGGGGTCTGGGGACTCAGAGCCAGTCAGTATCTGGTGTGACCACCATTTGCCTCATGCAGTGCAACACATCTTCTCATAGAGTTTATCAGATTGTCAATTGTGGCCTGTGGAATGTTGTTGTGAGGCCGGTTGGATGTACTGCCATATTCTCTGAAACGCCTTTGGAGACGGCTTATGGTGGAGAAATGAACATTCAATGCACGAACAACAGATCTGGTTGACATTCCTGCTGTCAGCATGCCAATTGCACGCTCCCTCAATGCTTGCAACATCTGTGGCATTTTGCTGTGAGACAAAACTGCACATTTCAGGGTGGCCTTTTATTGTGGACAGTCTAAGGCACACCTGTGCACTAATCATGGTGTCCGATGAGCATCTTGATGTGGCACACCTGTGAGGTGGGATGGATTATCTCAGCAATGCTGCCGCTAGAAGTTTTCTTGCAGCAAGGCAAAATCCATAGACATTATACACGGATATTATATGTATATAATACGATTTTAAATGTATACATAATGTATTATACTGTGACAGTGACAGCTTATTAAAATAAAGTGAAGTGTAAAAATCAAAGGAGAGAACAAAAATCAACTATTGGAAAAAAAAATGTCTTTGTTCTCATAGGATTATTTATGTTTCCCTGTGCTAATAAAATATAATGGGTGTAGATAAAAAACATTAGAAAGAGTTTCAAAAGTTTATGTAATGGAGGATGTGGCGTAAGGGAGTCGGGGGGATAATGACCAGGAGGAACAGATGAATGCGGAGGGAAAAGGTAGAGCGCATGCCACGGACTCTGGGCAGGCTACCAAACAATACTGAAAGAAAACAGAAAAGATAAAGAAACTACTATTCAAAGTACGCTGTGGTTTTGGGCTGGACAGCTGGTGCTCCTGCAGCTGTTTCGCCAACACGCGGAGGGGAACAAAGGGCTGCCTTCCCGACTTTACCTGCCTCGCTGGATCCTGGTGAGATCGTTCTTTTTTTCTTTACATTTTTCTGGTATACCAGTGTTCTTTTTTTTTTGATGATCGATCTTTTTTTTCTCCTTTTGGACTATTTTTTGGGGGTTTATTCGCTGGATTTTAATGGGACTATTTAGCGGAAGATCTCGGGGACCAGATACCAGACGCGCTGTCAGACTTCATTTTGTTTAAAAAGACTGTTTTGACTGATATTGTGTTTTTCATTAGAGGGAACATTTTAGTTTATTTAGGAATTACAAAGATGCCGTTTTGGGTGATATTTTGTGTTTTTTCCTTTTATCTTTGCACCTCAGAGTGGGAATGTTAAAGATCGCACCCGTAAACTAAGCATAATTGTTTTATTTGAGTTTTCTTCAGGAGTATTTCTGTGTTTAATCAGAGCATTTTTCTTGTGTTTTATTTTTTGATGTTAACCCAACAATTAACTTTAGCCCAAAGAGTTTCCCCCTTGAGTTTGGTACGCGGTGGACAAAGTCTGAGCGTTACAATACATAGGTTATATAATTTCTATGACAAAATCTGTGCGTGCTCACGTGGGCGGCAACCACTTCTCTGTCCTACCGCCACGGTTAAAAGTGCTTCCCGTCTGCCTCCCGTCCCTCATTAAAATGACTGGAGGTGGCGTGTTGCCTCGCGGCGGTTGAAGGGGGTTGTTTATGTTTACGTCACATCCATCTCACATTGGAGGTGGCTTCAGATTTGACATTGGAGGAGTCATGAGCCGGCTGAGAGTGGAGGTCTGCAGCTGGACCCCTCATCCATTCACTCCCGGTGTATGAGCTAAGCTAAGCCAGCGGTTGGCGATCTAAGTCTATCGTGTCCCCGTTACTGGACACACAGTCAAAAGTGGTGTCCACCTGCTTGTCATGGACTCAGTGTGAGGCAAGACATAAAAACAATAAAAATGTTGTTGTGTTCTTTTAACAGACAAATCTTCAGCTTCTCTAAAAACGACGTGAGCAACACGAAGACACAGAGAACAGCATACACCCATGTTTGTTGATATTTCTCATGATTTCTGTGCATGCTCTATGTCTTCTCTTATAGCTTTGGTGCAAGTCAGCAGCAGCATTACAGCCCCACTTACAGGTCATATACTACAGCATTTTCAGTGTTTTTGTGTGGATGGACACATGGGCAGAAAATGAAAACATTTTTGTTGGCCTGTGGCCGGGGTCTCAAACTGAACATTCAGAGTTAAAGATCCCAAGGTGACCATTTTGAGTTTGATTAACTGAAGAAGCATTTTTGCACCTGTTTTTGACTCTTTTACAACTGCGAGATTTGACTCCATCCAGAGTAGAGACATGTACAGGTTATAAACTACAGCATTTTCTGGATGGATGCATTTCTTGACGGAAAATGAAAACATTTTTGTCGTCCCGTGGGCAGGGCCCAAAACGGAAAGTTCAGAGTTAAAGATCCCAAGGTGATCATTTTGAATTTGATTAACTAAAGAGCATTTTTAACCTGTTTTGACTCATTTACAGTTCAGGGATTTAACTCCATTTAGAGTAGAATTAACTCTGCCCTTGCTTTACATATGCCAACAGCAAAATTGTAACATTTCTCAATTTGCTGTGTAGCTTCTGTGCTGACTACTTCTGTATAGATGCTGGGATGATCTTTGGCTCATGTCTAATGCCATAAGTGTTAGAAATCCCCTCCTCAACAATCCTGAAGAACCCCTTCAAGTATAAACTTAAATATTTAATCTACTTCCTCATAGCTTTAAACTCCTCTGTAAAAATGGTTGTCTGGTGTGTAATTGTTACAGGTGGGATGTTCAGAGGACAAGGAGGAGCAGAGGCTTTTAGCAGCTGTTTAATCTTAGCTCTGTGCTGCTCCTTATGTCGTACACAACAATGTCAAGCTAAATGAAGGCTTCTGTGATTGCCACGACACAGTGACCACAACAGAAGGCTGCATCATCTGCCATCATTGTAATGAAAATAAGAAATGTGTTTGTTTAGTAAAGTCAATGAGACATTCTCATTTACTGTTAAAATAATCTCTCTTAATGGCAGGAAGATTTTGAGGGCACTTTGATTAAAACTCATAATGGTTTATATTTCTTTCTGAAGGATAAAGGCTTTATTGGATCCTACCTGGATGCAGATGTGACAGCAGTATATAACCTCCACAAATAGCTGTTCTCTAATATATATATTTATAAAAATGTATAAATCCTGCTTCTAAAGGTCACTTGGAAGTGTTGTCTAAAAGCCTGTGAAAAAGCCATAAGTCAGAGATCCCCAGCTGAGCCTCATATCCTCCGCAACAGGCAGTGGATGAAGACACAACTGGCTCATCGTAAAGCCGTCAAGCAACCCAGTTTTCCACATCAGCAAGCGCAGTAACATTTCACCGCCACAAATAACACAGAAGCTGTTAATGCTCTGAAACAGTTACTAAGGACTAGCTTTGTGATACTGGAAAGACTGCAGGAACAACAACTATGATGGAGTCTTTTACACAGAAGGCTTGCTTTGAATAGTTGAGAGGATGTGTGCACTTGCTGCTGCCATTGTTTTTGCTCTGCCTCCTACGCCCTGCTTCTTCATATCTGTTTATTCAGGCATAAACACAACATTCAGCTCCATCTGTTGCAGAAAGTGGAGTCCTTTTGAGAAATCTGAAGGCAGAATCGTTGATTTTGTCAAGGCAAACACATCTGACAGATTTTTGAGCTGATTTTAAATGATCAAACTTTACCTGTCGTGCAGATACTAAGTCACAGTGATGTTCTCAGTAGGTACATGCATAATGTGGAAAATCCTTTTCAAGTTTCATTTGAAATGGTTGAAAACAGACCCAATTAAAAGCATATTGTCATATATTTTCAGAGAATGAAACACAATGACGCATAATAAATAACTTAACATCAGGCAGATATTGTTTCCTCAATTGGAGGGTCTATCAAGCCTTTGCGAAGCTTCAATTGTGTCTTGAAAATCCCTGTTACATAAACAGTGCATAATAACCCAGAGAGAATAAGTCTGCCAGTATAAAAGCTTATCTATATGGTCTTTGATGTTTCCAACAAGAAGATGGAAAAAATCAACTGCGCTTCACAGCAACAGACAAAAATATCATGGATATTAGTGAGGGCTGTATTTCTGGAGGAACGGAAATGAGCTGAGGTGTGTGATTTTGATTAATATTCTGAGTCATTAACAACTCAGGACAAGGGAGCTAATGGCTGATGATGGCTGGATTTCCCTTTCTGAGGCTTAGAATCTGAATAAGTGAAGGAAAAATCAATCTCCATGAAAGGTTGTTGTTTCTTCTCCTTTTGCAAGGCTCTATTAACATAACTATAATCTTTCTTTCAAAAGGATGTGAGCTATGGCAGTATTTGCTTGCTTGACTTTAGCAAAATTAACCATTTTTACATGACTTCGCTCTTTCCATTTTGGCTTTATGGCAAAAACCATGCCGTCCAGTATTACGCTAAATAAATAGACATATCCAATCAAATGTATCTAGGCTACTGCTGTGTACTGGACTATTCTTACAAGGCTTTCAGTATATTACTGAGAGTCATTTTCTGAAGCTTAAGCTTTAATTTGCAACATAAGCACTTTGTTGGCTAATGCTAATGCTAGCAATCGACAAGTAAGCTTATCACTGAATCATTAAAAACAGTTGTCTCTTTAATCAATGAACAATTACTGCCAGTCGAATACTAACAGTGTAGATAAATTCACCTCTGCTGGTTTGTCCTTAGGGTTTGAAAAATGTTGATTTGGGTCCATGAAAGTATAAATTTCCATTACCGCAGGCAGGGAGGACCTGTATGACGACTGTTTTCAACAGTTAAGTTCTTCTCTCTGGATACTGGATTGTTGCTCCTCAAGGTAAAACAAAATGTTACAGAAACACTAATTCACCTTAATTTATCAAATCTTATTCACATGATGCAATTTTACTGCAGACTAAAATTTAGATTTTAGAAAACTGTCTCTGTAAGCACTTTACCATTGCTTGTTTTTATTTATGTTGTAATGTCTGATTTAACATTTTTCGGGGTCGTTTTTCACATATTTTTCTGGATGAATGTGGTCCTTTGCAACAATGTTAATTTTGTCAACAAATTTTTTATCATAGTTTTTGTCAACAGCCTTTCTTCCCCTGCTAAAAACTAGACTATAACTAAAAAAAAAACAAGCGTAAATTGACAAAAACTAAAACAACTTCCGAGATCCAAGTGTAAAACATAACTTCATAAATTCAAGGAAACATTGAAAACGCTGTACACGTTGCACAATGTATTTTTTTTTCAACTGAATTTACAGATTTCATCAACTATAATGTTGTGAAATTCATGAACAAAAACTAGACTAGAATTGAAACAATTATAGATGACTAAATTATGAATAAAACTAAAACTAAACTAAAAGATATTTTGGGCAAAAGACTAAAACTAAATTATAAAGTGCAGTCAAAATTAACACTGCTTTGCAATGTGCAGTTTTTAATGTTGCAAAACTGAATTACTGTCTGCGAAACAGATTTACCCTTGAAATACTAATAAAGAAGCTTTGAGCTTTAAACAACTTAAAAGTAGTTTAGTTCACAACATGTAAATATTCTCATATTTTGAGAAGCCTTTGTGCTAGAATCTGATATCTGTTTTAGTCAAATGATCAAATTCAGTTTGACTGTAAGCCCATCAATAGATGAACTACACATTAGAGAGAGTTCTATCATAAAAAGAAAGAATTCTTGCATAAAATATAATACATATCTTTAATTGTTAAATACAATAGTGCACATCAGTGCAAGTGAAACTTGATAAAGTGATTCATAGCTGAAAAAGTTGAGAGGAGCATTGTAGCTTGAGAAGTGAATGTGAAGCAGCATCACTACATGCATGACAATAATAATGAAGAAAGGAAACTGCAGTGTTTTAGCTCTGTGTCCAACAGCAGTACAAGATTATTTTTTCATTATGTCAATGACAACACTTTCAAATGGCCAAAACATGAATGAGTGTGTATTACTCTCCTTAAGCTGTCTTCACACCAAAACAGATTTTCAGTTTTTCATGCTAAAAATGCAAATTTTGCTGCTTTCACTGCTTTGCCAATGTTGAAAATATCCTACTTTCCTGACAAATTTGCTTGAAGCATGAAAGCCGGGTAGTATCAGGAGTAAATGATGACATGATTACATTAAAGACTGAGGAGAAAGAAAGTATTACTGTATTTTGGCATTGAAGCCCCTCTACGTAGTATTTATTTTGTTCAGAGGCCAAACCACAAAGGGGAGAAACTGGGAGAAAGTCTCTGGAGAGTTTTGAGTATCCAGTAAGTTCAGCTCATGTATATTTAACACTTTTCATGGGCTGAATTGTGAACGAAGTCTGGCAGCACAACAGCAAGCTGGCCAGTGTTGTGTTTTTCTGGCTTACTTGCAATGATTTATTGTGTTTTTCACCAGAGAAAATATGGCAAACCTCACGGAAGAAATACTGGAGCACCAAAGAGAGAAACAATAGACCGGGGAGAGAGTAGGACTGGGTCTTGGGTGGCACTGAGACAAGTAAAACTGGACAGATCACCTGGACATCATGGTGAAACTCTCCATGTGCTGCTTCTGAGGATGTTGTGTATTATCAAATGAATAACTTTCTGTTCCTGGCTTTCATGGTATTAAGTTTCTCTTTTTCATGAACAGGGAGAAGACAATGATTGTAAAATCATCCAGCATGGTTGATTGTGAAGGTGGAGACTTGTGGCTGGGAGACAGCAACACCCTCTGAAGGGCAAAAGTTCACCTCCATAAATATGAGCCATTTGAACACATAAGCAAAATTAAATTGCATATAGACACAACACAAAAATAAAAAAAAGTTTTTTCATGTTGGTGTAAATACAGCTCTACAAATAAACTTCTCCTGCAACAATTATTGTTTTTATCCATTCTGTCAAGTCTCCCTTTTCTTGTCTCAATGTAATCAATTCTCCATTCTTGATCTTAATGATTAACACTGATTATCTGCTGGCCTAGACTTCATGCAGAAAAAGATACTGGGGGCCCAATGTAATTAACTGGGTAAAGTCAGGTGAAAAACTTGCTTGTTTGCATTCACACATGACTTACCAACAGGTTAATTTCAGTTTTTTTTTTTTTAAACCGTCAAACTTCTATCAAATTGTTGTGATATTCTGCATTTAAATTTTCTTGCTAATGGATAGTTAGTTATGCCATCAGTATCATTCATCCCTTCAGTAGGCCCCTCATGATCAGATGTGCTATAGTGTGACCATGTCCACATTCTTTCCTGTAACTTATTTTTCTGCAATTATTTAAATGTACCCAGTCATTGTTGCACATCTCTGCAAAGAAAACAACCACACTTACTTTGAATACTGGCCATCAACAAAGGATGGATTGTGCAGGGAGAAGGATTCTCCAAATTTGGACAGTCAACAGCTGTGCATCCCCAGGTACAAGAACTTAATTGCTGACTCACCATTTTGATATTCTTTTTTCTTCAGAAATTTGGTCAAATAGATCAAGCCTCCTACACTATCATGGTGTTTTCACACTTATTATAGCTGGCACATCTATTCAAGACACTAGCCTCACAGCACACTCTTATGTCTGACCATAAGAAATCACGTCAAAGCTTTAAATAACCTTCATCAAGGAAACCTTCATCAACCTTTATGGCTTCATTGCACTTCATCATTGTAAATATTAAATCTTTTGATGCACAGGAACACCTCAGTGGAGTCAACTTCTAAATTAAACGTGACTAAAATGCCCCGTTTCAATGCTTATCTCATTCAGCATTACTTGAGGCCATTTAATCCTTTTCTTCAGCATCTGCTCCTCTCATCAGAGGCCTTTTTGTAGAGTAGCAGAACTGTTTGCAGAGGAGGACTGAACCATTTGGCGAAGGTATGCAATTCTCTTTCGCCACAGCCTCCTCACAGGCCCAATATATTCAAAGTGAGGCTTATTTTTTGTGTTGTTATTAAGTCTTAAATTGCAGTGGAACAATTTTAAATGACTGACGCATCAGCTCCCCCACTCCCCAGAATAATGGCAGTCTATGATGCCGTAATTTATATGTATGAAAAATAAGAAAGGTAAATATGTCAAACTGTTCTGGGCTGCCTGAGACCTTCAGAAAAAGGGCAAAGGCACAAGACTAGTATAAAGTTATGGCAAAACTATCCAAAGGAAAAAAATATTCAGTTTTGGGAGTCAGTTGTCCACTGTTGAGAGGGTTGTGGGTTGTAGGAACTCTCCTAGTTCCAGGCTTTCATAAATTTCAATATGTTATTGGGCAAATTGCATGCATCAATCAAGCTTAGTTTCCAAAGTGATCTGGTTTGGTTTAGTTCATTTTTGAGCCGATCTTGGGTACGTTTTCACCACGTCAGAGATGTGAGCCTGGAAGAGGAGGTCATTCCCACTTTATGAATGCACAACATCACAGCAGTGCAACAAGCTTAAGTGGTTTCAAGTAGCACATGGTTGTAAACAAAGAACGACAGATGTCCAGCTCTCCTGTTCTCTATGGAACATCGTTTACAGCGAAAGCAGAGGACAAATCACTGTCAATCCATGACTTATATTTAATCAATTTAAAGTTTGTTATTTTGCATTTGCTGCTGTTGCATGGAAATTAACAATTTATATACCAATCAACATACTGTATGACTTTTAGCTCTGCCCTTAAGATTTGGTTTAGTAGACTTGGCACAAGGGCTGTAAAGTCCAAGTCGACTGGTCAACTTATTGGTTGATGTGTGCTCAGTCGACCAAAATTCTGATTGGTCGGCCAAATGTATCAATTTATATTTTCCCCTGCAGTTTATTTCATGTTATCAGGAGAAATGTATCAAGTGAACCGTTTCACAGGTAACAGCCTGTCTTTTAATGTATTTATCATTCATTTCAATGTCAATGTTATATTAAGAAATTTTCAATATTCTAGTCTAATAATCCTTTATTCGTTTTATAGCTGCATGCCGCTGCTGCATGCGCTCTGCCCACTGCAGTGGCGGCAACCCTCACCCAGTCCGCGCTGGATTGTATGCCTCATATAAAATCCAAATGCAAAAACGACATCACAGATGGAATTGTCAATGTTATTTCTGAGGGTATGAGGCCCATTGGTGTCGTGGAAGGCCAAGAAAAACATTGGAACCTGGATATTCAGTGCCAGCGCGCCAGACAATTACGCACGCACATACAGCAAAATACGAGGGAGTAAAAAAGAGAAAGTTTCTGAGTTAATAGACAAAGATAACAGATGTGGACATCTCTTCGAATGGAGGTCTATATGACAGTGACTGCCCATTTCATTGATGAAAACTGGAAAGCAAAGAGTCGTCTGCTTGAGAGAGGTAAAAAAGGAGAGGCGGACACGGGAAGAAACATCGCTGCGGATTATATGAACTTACCAATGCCTCAAAGGTCGAGCAGAAAAAAAGTGTCTGTTGTAGTGAACAACGTGGCTAATATGGAACTCTGTATGGAAACACTTAAGGAGTCCCATGACTGGTTTAAGATGCAGGGCATTTGGAGGTGCGCCGGGTGCGCAGGGCACACTCCCGCTGTGGCTGCTACGCGTCATGTTCTGGCACATTTTAATAAGGGGCACAAAGCCAAAACTAGGCTAAAACAGAAGCAGAAGCAGCTGCTGATATAAGTTTAATCCAGCAGCAGCACGTCATTGGGCTAAAAACTGGGCTAAAACAGAAGCAGGTGCTGATGTAAGCTTTACTGAGCCGTGGTCCGCTGAACTGAACTGGACTGCTTGAGGAAAATGCAGCAAATGAAGGTTGGGGACCATATGCTACCTGTTGTCCTAGGGTCATTCCCAAAATTTAGGTCTTATTTCGTCAGGTTTCCAGGTTGAAAAGAGGGAAACACATGTTTAAAATCAGGCTAAAAAGATGGAGATGGAGAAGAATTCACTTTTAAAAACATGAACAGTGGGTGGCACTCTCAGGTCCTCAGGTAGACTGTTCCATAGACGGGGGCCATGATATTGAAAAGATGCCTCTCTGTATGTTTTGGTTCATACAATGGAAACTATCAAAAGACCACTACCAGAGGATTCTGCTGGGATTCTGTGTCATTTTAGGCTAATTCAAGCAATTTAGACAGCATTATTCACTGTAATAATGCAAAGTTTAAATTGTAGGTATTAAAGCTGGGGTTGGTAATCTGATTTAGATACACTTTTTGTAATACTGGTTAAAATGATCTTTATGACCCATTGGCAACCAATTCAAAATGTGTTCTTAAAATAAAGCAAAAAAAATATCCGCTATCTACAGCAGGAGTAAAACAGGGAAAACACCAACCAATCACGTCTTTAGAGCCCATATTTTTAAGCCAATCAAATCCTGTCACCGTTCTGCCCACCTCCTGCGAGTACATGTTGCCGGTGTGCACACACTCTGATTCAGTGCATGTAGCCGAGCTGAGAGGGATTGAAGTCCGCTGGAGAATGCTTACCTGTCAAGTTTTGGCTTTGTAAATAAGGGAAGCCCGCTACGAGCCGTCCCACAATCCTGACCAAGCTCCAGTATCCCTCACACTTTAAAGACAGATGTACAAGAAATCTAAAATAAACACTTTGTTCTTCTTGGTTTGTTCTGTTGGCTCTAATCTCGCGACAGCTTCCACCCAGGCTACTGCAGGTGGATGTTCTTGCAAGGTTTTTTCTTCTTCTTTGGTTTTACGGCGGTTGGCATCCATCATTTTGGAGCATTACCGCCCCATTCAGGCTAGTGACAGAGTTCAGTGTGGAGGGGCAGAGAAATGTGTTTTAGTATAATATCATCACACTTTATGTAAAGTTCAGCTATTTCTTAACTTCAGTTGTCAAAACTTATAACAATTAGTTTAAGGTCAGGTGAGGTCAGGCCAAGTTCTGAGCACAGGGTTCATATAAAGACAAACAAGTATTGAGTGCTAGACTGGTGCTGTGGGAGGAATCATACATAACATACTGCAACTGCAGTGGGTACAAATCCTGCCTGGGACTGTTTTAATTTTAAATAGTTGTTTTCTCAACTCAAAATTTTGGGTTTTATCTGATATTGTTCCATGCCATGGTTGTTCACTTTGTTTTGTCACTTGTCTTTTATCCTAATGGACGTTTGTTAAAAAATATTCCCCATGCATTCCTGAAACAAATCAAAAACTATATTACATTCTTTTCTGACTTGCTCTAAAAGTTTTCTCCAATCTGGCTCAGTCATAGGCTTTTGGAAAGAGACGTATCATTCACTCTGAACATGCCCTCGAGCGCTCCTATCACATGTGAATTGATTTATCACGGAGTTCACGCTGTTATCTGTCTGGCTAACTCCCTCAGGAGATGATTGATAATCATGCTCATGGACCATGTTGAAGGACTTTCTGCTGAAAATACTGTAAATATCTCATAAGATTACAAGAGTGGAAATATGTCTCATTCAGATCATGTTCAGTGACGATAACAAATGAGCGGTGCAGGCTAACATCCACTTTCCCCTGTTGATTCCTCTGCTGAGGCTCACTGGCTCCAGTGAACAGCAATAACCGAAAATGGGATCCAGTGGATGATGAATGACACTCTAATCCTGGCCAAAGATTATTTATTGTCATGACAAATCACACTTATGTAACTTGTGTCAATAACTGAGGATGCAGGAGCTTGTAATTGCTTGCTAAAACCAGCATAATCAGTCCCCTTACACTTATTAATGGAAGTGTTCATTGATTTACGGCCTCTTCCACCTCCCCCGGCTGCCCTACATACTGTTCACAGCTGCTACATGTCTGCTCCATGCCAATCAAAGGAGTAAATGGAATAGTGAACCTTTCATCCGAGCTCTGTTAATATTCATCACCTTTACATAATTCAAGACGAAGGAATATACAGTTAAGCACATCAGTTCGGATCAAAGAAAATGAATTTAATGTTCATGTCGCCAGGCATCTCTCTAAGTTATGTTTCACATCCACCTGCTTTTGGCACAACTTTGTCGCAACGAAAACTAAAATATCTAAACCTTAAAAAAATTATCAGGTTTTTAAATATGTATCATTCATTTCCTTGCACCAGCTTGTTTAAAATCTGTGAATATCAGGTGCATGTTGTGTTGTGGTTTGAGTACACTGGCTGACAACAGCTCAGAGCTACAACACAGAAACCTTTCATGATGAAAAAACACTTCAAGATGAGAAACCAAACCAATTCTAAAAGCCCCATAAGAATATAAAACATATGCAATACTGCAGTAAACAACAGCACACAAACAAACAGCTCATCACAAATGCAAACACTATGCAGGACAAAGACACATGTAAGAGCTGCATGTCCAATAATCTCATCAAAAGCCTCCAAGTTTCCACGGTGAGCAAAAGAGAGGAATTCTCTATTTGTCCATTTAAAGGGATACTTCTACATTTTTTTTATTTTCATGTCTTGCCTCATTCATAACAAGAAGAAAGACACCATTCTTTTAACTGTGTGTAGTAAGAAGGAAGAGACGGGTAGAGATCACCAACCGCTAACTAGCTTAGCTCAAACACTGGGAGTCAATGGGAAGCGTTAGCCTGCCTTGGCATATAGTCATCAAATAAAGTCTTCAGCAACTTTAAATGGTTCTCTGTGCTTGTTGTGATTTGTTTATACCATGTTATATTGCGTTATCTATTTTTTGGACTAAGATTAGCACTTTATGTAAGTTTCGAAAGCAATACAAACAAAACTAAACCGCAGGACACAAACCACAAACCATTGCAAACCACAGCGGACCTGCTTGTAAGTAGGTCAAAACATGTCGACTGTGGTTTGCACATGCACCATAGAGTTCATTTGATGACTGTAGGCAGAGGCAGGCTAACACTACCCAATGACTCCCAGTGATGCGCTAATTAGCAGTGGGCAAACTGGGCCTGTTTCTTCCTTGTAACTGCACTCACAGTTGAAAGAAGGGTATTTATCTGCTTGTCATGGATTCAATGAGGCAAGACACAAAAACAAAAATAATGACTGTGCGTCCTTTAACAACTTCAGTGACTATTTATTATAGGGTTAGGGGGTTAGTAGCAAGTAGCTGTATTAGCAAAGTAAACTTGAACATCAGCTGGACCTGCCTAGTTTGGTGACTGTAACCAGACAGATCCAATTTACAACTGCGAGCAGCCAATAGGGGCACGGCCCAATCAGAGTCCTCAAAAGCGTGAAGAAGTGGGAGCTACGAGTGAGATGATCGCAGCAAGTGACTGGCATAGATGCTAACAGTTTTAGGAGAAGCTTTATCAGATCTTAGCTGCATTTCTTCATTATACATATTCGATTACAGTTTGTTTTACAGAGTGGCTCATGTTCTGTTGCACAGTAGTGTCCTCCTACTGCAGCATCTGATTGGCCTGTGATGATTGTGATTGATGGAAGGATTGTCCAATCACCAGCCAGATATGCTTTGAAAGGTTCTGCTCATTCCTAAACACTTTCTATGGACTCTTTCCCAGATGGACTAGTATAATATATTAAACAGTCCATCTATGTCTGCACTGTAGGAGAAGATTGGTGTTGATATCAGTGTTAAAAAATGCCAACTAAACTGATCATTGTATATCAATTTGATTAAGTCTTGCATTTCTCATCACTAGTGCAACTCTAGTTTGGCTCTACCAGCTCTACACAAAGGGCTATTTTTCTGAGAACATGTAATGGCTGCAGTAATCCTGGCCTCTCGTAATGCAGTATGATCAGGATCCTGCAGTGCGTGCTCAACACATTAAAGCAGCAGAAAACTGCTTTGTGCTGGGGCTACCATTATTTGAGCTGTTGCGCCCATCTACCTATGTTGAACTTTTGCTGACCTTAGTTGCTCCCAACCTTTCTCAGTGCAACAAATGAGATTGCAGTGACTTAACCTGAAGGGATACAGGCAAGTCGGTGGGAGGATAAGAGTGCTGGGTCAGGGGTAGAGAGCCAGGAGCGACAGTAGAAAACTCATTCCCTGTGTTTCCTGAAGTCTGTGCACAACTCCATCAGAATGAGAGAAAGATTTCTTATCACCTGAAGGCAGCTTACAAGCGCATACTCACGAACCACACAGAGTGACAAATGGAAACACAACAACCCATTTAACATATTTACAATTTTAATCCCCTTTTATCTGGCGTCTTCATGGCTTATTAAGAGCTCCTTTTATTCAGTTCTGCTTGTGGCCCTGCATACCATCTGCTGTCAGGGCTGGAAAAACATCGCTACATCTCACAGAGTAATGCTTGAGTACAACACATCCAACAACTAAAATCTAACACCTCTAATAAAGAAGATTTCACAAGAGTGTGAATTTAATGGCGTGAGCAGCCTCTGGGGTTTCTCTTCAGTTCTTTTGTCAAACAGAACGTTCATTAAAATGGGTGTTCGCTCCCCTTTTCCCTCTGTTCTCAACTTCTGACCGAAGTCTGACCTAAAGTGCCGATCAGAGCAAAGCCTCTCATTGGCTAAATGACCTATCAATCGAGTCCATGCCTGGCCGCCTTAAGGACAAAGGCAAAAGAAGAACATTGGGTGTGAAGGAAGAAAGATCAGAAGTATGAAAGTGTATCTTAGGAAGAGCCTCTGTCACTCATCAGAGAGGAAAGCATTTTACTTACAGGACCTCAAGAGCAAAAAGAGATGAGAGGAGGAGAACAAGATCTATATGCTCACTTTCAACAAAGTCTTTCAAGGTAGCTAGAGATATATGACCTTGCAGAGCTGCTGGATCCACCTAATTAAAGGTCTGGAAGTAGGCAGGTCCATATTTCCAAGCTGCCTGATTCAAGGTCTGTAATTAGGCAGATCCATCTTTCCAAATTCCAACCTATAGCCATTGTGTTCTGCCCAAAGGTGAAGGTACCAATCAGAATCTTCTAGAGCAAGAAGAAGTGGGAGGTATGAGCAAGATAACAGGAAGTGACTCCTGTGCTAATCAGTTTTTGACTGCATTTCTTAATTAAATGGAAAAAAATGGCAACACTGAAATCAAAGAAAAGATTTTCGTCAGTCCATTTCCAGTATGTTTCGGCAAATATTGTTCTTTGTAGTGGCTTGGGATTTGTAGGCAGTAGATCCTTCCTTCTACATTATCTGATTTGCCCATAATAAAGGTGATTTATGGCTAAATCATCCAACCACCTACCGGATATGTACTTCAAAGGCTCTGCCCATTCCCAAACACTTTCTTGGGGGCCGTTGCCCCTATGGACATTTGAAGTGTACTGAGCAGTTCATCTGCTGTATCAGGTGAAGATGTTTACACATTAACAGAAACACAACACAACTTTAAACAGACGTGACAAGATCATAATAAACAACACTTACCAGCCTTGAACCAGAAGACCATGTTTGACTGAATAACAAGGACCATAGGGTCATTAGCTTGCAAGAGCTCAAATCGAATCAATATTTGGTGAAACCGCCCTTTGCCTTCAAACAGCATAAATGCTGAGTGTACTAAAAATCAATTATACCAAATAGGTACTAAGTTAGTCACCTAAGAGATAGTTTGAGGGTTTGAAATGGGGTTGTTCGAGGACCACTGCATGGTTGACAAGGTTACCACTAAAGCACATGGTGAACCCCATTCCTGTGGGGAGATAGCCTGCTTGACCTGACACACCAGATGGACAGTGCCTTATATCCACCATGGAAATATTTCGCTAGTCCATCTGGAGTAGAGCCCATAGAAAAAGTTTTCTTCTACCTTCAAACCTTCAAAGTTGGTGATTGGATGATTGATCTGCCAGTCACACTCATCACAGACTAATCATATCATGCCACAGTATGACAGAGTAGCTAGACCATGTTGTTAGCCGTTAGCTTAAACTGCGTTAAGGTCCTTTCAGTCCTCTTACCAAAACCAGTTAGGAGAAAAGTGAAAACATGATTTTCCACAATAAAGTCTTTAAGTGACATACTTAGCTCCTACTTTTAAGAAGGAATTGAGTCCATTTTTTAATCAACAACAGATATTGCCGCATCCACGGAGACTGCTTCAGAAACCGCCATTATTTTTAAACATGCAGTCATTTCCTGCTAGAGTCACCTTTCAGTTTCTGCCTCTCTTCCTTGATTGGGTCATCCAGCTTTTGATCAACAAAGTAATTGGAGGCAGGTGCTTGGCAAGATGGATCCTTATTTCTGAAGTCATTTGATCCACTGAAAGCCTCTTAGTTACCTCACTCTTGGGTTAAAAATACACAAAAGACATCATAGGCTTAATTGGATGCTACAGTAAAATTGTTTTCCATGTTTAGTACTTTGGATTCCTGGTAGTGATGACCTGGCTTCCTCAGAGCCCTGATCTGAACACCAAGGAGTCTTGGATTTCATTCGGAGACAGAAGGATCAGAGCAAGCCCACAACCACACAAGATCTGTTGTTAGTTCTCCACGTGTGAAATGACTTCTCTGCCAAGCTCCTCCAAAACTGTGTCCAAGTGTACCTTGAAGAATTAATGCTGTTTTAAAGGCAAATGGTGGTCATATTAAATATTGATTTGATTGCTTCTCCATCCGCTCCATTGCTCCAAAAACTGAATATCAGCTCTTTGACTTGTGGAGGCATTCTCTTTTTACAGCATTTTCACACCTGTTCAAAACTTGTGCACAGTGCAGATGCCAAAAGCCAAAGGACAAGCAGATCACCAGGCATTCTCAGTATCTAACATATTGGGCACAGCAACCAACTAAAATCTGCCATTCACAAGAGTATTATTATTTATCCTACTGTTTCCTGTGGGATCAACATTTCGCCTGAGGACCAACGCTATGTACAATAACCAACAATTTACACCACTCAAATGGCTATATATAGCTGAACCGCATCTCTCGCTGAGCCCATCATATGTAATGATAGGAGAGAATGAAATGTCATGATCACACCCTGCAGCAGACTTTTCCCTCCAGCTTATGAAGTCACAAACTGATGACCTGCACTGTCTGTTCTCTCCAATAATGAAGCTTCCTGTCTTCACAAAATAACAAGGAAGGAACATAGAAGCTTCAGGTCATATTTGTAACACCTGTACCAATCTCAGCCTATTAAATGGAACAAAGGCCATTGGTTCTGGTATGTTTTCATACACATACAGAGTCCATTAACCTAGAGCCTGCAGGGGTCTCATAGTGTCCACACACATCATGATTTGAAGGATAATAGATTCCATCTAGGGTGATTTTTGCATCAGACCTTAAAGAAAAGACAAAAAAACAAGAGGAAGAAGGTTAGTAATCTCTCACAGGGAATTGTATCCATCCATGCTGTCGTTGAAGATTCTGCACTCACAGCACTACAGGTTTGACGGTTTTGTTTTGATAGCGTGCAACAAGATGATTATCACAGTAAACCACAAACAAACAGACTCATTCATCTTTTACCAGAGGCTCTGCCAAAGGAGACCCAGTTGATTGAAAACTAGTTAATAGCAGACGAAATTGGTTATAAAATACACAACATGAAATCAACACCTGCACCCACTGATGCTGACCTGTTCGTCTTCTGGACGTCATCAATTCCCCACTTATCCGCTCTTTGCTGCTCATTTGCTGCTTCTGCTGCTCCTGCTGCTCTGTCTGACCTGACATGCAAGATGGACAGTCATGGAAATATTTCACTAGAAGAGCCCATAGAAATGTTTTTAGAGGGCAGAACCTTCAAAAACAATTTCAGCAGCTGGTTGGAAATCGTTCTGCCAGTCACACTCATCATAGATCAATCTTTATCAAGCCACAGTGTGATGTAGCAGCTAGACCCTGTTGGTAGCCGTTAGCTTAAAGTACATTTCAGTCCTTAGACTATTGTCTACCATTAAATTATACCATACAGCTATATCATTTAATACTTCTAGGTGACGTGAACCTCGTCACCAAGTTCTCCCGGTGATTCTGAAGAGAGCATAATTGCCAGGTACTATTGAGTAACCACAACCATAGACAATTTCCATATCTCTCCGAGGTATCCAGCAGTGATCTGCAGTTGGAAGAAGACCAAAAACACGGTTTAAGTGATGTCCTTTGCCCCTCTTTTAAAGAAAAAAATTGAGTCCATTTTTTTATATAGCCACAGATATTGCTGCATCCATGGAGACCACTTCAGGAGCCAACGTTATTTTTAAACATGCAGTCACTTCCCGCTGCCTTCAGTTTCAGCCTCTCTTCCCTGATTGGGTCATCCTGCTTTTGGCCATGAAGTCATACAAGATTGGAGCCCACCAATATAATAGATTATCAGTATGTCTGCAAACACTTCAGGCTGGTTCATCAGTATTACCAAGTAAACCACTCATATTTACCAAGTAAGATGAAACTGTACTGTTTGTTGACGTAGTATAACTAAGACGTTACCATGAAACCTGTAGTAGATTGCTCCCTTTTCCCTGCAAACATTGCAAGTTTGCAAAAAGAAACTACCATGGAATGCTTTCCAAGTTCTACGGAATCAATAAACTGAATTCCAAGTTCTAACCATCCTAAACCAGTCAGAATTACATGGCAGTCAGCTGAAAGTGATAGTAATTGTGGAGTTTTTCCAAGTAATTTCAGCTGTACTTTCTATGTGATTACCTCCTTATTATCAGTACTCCTACCTAATAATTCCATCTCCATCCAGGTAAATAGCAGACTGTAATGGAAGGGATACTGCATTGTTGATTTGCTATCTGGAGCTTGCATGTACAGAGTCTGGGTCATTTGTCGATGCAATAAAGGGTTACGTGGTTGATTATGTACTGTTGATTCTGTCCGTCGAGGATGCGGAAGATGCCTACATAATTGGATTTATGATAACAGGTTTCCTGCTTTTTGGAGTTAGCAGTATCCTGATTTATCACAAAGTTAAGATGATGGCAGCACTTTTGGCTCTTGAGAAGCTGCCCGTCATGACTGAAGGAATGTGCAGGGCTGTCAACACTCAGACTCAAGCGATTTGTGAGCTCAATCGCAAGCTTGATGCCATTCTCATACTTGTTCTCAAGCAGGACAACACCTTGGAGAAGTTGACAGCTCGGCTCGGTTGAATGGGCCCACGGATTCAGAACATCATCGTGAGAGACCAAAAGACTAGAAAGGCTGATGGAAAATTACAGTTGGTCTGACCCAAACTATTCCTTATCTCCTTTTGTTATGGTTTCCCATCTGTCCTTGAGCAGAGGTATCTACTCTCCTGGAATATTTTGCTAACAGAGGCTCGATCCCCCCCTCCACTCCCTCATCCTGTGAACTTTGCTCTGGAACAAAAACTCTCTCTCAAGGCCGTACAGTCATGTTATCGGACAATAGAGACTTTGTGAGGTCTTAGCTAGGACAAGGTCACTGGACTCCTTTTTCGAATCAACGCCCCCACTGGCTCCCTCCCACCCCATGTGCTCGTCTGTGTTTGTTGTCTCATGTGTTGAGGTGTTTTTTTTCCAATCCCACACTGTGCTCCTCTGATAGGTGCCTAGTTTGGAATTGCTTTTTTACTCCTCCTTTTCCTATTGTTTTTTCTGCTGTAAGCACTTTGAGTTACCTATGTTGTAGGTAAAGGGCTGTATAAATAAACTTGCCTTGCCTTAACAGTAGTGCATTATGGAAAGCCGTTTGGTCATAACATTGAGACTTCTGGCGATATCAACTGCAGTTCTGCTCTACTTGTACTAAACAAAGCAAAATCGCCAACCAGTGGACAATTCTGTTACTAATAATACTAGTAAAGCTTTGAGTTAGTACCAGTAACTGAGAAGTAAAAACAGGAAGACAGAGGATGGGAAATAGCAGTAGCCATATTTTTATTTATATCTTTTATATAAATTTTTCAAACTGCTACTGGAATTCAAATTTTCCTGAGGTGCTTTCCCTATGGGATTAATAAATTCTATCTAATCGAATAACATTTTTAGTCTAATTGTTGTACTACTGACACAACACTGTCTACTAGATGATTTTGCTTTACTAATAAGGTCAAATTGCTTACTAGTTCTAAAAACCTTTACCAGTAGTGAAACAATTTTTACTAGTATTACCAGTAGATCCAAAATGGTCCATAGAAAATGTTTCAATCTACTAGTACTGACACTAGCTTTACTATAGTCTACTCATGCAGTAGCTGACTAAAACAGAGTACATTCTCCAAATTTGAGTACTAGTCAAGCTAAACTACAGTTGATATCACTGTTCTTAAACAGCTTTCCATACATTAGGTCTCTTCAGTGAACACTAATCCTTTCATTACAGTGCGGATACCCTGCATACCAGTTTTGTGAATACCATCTCCTGTGAAATGAAAAACAATAAAACAGAACAACTCCGAATTCATGTGGTTCTTCATAAAGATCTTTATTCAATGAAAGTATCTTCTGTCTCTCAGGGTCAAGTAGGAAATAGACTTTACAAATACTTTACACGTCAGCAGAGCAGTGTCACTGTAAATCATTATAAAGTCACCACCAACACAAACAAAACAAAACAATCTGACAGTGAAAGGATCAAATTTATGTTCTGTTAGGTGAAGAAGGTGAAGGAAAATCATACATTGAGCCGAGACAGACATCCGCTCTCCTGCTTTGGGACATTTTTACAGACTAATGCATATAAAAGACTTTCCCACATTTTAAAACTAAAGTCAGTGCTGTGGGTTTCACTCAATAGATGCAAATATTTCTATAACAGAGTGAAAGCAACCTTGACACAGTGCTGCTGCATGAGTCACACCAGACAAAGTTTGCATGACAGTGGTTGAAGAGACAGTGACGTTGAGGCATTTTGATTGTTAAAAAAGAAATCCTGTGAAGAATGAAGGTCATGAAGTACACGCAGAGTGGTTCTGTTTTTATAGCCTGGCTGGATTAAACCAAAGACACAGGAGATTGGATGCTGGTGAGGCTTTCTTTGTTGTCATTGCTCAGGACTTTGAGGTCTAACACTCCTGTGATAATAAAGGGAAAAAGATCTTTCTTCATATTTTTCATACTGTAGAGCTTTGGCTCCCAACTGAGGGTCCAGGCCCCATCAGTGAGACACCAGAGGCCCTGTCGAAATTTGGTTTACATGAATTAAATAGATTGATGGTATGGACACTTTCTTTAAAGTTCTGTTTACTAGAATGTGTAGGTATGGTGGTGGTGGTGGTGGGGTAGGTGGTTGACCTTGCAGTGCGGCTGGATCTACCCAAGTATATGTATTATACGTATTATGTGAAGTCAACAAGGACATTTTCCTTCCAATCCGATTGTACTAAGTTTCCTGGTATTATGATCAATATCAGGTTGTTTTCTACAGATCTTTAGCCTTGCAGTGCAGCTGGATCCACCTGATTCAATGTCTGTAAAAGGGTGAGACGACAGCAGGAAGTGACTGCTTGTATAGAGATTAGCATAGATGCTAACATTTTGAGTAGCAGTTTTATCAGATCTGGGCCGCTTTTTTGTATTGAATGAAAAACAAAACACCGAAATTACTGCCCAATAGAATGGTTATACTTTGCTCGACTTCAGACATGTTTAGACAAGAGCCTGTTTTACGAAGTGCCTTATGTTTTATACACTGCACTGCTAAATTATCCGACTGAACTGTAATAAATGTGATTGACTGAATGGTCGTCCAATCGCCTGCCAGAGATGCTTCTGCAAGGTTCTGCTCCTACAAAAACACTTCCTATGGGCTGTTCCACAGATTAAATCTATTTTGTGTATTACAGTTCATTTCTTGGGGGCCATACCATCTTATTGTTGTATTAAATGCATGTGAGCCAAAAAGAGTGCAGAGAAAATATCTGCTATGTATTGATGTTCATAAATGTAGGTTCATATGAGTACCTGTATTTTGAATTTTTTTTTCTTTTCTTTTGGGAAAGATTTCTTGTTCACATCTGCATGTTTTTATTATGTCTTCTTTTTGTCTTCTATTTAATTTGTTATGTATATATATATGAACATGTGTTCCATTACCCTTCTGTGTAAATAGGAGAGAAGACTGTGAAGCATAATTGAACGTTTGTAAATTAATTTTTCATACCAGAGTTTGACCATTTGAAGAAGCAAGCAAGACTCAGTGGACCAGAGAACAGTTTTTCTAATGTTCAAATAAGGTAGTTTCCCCGTTTCCTGTTCTTAACTAACAGTAGTGGCACCTTGTGTGGTTTCCTGCTGCTGTAGGCAGCCTGCTTTTAGATTGTTGTGTGTTCAAAATGGCCTTGTGTATGCCTTAGCTTGCAACAGCAGGTTCTTGAGCTATTGTTGCCTCTCTAAACTGTATATCACTGGATATTTGATCTTTTCCCAATCATTCTCTCAACTATGGGGATGGTTGCATATGAAAATCCAAATTACAAAACCAGCACAGCTATTACAACTGCAAAGTCACTTAAATCTCTGCCTTCCCATACTGGTGCTTAGTTTGAATTTAAGCAGGCTGTCTTGATCGTGTCCATACATGCATTGGGTTTCTGCTATGTGATTGGCTATCTTGAGTTCACAAGAAGCTGAACAGATGTACTTTATAAAGTGGCTGATGAGTGTGTATGTGTCTACTTGGGGTCCTGAATACCACATTATTTAGTTTTCACCATCAATAAGGGGGTGGTGGGTCCTGGACCAGTTGAGAGCCGCTGCTCTAAAGCATTATAGGGTTGGTAGGTACAAGAGTGTGAGACCTTAACCTCAAAACATGGGCAGAGAACAACAACATCCAGCATGTAAGACAACACCAAGTTCAAATATTTCATGCATGAGTCTGTGAGTGAATACGTCCAGTGTACATTAGCAGTGACGTGAGCGTGTCTGTCTCTAACCTGTAGAAATGCAAAGTAAAAAAAAAAGAGCTAAACACTGACTTGACACACAATAAAAAAGACAAACCCATAATGAGTTGGATTCAATCACGGTGATAGTGCATCAAGGAGCTGGTCTAACAAAGTATGATCATGTTATCAAAAGTACAAACACCATGAGGAGAGAGAGATGACTGAAAAAACACATTCAAACGTCTGGATCCGCTGGTTGCATTTATGACCTTTAAAAACGATCAGGCCTGAAAATTAAAACTGAAAGTCCAGAGTAAAACATTGAGCTACACGCCTACATCGTTCCAAACTCTTTGGCATGTATGACCAGAAAAAATCTTTTATCTTCATGTTGTCAATATAAAAAAATGGAATAGAAAAAGTAAAACAAAAAACAGTATCAAATTTCGAGTCTCCTATGGTTTATTATTTTACAATAAAACTTCAAATGGTTTCGCGCCAAAAAGGCCGTATAGCAATGCTACAAAAAAATCAAGCCATTATTTACACGTCAGCAAAGTCATTTCTGTACAGGACATTCGTTTATACCACAGCACACACTCATGGTTCACACTACCAACACACACACTGAGTCCACACCAGAAAAATAGGGGTTTGATGTACCACTTGCAGGGTTGAGTTTTTGATGTTCTTTGTTGTGACTGAGTCTCTTCTTTTCCTACGTCACATGAAGTCATTAAGCTCCGCCTCCAAGGCCGCCGCCATCTCGTCTGCCTCTGAGCTGCTGCCGCCCTCTTCCTCATTGGAGTCTCCTGAAGAGTCGTCGTCAGATTCGTCTGCTTCCTCTTTCTTTTTGTTGTCATTGTCGTCCTTGGCTTCATCGAGCTTACGTTTGTGGCCCCTACAAAAACACAGGAGGACTGAATAATTAACACATGGTATTTCCTGCAGACAGCACTTGATGAACAATCAAAGATGACCTGCTGCTGAGGACCTGCTCCACTCCATGTGCTTCATCCTACATCAACCACCAGCAGAAACTTAACATAAATTCATACTTTTAGACCAGTTAAACCTGTTTTAATGGGTTAACTGATGCTGCCACATCAATCAACACCATCCTCTTCAGATTAAATTCATTATAGATTGATCTCTCTATCTTTGGTTGTATTGATTATTCACCCTCTAAAGTGCTAATTTACATTATCTCAAGACACTTTACAACAGAGCATAAAACTCTTTATTTTACTCATACACAAATGTGCATAAATAAATGTATACACATATATATATATCCAAAACTCAACATGAATCCATCATGGTGGCATGAAAAAAACTGTTTAGCAGTAGAAAATCTTGACTGTGGCTCCCACACTATGCTGTGTGGGTGTGTGGGCGAAGGAAGGGACGTGGGCAGAGACAAGTAGTCTACAGTAAGAAAGCTTTAATTAATTTATATTCAACAAATATGTTGCTATTGAAATAAAGATTTATTGATTTAATCTATATTCAGCAGTGACAAATGGGATAATGAAAGATTTATGATCATGGCGTCCATGGGTTTGTTGTTATCATAAATTCTTATTTTTAATTCATTTGTCTCTGCCTTGATGGATCCTTCTCTGGATGTTTGCATGTGTAAATAAGAATAAATTTATTACATGTATTTGTAAGAATGTATATATATGCTTCAGCCTGCTCTGCTGTAAAGTTCATTGAGATTACATTAGATTAGACAGTACTTTGTAAACCCCCTTGGAAAAAATTCCTGAGAGAAATTGGGCATAACATACTTGGGAGTAAAATTTTGGGAAAATAACATAATTGGATAATTACATGACCAGAAATAAGACTATTGGGAATACTGTAACATAACAAAACACTTGTTATCAACTGGGGCTATACAAATATAGACTGGCTGCTAAAAATAACAATTAATTCATATTTACATAGCACTTTAAAAAACAGTGTTTTGACAAACAGATATGATCATGCAGAAAAACAAGGATAAAACTAGAGAACAAAAGAAACTAACCACAACCCAAACAAGCACAATTATAAGCATCCTTAAACAGAACAACGTAAAGCCTGCTCCAATACTGGCAGATACACATTTCTAAATAATAATAATAATTACAAAAACAATAAAGTAAACAGTAGTGTTACTTGAAAAAGAAAAAGAACATCCTTGTCCTTGTTGAGTACAGCATGTACTTCTATGATTCAATACAATGAACAGGTCTGCATACAGACTGTATTCACTGTGGAGCCTTTTCACAGCGAGCCAAAGAAAACCACTTAATGACTGAGTGGAGCTGCTCCAGTGTTACAGCATAAAGGAGCTCAGAGGGGAGGAGGGAATCAAAAGGATCTGGGGTCAGGGGTATAGAGACTGGGAGAAATGAGTACAGTAACATGGACAGGACGGTCTGAGGAAGACGGCAGACATGAGCATCAGTGAAAGGACAGCCATGACACTCAGGGGGGAACAGTCGCTGAGTCCAAAGTTAAAGTTAATTCCATAAACCAAAGTAAACCACCATGCTAAAACACTTACTTACTGTAGGTCAGGCTTTGTCTTAAATGTTTTTGACACAGAGAGGATGCTCGTGTCCTGAGACAGGATAGTTGCTAATAAATTAAAACACTACACACAGTTATATCATACATTTAAAAAATGACCACAAAATCAAACCAGGGTGGGCAACAGGCAGCCTGAGGGCCACGATATTATCAGAGCAAAGGAGGTATCACTATATATATCTATATGTACCTACCTATCTATGTATCTATATGTATGTATGAATGTATTAGGGATGGGACGATACACTTAAACTCACTATACGCTGCACCTCCATATGCCCGGGTCACGATATGATATGTCACGATACAATATCAAAAAAGTAAAAATATCAAAAATGTAAAAAAGAAAAATATTACTGTGTAATTACAACTTATTTGTTTTAGTTTGAGTTGCACACAGGAAAACACAAGGCCTAACAGCCCATACACAAACAATAACACTCTCTCTAACCCTAGAGAGCTTAGAGAGAGTGACTGCTAACAAGCGTAGGCTGCTGCCTTTCGCCTTTTTTTAATGAGAAAGCCAAAATAATGCCAGACAGATGACTTGAATCCAGGCGGAGCGTCCTCAATTTCGACCTCATTCGACTCCATCATTCGGCTTTTTGGAGGCCAGGTAGTTGGTGCTAATGTTTGTTGTTGTCACTTCTGGTCAAATGCGCTATTACCGGACGTGACGTCTTTATTTCGCGATCCATTTTTTTCAAACTCGATGCATACTGTATCGCGATATATTGCCAAACGATATTTCATCCCATCCCTAGTATGTAAGTGTAAATACACACACACATATACAGTATATATACACATATACATATATATGTATATTTGTGTGCGTGTTTGTAAATATTAAATGGTGGCATGTTGGCGCAGCACATGGTGAATGTGCCATGCAGCAAGAAGGTTGCCAGTTCAATTCCCGTGTTGGTCAGGGACTTCTGTTTGGAGTTTGCCTGGTCTTTCCCGTTCATGCATGGTTTCTCTCTGGGCTCCCTGCTTCCTCCTACAGGCCACAAACAGTTTGTTTGTTGGTGACCGCAAATTGTCCTTGGGTAAAAGTGCGAGCATGAGTGGTTGTCTTTCTCTCTATGTGGCCCTGAAATTGGTTGGCGACGAGGTCATGGTTTACCCTGCCTCTTGCTTAATGTGATCTTAGGCATGCTAAAGCCCCCTCTATCCATCCATTGTCTCCAGAGGTAATGGATGGGTTGATTTATCTATATTTCCATACAATTCAAGAACCACACTTTTAAACTTCATTCATGCCTGTTTCCTGCTGCTTTGCCTTGATGCTATGTGTAACAATGTTGTTTTCCTCCTTTTTTTTTTTTATACAAGATTTTGCAAATTAACTTTCTTACTCTTTAAAATCTGCTTTAAAATCAAACTATATCATGTAGCATAAACACATGCACTCGTATAAACAAATGTTTGCACCACTGCTAGTATCCAGCACTCGGGGTTGAGAGAAGCTCCTTGTTATCTTGAGCTGTTACTTGAAAATCTTTTGATAAAACTGTAAACATGCCGTCCCCCTCCTCACGGTATGCCAGCTTCTCCGTGTTCTTCCCTGTGGAGTGGCTTATTAGCATGATGCTAATGAGGTGTGTAGGGGTTTTGTTATAATTATTGTGGAGGACTGACAAGAGTTCTGCTGAGGGGGCCCCTCTCATTAGACCACATCGCTGTCAGACAGTCCCACAGCAGCAGCGCTCTGGTTGTGTGCTCATTAAAGGTCAGATGTCGGCTAATATCAGCAGAGAGGCTTGGTGACAAGACATTTACGGTGGACTCCAGCAGAAAGCATGATGTGTGTCAGTAGGAAGGGGTGTGCTGGCTGCTGTGTTTGTGCTATGACAACTGTGATCCTCCCAATGTTGGATATTTTCAAGGTAAATCTGAGTGGTCACTGGGTAATAAGACGTGCCATGAGGGCGAGGAGTGACATTTAGCCTGACAACTCCTGCTTATGTTGTTTATAATGCTAATGCAGCAGAATAGGACAGTCTGAGCCTGGTGTTTGGGCTCTGGCCCTATCACACATGGTGGATTTAAATAAACAATCTGAGCAGGAATTAGATAATACCTGTGACAGCCCTCAAGTGTTAAGGGGTGATCATGGTTCCAAAGCACTGATGCACAGCAGAGCAAAAAGCTGTTTTCTGTCATTTTCATAATTTCCAGGTGCTGTAAGGGGGTCCAAAACCCCCAAACTGATCGTTAACACTAATATTTCAATTTCTCTCCAGTTTCCAGGTAATTGGAAGCTAACGATACCACAGCTCAACACAGATGTCAACACTGCCCTCCAGCCCTCTGTCAACATTTGTGCTAAATCAGAAATTGGCACTTTGACTGTGGTGTGCAACATATCAGCACTTAAGACACTATTTTTTGTGTTTTTTCATGTCTTGCCTCACTCCTGAGTCCATGAAAAGCAGATAGAGACCATTATTTCCACTGTGTGTGCAGTAACAAGGGAGAGACAGACAGAGCTCTCCCACTGCTAATTAGCTTAGCTCAAACACTGGGAGTGAATGGGTATTGTTCACCTGCCTCTGCCCACAGTCATCAGGTAAACTCTAAAACAACTCCAAACGATCCTGTTTGCTTTTTGTGTTTTTTTTTTGTTTGTTTTGTTTTTGTTATTAACTCTTTATGTTATGTTAGCTTCTAATAACAATAGGGCTGCAACATCCAATCGATTAAATTGATGAAAATCAATAATTAAATACGTTGTCAACTATTTTAGTTATCGATTTTCATCAGCAACGAATCGCGGGTGTTTTGGTGCATGATATCGTAGCTTACAGTCGGTTAGTTAGGAGGAGATGAGCCCGCTCTCTTGCCATAAGCTACTGTGAGAGGTGTGCATGCGCACATGCAGAAGGTATGGCAGCGCCCACGGCAGCATCACCTCGCAAACGACCAAAAACCTCCAAAAGCTGGGAGCATTTCAGGCTCAACAAAGCAAAGCAAACGATCACTTGCAGACATTGCAAGGCCGACTTCATCTGGCATGGGAGCACGACCTCTATGAAAGAGCACTTGCTGAGAAAGCACGTCTGCGTTTTGGAGACGGACGAAGACTCACCTTGGTATAAAGATTAATTTTGTTTGTTATATTCAGCAGCACCTTATTTTATTGAACACTTTATGGACAAGTCTGCTACTACTTTGCCTGCTTTGTTTCAAGAAAAAAGGTAAGTTTGTGAGCATTTATTTGAACAACATGCAAACAAGTCTGTTAATGTACTAACAGTTTTGCACAGTGAGTCAAGAAAGAAAAAAGCTGTAATACATTTTTATTATTGAATGAAAAATGCTTTTTATTGTCTTTATTGTTGTTTAGAAAATACCTAAAACAACTTTGAGCTAAATTATAAAGGAAATTGCAAAAATGTGTCATTATACGATTAATCATTTCAGTAATCGCCTGAATAATCAATTATGAAAAATCAAATTGTCTTTATTGTTGTTTAAAAAACGCTCCAAAACAAACTACTCCTAAAAGACTTTTGAAATTGCAAACCCATTCATTATATCGTGAATAATCATTTCAGTAATCATTAGGATAATTTAATTGCATGAAAAAATGAAAACAAAAAAGCCACTATATTTCTTCTCTTAACAGATTCTTTGTTTTGCTTACCTACTTCCGGGACTGTTTTCACTACATTATACAACTTCTCGGGTCAGAGCCACAAACAATTTAGGAACAAGACTCTGCAATAACTAGGAGGGGAGGAAAAGAAACAAGAACCCAAGAAAACCCACATTCTGCTGTCCCCTCTTGTGTCTGTCCACGGCCCGCCGCCACAGCAGAATGTGGGATTTCTTGTTCTACGCTCCTAGTTATTGCAGAGTGCGCATTCCTTTGTTTGGTCATCCGCGGCTCCCGTAGGCACCTGTAAGAGTATCATAGAAATGCGAAGTAGTACTGTTTAGGCTATAAACATGTGCTAAATGATGTTGTTTAGAGTAAATGGTGGACGTTACCCGCTCAGGACACTTGGATTACAGCGCACGAGCAGTATGGAGGAATATTGCCGACTTTTTGTGGACTTTTTGTGGACTTTTAAGGACACTGTTTGTTCAGGCTCTGACCGAAGTCATGATATCAATATCAGTGGACAGCGAGGATACCCCCAGATCTCCGGCTGCATCCTAGATGTTCCAAAACTACTCCACAGTGTTGTTCAGCATGAGGGTGAGTAGAAAATGAGGCCAAATCGTTGTTTGGGTGTAGTGTTCCTTTAATGAGTTGAGTCTTTTGAATAGCTCTTTTACATGAATGATGAGAACCAATTCGCAGTTGTGAGTGAGCCTTATGTATCCAAAACCATTAATAAATGCAAACTGCCTGCATAGTAAAAAAAGAATGGCTCACTCACAACTCGTAATAAGTTAAAAAAATGTGTTTATTTGGCTCAAATCTGCTTTGCCAGCTGTCTCTGCCTGTGTGTCTGTGGCTGTTTTTCTTCCTTTCCTTCCTCCTTCTGAGCCAACTTCCTGCCAACAACATAATCTGATTGGCAGGATGTCACTGAAGTAACAGCCTTTCAATGTGGAAGCCAACTCAGTATCCCGCCAACTACATCCTCTGATTGGCTTGACATTACAAAACTAAGAGTCAATCAACAAAGCAGCCCAGATGTTGGGAGGATCTAAGGGTCACAGGTACTGATTTTGATCATCTCTAAAGAGTTAAATATCAGCCTCAATTATTGGCCAGGCCAGTACTCGATGGACCCCTAATATCAACATTTTAGAATGGTACTGATGCGCGAGTAGTGCTTGTATTCAAGGAAAATGGGAATCAGTAATATTTCAGAAAATTTGACAAATCAGTTGTCACTTTCATTAGGCTATAGTGAACGCTAGTGAATAGCTAGAGGTAGTTTTTAATTGGTTTTGTCCATGCAATCATTAACAGTGCATGTCTTAGCATTTATACTGGTATGTTTGCTGCATCTGTGCATTAGACAACTTTTGGAGTTAAAAAGGTAAAAAGTAGAATAGTGTAAACACCAAATTGTATTTTCTATTTTCTGGCACCTGGAAGTAGTACCACATCATAACAAAGGGTGCTAGTTAAAATAATGAAAACTATACTTTTAAATACAGACAACTGTTGCATTAATCTTCATTATGATGATTTTCAAACAAATAATGAATCTTTCTCATATCCTAAAACAATTACCCATCCAGCTCGATGCAGGTTGGTCTCATGGTAGAAGCCACTTGAGCTCTGTGTGCATCTTTAACAAAAAGGAGACGAGAGTGGACGGGTAAAAACTGTCTGTATGATTTTACACCACGACCCTACAATCTATACTTTTCTCTTTTCCAAATATTAAGAGTTAAAACAGCAGGGGATTGGAGGGTATGACTTCTCCCATTGCTTCCTGCTCCGCATCATTACATCCAATCTAAATCCTTGTCTATTAATTCAGCCACCCACAGTCCCACAGCGGCAAAACTCCCACCATGCTCAGTCATGACAGCTTTTAAAACGGGCTTCAAATGTAATCCACCTATTAAAGACTTTGTTGGTTTCACATGCTGTTAAACTGTGATGGCACCTCAGGGAGCATGTGACAGCACACTATTTTATTTACATTTAGGGTGATAAACAAATAAAACTATTTAGATGACATCACTTCAGCCTTCATCTTCTGGGGATCATAATCCTCTGCACAAAATGGCCACCTGAACTACACCAGTTACTTCTCAAGTTACTTTAAAGCCCCCAGAAGCTCGTGACTCGTCTACTTTTCAAAGTCAATGTGGAGCTTTTCTAGTCTTTAAATTAAATCAAGGCAGCTTTACACCGCAGGCCACATCTATCCATTCACACCCATTCACTCTCACATTCACTCACTGGTGGTTCAGAGTCTTTACCCAAGTTATCCAGTGGTATTACCTGACCAATGAATGCCCTATCAACCCATTTATATGCCACATAAGTGTTTGGCATATAAATGCTACTTTGAATCAGTAGCAAGTTCTCTAGTTGAGCTTTAATGATACTTTTCATCAAACGGAAGATCCATTTTTTCTTTTAAAGGTCAACTTCTTTGTTTTCTTTTAAATCTCTCATGAAGACACTGGTAAGAATTGTTTTGTACTATAATTAAGGACTAAAATACATTTTTAAAGGAAAAATAACAGAATTTGATGTACCAAAAACTGACTGTCTTAGATTATCTACCAAAATTAAGAAACTAAAAAAATAACTTCTTTGGAAAATCAAACTGGAGAAGATGGAAGTGACAAGGACTTTAATCTTAGGATACAAAAAGCATAATGTATCACTTCTAAAGACAGGTTTGCTGCTAATTGACAGGCTCCCAATTATTTCCTTCTATTTTTAACACAGTGTGGGTGCTTTGAGAAGAGGATCCTCTGAAAATTTCAGTAGTCCAATGTTGTCATAACTCATTCTGTCCTTAGCAAGATAATGCTGTATAAAAATCTTAACTGTATGCCCACAAAGTTACAGGAATGTTCTTTAAAAGTAATTTTGGAAGACTCACACCTATCTCTTGAGATTGTCAAAATGTTGATACTTCAGAACTTTTCAATACCACCAGTCTAAAACTTTTCAATATCCATCACTTTATACAAACCCCAACTCCAATGAAGTCATGTAAATTAAAAAAATGTCTGTGTTTAGCAGGCATCAAATCAAAGTGAGCAAATATTTGCAAAAAAACATAGTCTTTGAATTTGAACATGGTACATCTTTTTTGCAGTGTTTTTTATTTGAATATAGGTCAAAAAGGATTTGAAATCACTGCTTTCAGTTTTTATTTACGTTTTACACAATGTCCAAAATTACGTACATTGAAGTTTGTATTCAAAAGTATATACAGTACTAATGTCATGAGAGGAAATTAAAATAAACTGTCATATTTTCACCCAAGCCTTCTGCTCATAGCAATGGTAGAGAGGCAAAGCAAGGTGATGAAGAAAAGATGGAAGTGTATAGAGCGATAAAAAAATCCAAATCCTTAAAAACAGAATAATTCATATCAAGTGTTTATGGATTGTTCTACAGCTGTTCGACTCTGAAGACTTTATAAATGCATTAACACCATCACACTTATATGCAGGATGAAGTGTTTTCCAAGCTGAAAGGGGCTTTCAGAAACAGGGCTGTTGATGTGGGGGTTGGGCACAGAGCAGGAGAGAAACACACACACCAGCCATCACTTGCAAGTTGACGGTCAAGTAGTTGGTGATAGTAGTAGTAAAGTAATTTATTTTTGTATATATCCACTAATCAGAAGGACATCCTGACATTTTTCCTGCTGAGGAGGAAAGCAGTGAGAGAAAAGAGTGTGTGTTCAAGAAGCAGAGACTACTGCTAAGAGTCTGTGAAGCTTATTGTAAATGAGTGTCTTCAAAAAAAACAAGACCAGCCAAACATGAAAATGCCACAAGCACAAAGATCAGACCAAACATATGCACTGGCACAGTATCATGATCAGGCAAAACAGCTTTACAAGACTGCTTTAAGCCACATTAAGAGGATGAAGACTGTTTCAGAGGTATTTTGGCAGAAAATGTCTGTAAGTCAAGTGTTGGTAGTATCAGCTGTGTTACAATCTTTCCAAACTTAAAGAGAGAAACACTAGAACAAAAAAAAAAAAACATCAACTTTTTCTAATGTAGTTCCATTGGGAATATCAAAAACCAATACAAAGCACACTGTAAGGATTTGACTTGTTCAGAAGAAGTTAGGAAAATAAATTGAAATTGGATAGTAATGTGTGTAGTATCTGAAAAATGTTGGAGTTAAAGGACTAAAGTACAGTGTTATCAGCATATAACAGAATTTCAGTATGAGAACAGACTCACATTAGATCAATTATGTTTCAATGAAAAAGGAGAGGACCTAATGAAGAACCCTGTGGTACACCTTTTTCTACGATCTTGAAATCCGCTGCCCTGAAAGGCGATTCACTGACTTCTACGATGTAGAAAGGAGTTGAAAAACAATACAGAATAAGATGAAAGCTCAATAGCATACAACTTATTTTAGACAGGATAGTGATTTACCATGTAAAGTGCTTTAGGGAAATCAATAAATACGGCTCCTGTAATCATATTATTGTCAAATGATGATAAAATGTCATTGGTAAATTTCAAAAGAGCGGTGCAGGTTGAAAAGTTGGTCAAAAATTAGGATTGGTGGGAGGTTAATAAGTTAGTCATTAAGGTACTCGAAAACTTTATTTAAAATACATTTTTGAAAATATTTTCAAATATTTTGGCAATGCTATTAATAATTGAAATAAGTTCAAATTTACTGATATCCTGGGTGTCTAACAAGACGGTTCAGTCTGTTTGCAACATAACAAAATCTCTAAATTGACTGAGTGCTCCTGAAGTTTCCCTTTTCATGAAAATCCTGGCTGAGATCCTATTGGGTGCAATTAAAAAAATACTTGCCAGGGATTGACTGTGATTACGATACATTGTATTTTCCAAACCCATTTATAAATTCATGATGAAATCTATCCCAAATACAAAATTTAGGGATTATCAAGTCGTTCAAATTCTCTTGGGAAATGACAGATGTCATGTAAAAAAAACTTTAATTTAGTATATTCTAAGAGTTCGGTTTGTCTTTATGGTTGTGTAAATTCCATTAAAATCCATAATTACAGATTTCTGTATCTGTATTTTTTGTTTCTTTACTTCTCTAAACATAACTGAATGTGACTTGGGGTCCACGGTGAATGTGGCATCGAGTGCTTGGCTTCCAGTTGCCCATTCCAATGATGTCATCATTTTTGTTGCTGTGGCAGCAAAATCTTGTCTTATAATAACCAGTATTGTATCTAAATTAAAAAAATTCTGGCATTTGATTACTGGATTCCCTTTTTAGATACACAAAAAACACCACCATGTCCAATTGAAGGGACTATGAGGAGAATCTATTACCGGCGACATTAAAACTCTGCTACCCATGAGCACGCGCGGCGACTGCCGTAATGCTGCGTTCCAGTAACCACGGAACTGGGAGTGACATCATCTCCAACTTATCGGCTTTCCGGCTGAAGACGGAAAAAACATGCTGATCTACCAGGCTATTGTTTAGCTGTTGTTAGCACGCCCTGCGTTGTTGTTCACAAATATCACATGAAGAATGTGATTATCACTGTGGCAGCACTTTAGTAAATATAAGTCTAACAATACTATGTATACAGCTGATCGAGAGCGACACACCCCAGTCAGAAGTGCAAATAAATTGATCATTACAGGAGCTAAATAACCGTTCACACTGGTGGCATCCATCTTCGATTGTCAACTCGGGGGTGGCGAGGTTTCACTGAGTTCCCAGTAGAAAATTCTGACTTTGAGGGACGTTCCAGTTGCAGTTTCCTACTCGGAACTCAGGAATTCCTACTTCAGACTACAACTGGAACGCACCAAAAGACGTTACTGAAGCCAAAGCGTGTGATTGTTGTGATGTAGCCCGGACCTTCCTCAGAACTCTGCATTGCTTTACAACTTCTTTTTTCAACAACTTACAGGATGCAAAGCGACGAGGTAATGTATCTCTTTGTAGTTACATAGCAGTAGTTTTTGATGTGTGACAACAAGCAATTTTTGGAAAACTTAGTATCGTAGTTTCGTAGCTGGCTATATATCGCTACTTACAGCCCGGTGCTCTAAGACGTGCCTGAATAATATAAATTTGCTCTCATTTTATATGTCTTGTTCCCGAAGTTGAGTATCCAGGCCAGTCCAGCCCTGTCCGACCCGACCGGAAGGCTCAGGAATAGCATTTATAGATAACCTATTTTGATGCTATCAAGCTCATCTTAAAGGATGTATTTTGATCAGGCATATATCTAAAAGTGAGACTTTTTTGCAAGTACGTAGGAACTCCTCACAGTCCCTTTAAGCCATAGAAATACTTCATTTATAACATTACATGGCACTTGTCGAAGTCTAAATAAATGCTATCAGATTACTGATGAAGCTTTGACTGTATTTTCATGGCACACCTCGACTTGTGTCAAAGCACACCAGTGTACCAAAGGGTCACATCATTTGAGAGCACAGCTGTAGAGTATATATCAATGTGGAGTGGAAGATTTCCCTGGCTACATACTGGATGGAATGTCAGCCAATTACAGAGCTGGCACATAGAGACAACAACCATTCACACATTTACTCACACCAAAGGGCAATTTTGAATCACCAGTTAGGCAGTTGAGCATGTTTTTGGTAAGAGAAAGTTGGAGCACCTTGAGAAAATCCACAAATTCTTAGACAGAACATGCAGAATTTACAAGCAGAGGCCTTGATCAGCGGTGGAGTCGACTGAATAATTCCTTTTCGAGTCAAAGATTAGGATGAAATGGTTGTGTTATGTGTTTGGATACTGAGGTGATGTCTTTGAGATGTTGTTTTCTCTTTGCACTGTGGGAAATGATTAAATCAGGGGTGTAAAAGAGGACACACTGGTAAGTAAACAGCCTGCAGCTACTCCATCCATGCTTAACTAGGGATACATGAGTGGTCAAAATGACTAATTAAAGCTAAGAAAACTGTGTCCGTCTCTTGAGATATGATTGAAGGAATTGTGTGGTTTTTGTCCAGCAGCATTATTGCTCCATGAGGAAGGATTTAGAGTTGCAGGATCCCTGCTGTTAGAGAAGTTCAAAAAGATCTTGCTGATGTCAGAGGCTGAAAACTCTTACCAGATTGTCCCAATTCAGCATTGGTGGGAAGGAAGGAGGTGAAATATGCGAGAAATTTGAGAAAAGTAGGAAGTCGTGTAAAAGGAAGAGACCTCAAATACTTCTGACAACTCTGCTAAGAGGAGTAGAGGGAAGGAGGGAGCAGAAAGGCAAATGGAGTGTGAAAGAGGGGGAAGCAGAGCACGGAATAGAGAAGATGGAGGTAATGAACTAAATAATGAACTAGACTTTTAGGTTACATATCCACTCTGCTTGCAAAATTCATTAGGTGGTGGATGGTCAACGAGTCAATGTATCAACGAGAAAAACAAACTGACATTGATTAAGACCAAACCCTCAAATTTCACATTTTCTTTACAAGTAAATCTTCTGATTTTGCTAGGGATGGGCCACTGTTGGCCCAGTAAGCACATGCAGCCCGCCTTCACTTAATGCTGCCTGCAAGCCAATTCAACATATCAAGAATGAAAAAACATGACAAAATGTTAAAAAATACGCCATGTCAAGATTAAAAATATCACATTTTAGAGGAAACGGTACTACAATTGGCTAGAATTCTTATATAAAACGTTCTTAAATGTAGGAATGTAAAGATGGAGCCACTTCAATTTTTTCCCACTTTCTTTAGCAGAGTCTTGGCATGCCCATGACAGGATAAATGCAAGGACCTGGCTGTAATGAGTTCTCCCAATATGACGTGATAAACATGTAAAACCTTTCCACTTATATTTTACATTACATCTGATCAAAAATTCAAATTCTATAATATAAGATAATGCAATAAAAATATTTATTTATATCAAATCAAAAATGTATATATTTAGACTCCCAGGGGCTGGACGTTAGCTGACAGTTGGCTGGTAACTAGCTGGAACTTTGCTGGCATTTGACTTGAAGGGGAAAATTAAAGTGGATACGTCTGCAAGTTGAATTTGACATAATACAGTAGCTGAATTGTCATGCATTTCTTTGTTAAACTCAGGGGTATCCAATCTAAGGTTGACAAATCAAGACAGACTAGTTGCAGCATTTAGGAATTGCCCTAATATTATTTGCTGTCGCCTCTTCATGTCAAGGTCTGATTTACTTGTGTCTATCATCTTTAAGCATCTACCAAGCCCCTACATTTGTCAGCTTTTGTGCCTTTTGCTCTTATTTTGAACATGAAGATTAAAAATGAGCCACGAGTATCCCATAAATGCTACTAAGAAGGTCATTTGAATCTTGACCAGGGGCTCATCCAAACGGTAGCCTGGACCAACCAGGGTCCTCTGATATCTGATAGGCCACCACAAAATCTTTTAACATGACTGTTAACTGTGTCAAGCCATCAATGTAAACTGTGGTGTATTTTCAACAACCAACGTGAACTTAACCTTCACTGGACTGGCTTTATTAACTCTTAACACATTAAAGCCAGGTATATAAATCTGGCCCAGTCATCTCTCCTTTTTTGGCAATTGGTTAAATATAACAAAAACAGATGTGTACTTTTTGCCTTTTGTTTACTTTTTGCACAGTGGCTCAGCAGGTTGTACCAACAATGTCAAACACAGGACACTCCTGTTGCTGCTGTTAGTTGTTGTTGTTCTTTATCACACAAAAATCAAGCAACCATTTGACCACTTGTACCCTGCCTTCTCTTGGTTTTTACTTATTTGTTCTCATGTTTGTTGACTTCTTCTGACAAGGGTGTGACATCCTTTATTTCCAAAGCAACCAAAAGAAGGTGGAGAGAACTGATGAGGGAACTGAAAAGCAAAAATACTGAGATATATGGGTTCCCACTCTTTTCTAGAAAACCTTTTCCAGGTTTTTCCAGGATGTTTTCACATGTCAAGTTAATGCAGGCTTCTAGAAAACAAGATTAAAGTTTGGTGACCAATATCTCTAGCTTGCTGCACTGTATCACATTGAACTTAGAATTTATTATTATCTATCTCATGGGCATGAATATTGTCTGCAAATTATCTTTATAGTCTGGCTTTTTGTAGTGCTTTACTAATATAAATTTATGGTTAATACTATTTTTTGTCTTTATTCACACTGCCTTATATTATAATATTTTGTTGGTGCACTGTTTAAGTAGCCTAAATTTTATTTTGTCATTTTAAATTATATTTTTTTCTCCATTGCTTGAAGCTTTAATATTCTATTCTTTAACTTGCATAATTTTATCTACTCATATTTGATGGTAAAGTAAGCATGAGTTACCAAGTAAATTTTTACTTCGTTTTTCCTATTTGAACTTTGTTCACTAACAAGGTAGAAGGACAATAAATACTTTTCCAAGACAAATCAAGCTTTTTCAGAACATTTACTTTACTTTTTTCTTTTTTTTTCCCATTTGTTTTCCATGACTGGAAAATTGCTCAATCATTATCCAGGTTATCCGGGACGTGGGCGAACCTTGTACAGTCATGGAAAAAATTATTAGACCACCCTTGTTTTCTTCAATTTCTTGTTAATTTTAATGTCTGGCTCAACTAAAGGTACATTTGTTTGGACAATTATAATGATAACAACAAAAATAGCTCATGAGAGTTTAATTTAAGAACTAAGAACTATTCATTTTCCATGGTTTTCTTGATAATAACCAAAATTACTTAAATTCTTACATCAATAGCTATGGCATTGTCCCGCCAAAAACACTACTTTTAAGCATTCCATGTTTTCTTTTCTGTTTGCTTTAAACACATGATACACACAAGAGTTAATACTTGATTGCATAACCATTGTTTTTGATGACTGCAGCCATGCGTCTTGGCACGCTCTCCACCAGCTTCTGACATTGTTCTGCTGTCACAGCAGCCCATTCCTGTTGGACAAATTCAAACAAATTTTCTTTGTTTTTAGGCTTGTGGTTCTCCATTTTGAGTTTGATGATTTTCCACAGGTTTTCAATTGGATTAAGATCTGGTGATTGAGCAGGCCAAGGCATGGTGCTAATGTTGTGGTTCTCCATCCAGGTTTTAACTGACCTTGCCGTGGTGGCAAGGGGCATTGTCTTGTTGGAAAATCCAGTCATTCGAGGCAGGAAAGAGTTTTCCAGCTGATGGAAGAAGACTGTTTTCAAGGGTAGTCCTGTACATGACCTGGTTCATTCGGCCTTCACACAATTGCATTTGCCCTGTTCCACTCAGACTGAAACAACCCCAGATCATGACTGATCCACCCCCATGTTTTACTGTAGGGCAAGACAGTCTGGGTTGTAAGCTTCTCCAGGCTTCCTCCTAACCAGTAAGTTGGCTGGAGGGCATCAATTCAAAATTGATTCATCACTGAAGAGAACCTTAGCCCAATCATCAACAGTCCAATCCTTGTGGTCTCGAGCAAAGAGTAACCGGCCTTCTCTGCCTTTCATTGATGAAGGGCTTTTGCGTGCTCTGTGTGACTTCAAACCAGCTTCAACAAGTCGGTTTCAACTGTCCTTGCTGAACAAGTCACATTTCGACAGTGCCCACTCATTTTAAGGTCCCTGGAGGTCTGACGACCATTCCTGACACAGGAACGGATGAGTGCACGGTCATCTCGCGGGGTAGAAAGACGCTTCTGCCACGGCCAGGTAGCAATTTGGTAGTGCCATGTTCAGCTTGTTTTTTTTGTTGTAATGAACGGCTGTCTTGGAGATCTTCAGTTTTTTCGCTACCTGTCTCTCACTCATGCCAATTTCCAGCAGTGCCAAGATGGCTGCCTTTGTGGCTTCACATAATTCTTTTGTTTTAGGCATTATGTGAGAGCTGACAAACTTCTGAGTTGTGCTACGGCTTGAATGTAAGCAGGAAACCACTCTAGGCCTTTGCATGTGCAGTGCTGCTTGTGACATGAAATGGCCTCTTATATACCCTGGGAATCAATTAAGCTTAAGAATGTCAAATAGGACATAAAGTATTATGTGACCAGCTGCATTTTTTGTTGTGTTCATTGTATTATACGTTTAGTAGTACCAGATATTAGATTGAACAAGAAATTGAAGAAAACAAGGGTGGTCTAATAATTTTTTCCATGACTGTATATTGAAAGAGCTGTTATCAATTCTCATTTTTGGAATTCCTTTTTTTATTTTATTTAAAAACATCCACCCAGCATGATGATTTTTTTCCTGTCTACAATTTGTTCTGCCATGCCAGAGTCATTGACCGATCGGGGCTTTGTATGTGTGACAATCACTGATGTAAACAAACTGAAGGTGATATCTCAAGGAGAGGCTTGTGAAGCTCTAAAACAATGTCTCTACTTTTATGATACCTCTTAGAAGGCAAACAACCACAGACTGAACACTAAACACGAATAGCACAGACACCGTAGCACTTTGGTAAGTAACTTTAAGGAACTGATTAGCATCAAGTAATCATTCATTATAACATTTGGAAAAACAAAAATGAGTATGTAAAAGTGTGCTGTCATGCCTGTTAACTGCTGTTCCTTCTTCCAGCCTCAATACAATGATCACTATGTTCAGACGGTTTTAATCATTCAGTCTGTCCAATTCTACAACCAAGTGTGATCATCTAATCCAGCATGGTGACTTCTGATAAACTGATAAACCAAATCATGTAGTCTGACTTTGGCATAGATAGACATTGGAAAGACCCCAAATAAAAGTGCCAATCTGAAACATGCCAGCACACAAACATCACCCTTTACTCCAAACTGAGTCCAGCCAGCCTGCAAACACTACCAGGCTCCTGCTGTGTGAAAGGGCATCGATAGTTGGCACTGATTCTTCTTTCCTTGAGTCACACGAGACAAGAACTGCAGTGACAAATAAGCTGCTTTCTCCAGCAAACCTGAAAATACTATGGGCTTTACAACTCTTCTGTTAAGTTTCAGTTTTGGAAAATAATTCAAAGGCAGAACAGAACTGTTAAGCAATACCTCTCCTCTGTATCAGATCTCCACACTTCCTCCACAATCCCATATCATTTACAGCTTAAGTGTCAAATGCAGATGGTGAGATACAGTCACTCCCTATATTTGATTCATTCAACACCTCCATATGCAGTGAGCTGACAAGATGAGCACTTAACAACAGTTTTAATAAAGTCCTTATCTTGCCTGTCCCTCAGTGAATGATCGTACAATTGAAAGCGACGAACGGGAGGATAAAAGGACAGGCGATGTTGAGGGGGCGGAGGAGATTTGTGTAGCTAGCTACATAGCTTTATTTCTAAAAAGAACAATTTACCAGGAAATACGAGAAAAATGCATAAACTGCAAACATGCCATTAACAATGACAAATATAACATGTTTATCAGGCCCCTAACCTTAAAAATGAGCTTAAAAATGTGGGCAACAAACGTAGGCAGATGACTTCATGCTTAGGTGTAGTATTAAGTCTGTGACATTCTGCAGCTCCGACAGCATGGAGGAGCTGGTTGATGCTTTGCCTCATCTGACAAATCGAGGTAACCTTTGTTTGACATTTGACTGCATGTGTAGCCCATAAAAGAATAAATGGAAAAATCCAATGGGTTATCTTCAATTTTTAATCATACATGAGGCTTTAACAGCGTAGCTTGGTTTCTGTATACATCCTTGCCATTAATTTTTGAAACAGGGAATGTTAAGTTGATAATTCATGAAATCCCTCAAACTTGTTCTGTTTTTTTAATCAGGCTTTGAATCAGAGTCTGGCACATACCTGTTAATTTGCTGATAGGTAAGTATTGAATTTCATATTTTCTAAAGAAATATTCACAAGAACGTTCATAAAAAAATTGAACCATTCAGTCCATTTCTGTTGATTAGTTGTCATTAATTTACCATTTTTAAAAGCAGCTACTGGAGCTTTCTCTAACCTGACATGCCAGATCGACAGTTCAGTATATTCTATACAGCAGCGATCATCAACAGACAGCCCAAGGGCCACATCAGGCCCCCCAGGATATGATCAGATTTTGAAAATATGAGGCAGAAATATATATTCTGTTTTTAATGGCATCTTTTTGTCGTTACATCCCTTTACACCAAGGGTCTCAAACTCAACTTACCTGGAGGCTACTGGAGTCTAGGGTGAGGCTAGGCTGCATCAAGTATTCCACAAAGAAAGGTTTTCAAGTATTAAATAAAAAAGCATGTCTTAAAATGTCTTCATTTTTAGGCTCAAATGTGTTTTGTGGCTCAAGGCAGATGTTTTTGATAGGGGCAAATGGGGCCCTATGAAATCAACTATAACATGACAGAATCATGGTCATTAGAAGTGGATTCAACATAAATAAGGAATATCACAGAAAAAAATGTTTTAAAGTTCCTTGTTTTTCTGAAAAATGAACATATCTCAGTCAAACGCTCAGAAGGGGTCACTAAAGCTGGGGACAATGCACGCTTCTCTTCTCTTCCCTTCCCCCACCCCTCATTAACAATGCAAACATGTTAAAGCAATCCCCTGAGACACCAGCTAAGGCTACGTTTACATGGAAACTCCTGACCTAAAGACGCAAAGATTTTTCCTGTGCGTTTTAGAATTCTTCTGCGTTCAGACGACGACACTCAGAGACGAGTTAATCTGTTGTAGTGTGCATGCCGGTTCAGTAGATGGCGCTGTAGGTCTGCAGAGAGGCAGCGCTACTACAATACATGTACGAAGAAGAAGAACTTTTCACAAACAACAATGGTGAATAGATGCACAGAGATGCAGGAGTTTCTTTTCTGGACAACAAATCTGTCTGAATGGTTTTGACTGGATAACAAACCGAGCATGGTAAGATGTTCACACGTTACTCGGCAGATGGCTGAAGCTGTTGTTCCTGGTATGCGCGCGCAGCCTTCATCTGAAAAAGTACTGTGCATGCAGTGACGCCGGCGTTTCACCCTGAAACACTCCGATGCGGGTTTACACGGAGCTGCATGGAGAGCGTTTTGGAAACTTTCCATCCTGGAGCCTGTTTTCAAAAGTTTCCGTTTTCAACGAGTTTCCATGTAGACGTAAGGCCAAAACGCAATGAAAACGTATCGGATTTGACCGTTTTCTGCGCCATGTAAACGGCCCCTAAGTTGGCAAAGAAGCTACAAAACTCCAGACAGACTTCAAGCTACAGGGCAGAGCAGTTTCCCAATGATTATTATGGGTCCCACAATCAAATTATCAGCAAATTTCTTCAATATACTGTTTACTGGACCTGATAACATACATGTAAGGACCACCTGAAAAATGAGGTATTATTATTCATTACTTTATACTGTGGCACGGTGGCTCAGCAGGTAGTACCAACAATGTCAAGCACATGACACTCCTGTTGCTGCTGGTTTCTTTTATGACACAAAAATCAAGCAACAATTGTGTCTCGGGTTAAACATTAAAACAGAAATAACAGAATACTGAGAAAACTAAACAGAATTTAGAAAAAATGAAAAATTTTATAGGGCCATAGGCAAAACTGGCGTTTTTGTTTGGAAAGTTTGTAGACTCCTGCCATGAGTGATAAAAAAAAAAAAACAGTAATAAGCCAACTCAGCAAAAAGGTTGTCAGGAAACGCCTGACAGCCACAATCATTCCATATTTCAACAGGGGAACAGGTTAACTGAGAGTCAAAACCAGACATGAGAGACATGATGGGCTCAGAAAGCAGAGGGTGTGATATCTTTACCGCCCCATGTAGCTGGCAGTAGAATGAATGAATATCAAACTTCTTTACAGGGAGTGTGCAACTGCAAATGAGTGATTAAAGTGGTTGCATCTGATAGTTATATGATATTGTTTTTCAAATCGGGCCCCTGAAAAATCTGTCAAGCGAAAATTGGCTCTTGCTCTGGTTGTATTCACAAATCCATCTGAGAAACAGCTCAAATGGAGTGTTTTGGAAAGGCAGATGCTTGCTGTTCTGAACCAAACAAAGGCTCAAATATAGACAAAAATATATCAGAGTTGTATTCCCACAGAGAGAGTTACATAAACTAAACATATAGAGAATAAAAACATTGTAGCTGTTAAAGTCTGAACCAACAAGGCCAGAGGTGTGATATAGTCTGTCTACTGTGTGATTCACCGTTACTGTCATTTATTTCTCCCCAGTCATCCATGTCTGCATCAAACCCCGTCTATCTCAGGCTCCGCCACAGGCTGCAGAATTATATTAACAGCCCCAGGTGTCCTTTCAAAAAAGTATCTCCTCTCCTCTCCTCTGTCTGCTCTCGCACCAGCTTTGACAAGGCTTTATGAATGTTTTCGCTCAGGGCTTTGGACCCTGGAGCTGCAGAGGACAAAATGTCTTCTTGTTCCTGATGTTTTCCAGATTGGTGAGGTAAGACTAATGTTATTAGATAAAGTAAAAGTACAGAGAGACCTCAGGTCAGTCCTTGTGACACGAAATCCACAAATAAATAAACAACAAATGTCAACCTGTCCTCCGTACAGGACAAAGCTTTTCAAAAACCCATCGGTCATAAAAGACCAAAGTCAGGCTCATTGTGTAAGTGCTTTTTTTAAAGTCAATTTGAAACAACTCCAACGCAGCCTAATTCATTCATAAGCTCTGAGTGTCTCTGTTCATAAAATATTTGAGATGTTCTTTTGCTTTGGGTTTGATATTTGGTCTCTACACTTCACCAGAGCGGTGAAAACAACCTCTCACTCTCGCTGCCTGCTTAATCTGACAGGTCTAAAAAAATATTAAAGCCAAATGAGAAAACTCATGAAAGTAATGATGTAAGACAGGCCGAGGAGTGATGTACAAAGCAGTAAAATAAACGACTAAAAGCCACAAAGTAGGAGAGTGAATTAATCCTTCAACTGATTTAAATTTAGGGATGAGAATCGAAAACCAATCCCAGTTGAGAATCGTTAACAGCTCCATCTAAGAATCGATATCATGAGTCTTTTTGCAAATCAATTCCCTTATCCATTCCTGCCACTGACAGGGTTCAGAAGTGTCCGAATTGTGGCTTAATTTTTTTACTAAAGGAGACTACTGCACAACCTTAAGTGAGTGGAAACACCAGCAACTTGCAGAAGTAGTTATCTATGCTGTGACATGTGTTTGACATTGTTGACAGAGAAAATCTACAGGCCAACATTTGCCCACATGGAAAATCTGCAGGAATCGATAAGGGAATTGTTCAAGAAATGGATCGATTAGCAGGATTGTTAACAGCATTGGTATTGATAAAATCTTATCAATTCTCATCCCTATTTAAATTGTTGAATGGGGTGCTTGATATCAGTGCATGTGCTGGTTAAGCATTAGTCTGAAAATCTAAGTAACTGTGTCTAGTCGGAAAAAAAAATTGATGTCAGCCTGAGTGTGTGCAAATATTAAAACAATGTGAATCATTCATTCAAAAAATGTACTTGATGCTGAACTAAGTAAGTATGTCCTATATGGTCTTTCTGGTTTTACCCACAGACATCAATTGAGTAGCAGGCACTCTGATGCTGCAGGTCACTCTGGGTATCAAGTCAGTACACTGAATCATACAATCCCTTAATGCAAGACAGAACCATTACTAAACCCAAATTAACAAGTTTGAAGCCTTTTTTTCAGACTCCAAACACAGTTCTATTAGTATGAATAGGAAACTATAATGTGTGTCTAATTCTTAGTCTAATCTCTGAAATTCAGACATATGTTGTTGAATCAAAGGTGTTTTTTTTCCCAAGAAGCTATACACCAGATACCATAAAAAAGTTACACTGTTGAATGAGACTTTAGTGGGGGTCTCTCAAAGGGCAAAAACAGATTTAATCGTCTCCTGGCAAGATTTCCAAAGTGTAAGCCTGCATGAAATGAGAAAAAGATGCAATGTGCCACAACACTGTTCAAAATCAATGATGATAATTACTGCAATAAATAAGCATTTGTGTGAAGAGAACATTTTAGCTCTTAAGTTTGTAGAACTTTCCAATGAGCTTATAAATGAAAAAGTAACACTGAATTAAAAAAACTAAGTCCTCCTCACGAGCCTGTACAGACTCAGATTCACAGAATCCTGTTGATTATTGTGTTTATATGCGTCACATCCTTTACTAAACTTCTGTCATTTCACTATGATGTTGTATTTTATTCATTTAAATAAGTAATCATGCTTAACCTTGCACAGCAGCTTGACCTGCCTGAGTCAATGTCTATGATCAGACAGACTTGTCTTGCCAAGCTACAATAACACTTAGCAGCCTAAAGCAGCTTAGACCAATCAGAGTGCTCCAGATCAGGAAGAGGAGGAAGCTACATATAAGACAACAGCAGATTAGCATAGATGTGAAAAGTTTCCGTAGCAGTTTTATCAGATCTGGAGTACATACAAATCTTCTTTAAAGGAAAAAAAAAAACAAACCAACATTACCAACTTCTTTATAGAAAATATTTTTAAACCAATTGCTTGTTCTAAAAAGTGGTTCACCTTCAGCACCCACCTACTACATTATCTGACTGACCTGTAATGCATGTGATTGACGGCAGGATCGTCCAATCACCTGTCAGAAATGCTTCTGAAAACTCCCGAACACTTTCTATGGGCTCTTACTCAGATGGACCATTTAAATTTATCTAACTGTCTATCTGGTGTGTTATGTTATGTCAGACTAATAAAACCCGAAAAACTGTTGTTTGTTATAATGAAAGCAAGAGTTTTCTCCTGATAATGCTCAACAATTTTATTTTATTAGACTGTTTTATTTTCTTGTAGTGAATTACTGTTGTCTTGCCTAAACCAATATAACCAATATTGCCTGATCAGCCAATCCAATGAAAGTGACAATGTGAAGCATTTTAAATAATATATGAGCTTAAAACATGTCTGCATTTGTAAATATGTCCTCAGTTTTGTCAGATTGCCTCTGCCAACAATCTGACTTGTCCTCCTGAACGAAGAATCTCTTATCTGTATTTACATAGAACGGGTAAGTCCTACAGAGGCTTCCACGTCCTTCCGGTCAATAAAACTATGAACAGCCAAGAGGGACATGAAGCACAACCTAGTACTACTGGCTAAGGCTAAACCGGTTTTCGCTTAGAGCTAGCGTGACTGAAACGGAGAATGAGCACAGCGAGACGCGCTGCCTCTGCAAATCTGAAAGCCTGCACTGCACTTCATTCAAAATGCAACATCATACTTATAATATGCCAGGGGAGAAGGAATCTGGTCGTCAAAAAAGCAAAAAAGACAAGACATAGCTTCTAGGCACATTCCGTCTATCATAGAGTTCAGTGGTTGCAATGCACATTTGTTAAAGCAAGGCGCTATAAGAGCACTGTTCATTTAAATGAAAAATACAGTTTCACCACGTGATAGGAGAACAAACTACAGTGCAACTTTTAGTGCGTTTTTTTGCCTACTCTTCAGGCAAGTGTCTGTTTGGTGAATAGTACTGGAAACAAACGTCTCCAAAGCACGGACTTCATCTGAGCGTCTTGGCATATTAACTGTCAGTTTATTCATTTACTTACATAGAAAAGAGGTAAATGTGGAATCAACTAATTCACACACAATTTCTATGTGCCCGATACTGTGCCTAAAATACCTGACAAAAAAACAAAACAATGGAGTGAAGCTGGTTCAAGGTGAGCTGATGATTGAAAAGTCCTGAAATGGTGTCACAAAGCAGACCACATTGTATGATTGTCTGAATAACTGCTCTACATGTACATGATAGCAGTGTGATACAATAAATAATGAAAATTGCTCTGCCTTTAGACCTAAAATAACATACAGTAATAATAATGTTTTTTGTATTATTTCACTGTTAGGTTGGTCCTTTAACAAGCCTTCATGGGTTTCTTTTGTCCCAGCTGTGCTTTTGTATGTATGCTTGCATCTCTGCTTTTTATCTTCTGCATTTTTGCATGAATAAAATACATAAATACATAAATAACACTATGCTTGCTATTTCAAGGCTAAGAAGAGGATTTCTTTTTTTAAATCAAAACAAAAAACAGAGCAGTAGAGGAAATATTCAGGTCCTTAAATGGCACTCACATCCACTAGAAAAACAGAAACCATACTATCTATCTGAAGATTTTGGGTCTAAAGTGATGATTCATAGTTTTAGTATCAAGATCAGCTTGAGTCAGAAAAAGAACACCTCCTGAGACGAAGAGCTTGGTTTGATGCTCTTAGACTTGACATTAAACAGAATTCTGAACCTCTTAAGTTCAGAGTTGAGGTAAAATGGAACGACATTCAGTGAAAACAAGAAAAGGCTTTGGGCTAATGTTACACAATACTGCTGTTTAAACACACAAATAAAAAACATATATAAAATGATAATTGAGCCGCAAAGGACACTTGAACACTAACACTGAGGTTGAGCAAAGCTCCAAAACAGCCTTAAAACCAAGTCCGCTTTGATACTCCCACCATTCATGCTCTCGTCGTCAGGCCATGCTGTGGGCGGAGAGCACTGAGCAGCGTCTGAGCTCAAAGTATTCCTCCAAAATGGACTAATTGCCACAGTATGACGAGGTGGCTCCTAATGAGGAACTCTTCACACCTCTACTGCAGGCAGCTGTCTACTGACCACCATAATTGCCGTCCATCTCATAATATTGAGCGTGATCTGGAGACCACTCTGAGGGTCTTAGTCAGTGGTCGTGGTATCAGCTGTGGTTAAGATTTATATTTCTGGCATTCGAGATCAGACTTTTTTGTGTAAATGAGATTGCCTTGGCTGTTCCTCTTACACGGAGCATGTTTCAGGCTGGAACAGGATGTAATTGGTTACTGGCAAGAAGAAGAGGTTAAACAAAAACTGATCCCTGAAAGTTTTAAGTTCTTTGTAGATTCCCTTTAATTGGTCTTTGAAATAGAATTATTATCCTTTTAATTTGTCACTTGGTTTTCCCCAGGTCATGTAGTTCTGATTAAATGAGCCCAAAATGTTCCTTCACATGTTTTAAAAATGAAAATCATGACTTTGTAGATCTGTTTCTGGACCCAAACCATGAGAAATAAACAGCACTTCTGCACTGCAGAACAGACAGTAATCAGTGCAGGATTGGTGTAAAAGCCAGGGTGCTTAAAGGGATATGCCAACATTTTCTTATGTTTTCATCTTGCCTCACTCCTGAGTCCAGGACAAGCAAATATCCATTCAACTGAGGGTGACTAACAAGAAAGAGATGGGCAGAACTCTTCCATTGCTTATTGGCTTAACTCAAACATTAGGAGTCAGCGGTTAGTGTTAGCCTACCTCTGCCTACAGTCATCAGATAAACTCTTCAGCAACTCTAAACGGTCCTGTGTGCATGATGTGAGTTATTTTTTTTAACTGTGTCATGTTACGCCACTTGTTTTTAGACAAAGAATAATACTTTGTACACATTGCCCAAACCAAGGCGAACGTGCTTGTAAGTAGGTCAACAAAACAAAGCATAACAAAAGATAATGTAATGTAACATATAGTTATACTCTAGCCAGCAAATTGGTATTCAAAAGCTTTTTGTATTTCTCAACCAGCTGTTATGACAAAAGAAAACACATGGTTGGTATAAGTAATGGATGATCCCTGATGGGTGGTTAGCATCTGAAGAAAAGCCTGATTAAGACATCCCTAGTTAAAAGGAATTTAATTTTCAAGGATCACAAGTAAGCTCTGTTGTAGATAAAAGAAATAAGGGTTCTTCTTTGGTTTTGTCCTTACTGAAGACAAAACAGTTTAAATGGGTGCTGTTGTTCTTTCCAGTGTAATAAACTGAGTAGCTGAAAGCATCAGGCACTCAAAAGATGCTGAATGTTATTCTGGGAATCTTGTCAATCATGATTTTAAAAGTGAAAATGCAGCAGCAGGTTGACAGGTAAATATATGCACACAAAAATAAATTAGACTCTGATTCCTGCTATAAAACAAGCCTTCATAAAAACTGTGTACCATCTACGTGCGAGTCTACACCACTTTCCTTGGAGAAAAAAACACTTTGTCAAAATATATTAGGAAAAATGACTTATGTATGTGCATCTGTTTGGTGATAAACAATGGTTATTAACAGCCCAGCCCTCTCTGGAGATGCATCTCTCTACCTCATAGTGAGATCAGCCCAAACCAAGAGCATAAATAGAAAAACTACTTGCATCACACGCTTCGTGCCACTAGCTGGGAGGCAGAAACTGGGTCAAGATTACTTGCAGTTTTAGTCGTTCCTACTTACGTATTCCTCCTTTGCCCTCTTTCCATATGTGTGAAAAGTCTGAGTAAGCATTTCTATTCCTTACAGCCTGCCTTCTTTCTCGCAATACTGAGCTTTGTTTATCAAGGACAGGGAGTTTGTGGATCATTGTGTTGCGCCTTCACGCTGCTGAGAGACACAGCTGGATTCAGAGAGCTCCCAGAGGGCAGTCGAGCAAGACGGATGGCTGTCAGTGTCGTCTTAACCCGGGTTAAATTCATAATCCTTCTTTCTACATGTGGCATCTCTCCAAGCACCTCTGGGAAAAGGGTGTCAGGCTTCATCACCAGACTAACGGGACAGCTGGGTGTCACTTGACAAAACGTCTCTTGGGCGAGATTGATAGACTCCCTGAGGCACGTCTTTGAAGCGATTCCCTCCAGCCCATTCGCACGGTCACGCACAGCAATACATCCTAATACCTGGATGGCTTCAAGAGTCTATGAGGCTGAGTAAATATGGCAACCATGGATACTCATTTAATGGAGACCAGTGTTTGGCATGGTCCACTGAATTAGGTGTAAACCTTATAAACTGAGTCCTGATGAGACTACAAGCCGTAAAACCAACTGTGATGGAGGAAGAGATGGCTGATAGAAGTGGAGGGCTGTGTATTACTGGAGAGCATGAAAAAGAATGATGCAACCAGTCAGAGGGCTGCTGCGACAGCCTCTGAGCTGAAGAGATACATGACACACTGATGCACTGAATATAAGCAGGTCTGCACTTGGACTTTCTTTGACTGGAGTTGCTTGATTAATTGGTCATAATAAAATAATTTCACCATCATTTATACATCATGAATAAAAGCTTGTGTCGTCTTGAGTGTGTTTTGTAAAGAAAGTTGAAAGGCAACACAGAAAAAGTGCTCAAAAAATTGCAAGTCATGTGGGTCTTCAAAAAACTGACCTAGAAACCTTTTCAGAAACACAGCAATGAGTGAAAGTCTCATCAGAGAGATTGTTTCACATATCCATGGAATTAGATCTGTCATGAGACAAATTTTACTGGATAATTATTGCAGATAAACAATATTATTGTCAATATTATTTTGAAACATCATTTTTTAATTAATGTTATTATAATATGTCATGATAAAGTGAGTACCATACCATATCAACAGCAATAAACTTCAATTTATTTATGGTATTTAGCTGTAATTGGAATGTCAAGAGCTTTTTCTTAAAATAAATTAAACAAAAAATATAATAAATTCAACAAAAAAAGAGAAAAAAAAAAAACAATAAAAATGAAATGGACTCTCTTTTGGGGAAAATAGCATGTAAATAAAAATCATTATAATAATCAAAAGCAATAAAAAATAGACCCCTTCTCTGTAAAGAAAAAAACTCCAATAAAAAACACACAAAACAATAAAAAAAATGGAGTTTGTACAGTTCTTGAGTTGTTTGTGACATGTCAATTCATACTGTCTGCCAAATGTTTGTAATATTGCTGGCTTTTCAAGCAAATTAAAGGGCTGCACTTCTTTTGAATAACGCAGCATGTCAGCGCACCATTTTGCGCTGCTTATTTTATATTTACTTTGCAGACCAAACACCTCAGTAAGCGCTGACTACCTGGACTAAGGCTCCGCTGCACCTCCCCTTCTTCGTCGCCACTACTTTCAAACAAATGCGACATATTGGCTCTTCAGTGTTCATGAGCTCACACCTTGTTCATTCTGTTTAAAACCAAAATATTCCCTCACTCGGGCTGTGGCATTTGGCTTAGGAACTGTAGCTTTTGTGCCATCATTCATATTAGCGTTTGTTTCTTTGCTACTCCTCACCACAGCTCTCTCTGTGTGGACGCGTGAGCGGCCCCACCTCCCCCACAAAGATTGAATCACTGACAGATGCTCACTCTGCTATAAATCTGCTAAATCCATAACAGAACCAACCCAACCAGGCGTTAAGAAAGATGCACAGAGTGACCCATCTTCTCATCCAGCCTGTTTGGCAGAGAGAGAGGAGGAAAACAAACATGCATGCACGTGTCAACTTATCGAGGCCGCCAAACTTACAGAGGACATTTTTATTTATCGTTCGCTTAATTGTTTTATTGATTATCGTGACAGGCCTACATGGAATATATTTCACATTCTTCTGGGCATCATCCAATAAAAAGTGTTGGGAAAGGCAGAACCTTCCAAGAAAAACTGGAAAGTGACTTAGCCAATGTTTTGTCAGCTACACTTATTACAGGCTAGAAGGGAGCTAGCAGTCACTTCCCTCCTCTAGATCAACCAAACCACACCTGTAGCTCATGCCAGTTCTCCTCAAAGATAACTTGTTGCCTTTTGACCAGGAACAAGTGAATCAGCTTGAAGCGATGCAAGATGGACCTTCTTCATATAAGACATGACATCTGCCTAATCCAGATAATCCAGCTGTTTTCCAAGGTCAACGCTGCCAACTTCCAGATAATGTTTCAGCATTTAAAAAATCTCTAGGCACATGGAAATGTTTCAAAATCATAACAATGGGAATGAAATCTCTGCTTTAGGACTACCTGGGGACTGAAAGCGGCTCCCTTAAGGAATCCATATCATTAGTCTTTTTAATTATCAGTTTCTTCCACTTTGGAAATTACAGACATCACGCCCTAATTGGAGGTAGACTGCAGATACTGCAACAAAAAAGTCAAATATCATGGCAGACAGTGGGAAGAAGTGTTCAGAACCATTGGCAGATTACCATTGTTTTATCTCATCATGGTTTAATCAGTTTAGTCTAAGCTCCTGTTGCCTTATTTTTGATACAGGATAGCGTTTCCACAGTTGTCTGTGGCTGTCTGTGTTTAATATGGGCTAGGAGGATGGGGTGGGGTTTGTTTTTTTATATTCCCTGGCTCTTATATGTTCGTGTACTTAAGTGTACAGCACTTTGTGCTACATTTTATGTATGAATAGTGCTTTATAAATAAAGTTTGATTGATTGATTATTGACTCTCTTTGTCCTTAACACTGACTTGAAGGGAGAAACAACTAAATAGTGACATCTGAATCTTAAAGGGAAGACTCGAAAAGTTATGATGTCACTACATGGTCTAAAAACAGAGGGACATTTGCCACATCAAAATACAATAAAGCCAACACATACCAATTTACTTCAACAAAAGATCGACTACTGAGAAGATTAACAGCAAGTCACAGGTAAGGGTTTTAGCTTTGCCCCTATGATAGTCAATCACAAATTCAAGGTATGGCATGAAAATGAGATCTGATTTTTTTCCCACAAAAGTCAACTTATAATTTTTAAAAATCAAAGTGAAACAAAAATGTCAGTAATCAGCTTTTGCGTTTATGTTATAAATATATTCCAAAACTCAACAGACTGTCCCCTCCATAGTTAAAGTGTGATTTTGTCATAAAAAGTTGGTTATGCAGTTGGAATGTAACAAGATTGGTCTACACAAACAATGAAAGCTGAGTTATTTCCACAGAATATTAACATGAAATCTGATTATTATTCAACGTCATTAAAAAAAAAACAAATACCAGCCTAAACAAGAAAGCCAAACTTTCCATTTTCAGTATTAGGCCTGTCACGATAATCAATAAATTAATTAACCGAACGATAAATAAAAACGTCCTCGGTAATTTTTGCCGGCCTCGATAAACTGACATGTACATGCATGTTTGTTTTCCTCCTCTCGTTCTACCAAAGAGGCTGAATGAGAAGATGGCTCACTCTGTTGATCTTTTGTAACACAGGGGTGCATCAATTCTATAGCGGATTTAGCGGATTCATAGCAGAGTGAGCATCTGCCAGACATGTGATCTTTGTGCGGAAGGCGGGGCCTTGTGAGTCCACTCGGAGAGAGCTGAAGTGAGCGTCCTGAGGAGTAACAACGAAACAAATGCTAATATCAATGATGGCACGAAAGACACGGTTCTTAAGCTGGCTGCCACAGCCCCAGTGTGGGAATATTTTTGTTTTATACAGAATAAACAAGGTGTGAGCGCATGAACATAGACGAGCCAATAAGTCGCATTTGTATGAGATTAGTGGTGATGAAGAAGAGGAGGTGCAGCGGAGCCTTTGTCCTGACAGTCAATGTTTACTGAGGAGTTTGGTTGGCAAAGTAAATATAAATAAAAGGGCAAAATGGTGCGTGCTCTCAGACAGTGTTGTTTGCTACATTGCAAAGGATATTCAACCATTCAATACAGAGAAATGTTACAAAAGTTTGACAGACAGTACGAATTGACTGGGAGAAAGTACATGTCGGACACAATCTGTATAAACACCCTTATATTTATTGCTTTGTGTGTTTTTAATCGAGTTTCGTTTTTTCTTTACAGAGACAGGGTTTTCTTTTTTTATTGTTTTTGATTAGTATATACTTTTTTATTTACATGCAATGTTTCTTAAAAGAGAGTCCACTTCATTTTCAGTTTTTTTTCTCTTTTTTTGTTTGTTAAATTGATTATATTGTTTGTTTATTTTATTTAAAAGATCTTGACCTTCCAATTACAGTTAAATACTATTAAGAAATTACAGTTTCTTTGATATGGTGCACTCACTTTATTATGACATATATTACAATTACAATCATGAAAAAAAAAAGTATATATATATATATATATATATAGATATATATATATATAGATATATATAGATATATATATAGATATATATATATATATATATACATATATGTATATATATATATATATATATATCTATATATATATATATATATATATATATATATATATATATATATATATATATATATATATATATATATATATATATATATATATACATACATATGCAATAATAATATTAACAATAATATCGTTTATCGTCAATAATTTTTGGGACAATTATCATCCAGAAAAATTATCGTTAAAAGTTATCGTGACAGGCCTATTCAGTATTAATATTTTCAAACATCGCAACAAGAGTAAGTCATGAAAAAAAATCCTCTGCAGAAAATAATTGGAATTCATCGATTTAATTTATACTGAACAACAAAAGAAACGCAAGTTTGTTTTTATATGGCTATATACGGGAGTGTGATTTAATTAAATGGTACATATGGGTACATACAGCTGTGAGGTTCACAGGCGAAATTTTGGACCATTTTTTAAGAAGTGCTAGAGTTCTGTATATTACAAATGTCAGTATCTGGTATGACCACCATGTGTATCAATCAAAGCCTGAAGTCTGCGACGCATCGATTGGACCAGGGTCCGGATGTCTTGTTGAGGAATGGCCTGAAATTCTTCCCTCAGAGCATTTTGCAATGCCACCAATGTGTTTGGTATCCCTGGCGTCCCTGGGGTCTCTCTTTCTGTATTTGTAGCACAGAGTTGACGGTCACGGAGATGCATCAACCAAATATGGCGGTCCTGGTTGCGGGTGGTGACACGTGGTCTCCCAGATCTTGGTCTGTCGTGAGTGGCCCCTGTCTCATGGTGTCATGTCTTCAGCCTACTTATGGTTGACTCGTGCACGTTCAGACGACTAGCCACATTCCGAGCCGTCAAACCAGCTTCAAGCATCCCAATGGCGCGTTCTCTAAGATTTTCAGTCAGCCGAGGCATTTTGGAAAGTGGAGTAATTTTGACTCAGACAATTTGCTTTTATAGCCCCCCAATAAACAAAGGGATTTACCACTCCCGCTTTTACCTGCCACATCCAAATCATGGCGAACGTACGCACACTGGCGATACTTTGGACACGTGCTTGACATCACTCACGTGTCGTGTTTTCCTGAAATACACGCTTCATTGATCACAACTCACTTACAGCTTCTTTTGATTCAGATGAGAACTCAACGGGACAGCTCAGATTTTCCTGGTGCTATAACAAAAAACTTGCGTTTCTTTTGTTGTTCAGTATATATTATATTTACCCAGCCCTAAGTCAACCAGGGTGAGGCTGCCAAGGAAATCGGAAATCCTACTCACGATTTAAAAAACTCTGGACTAAGCAAAGAATAGACTTAAAAGTCACCAGTCTATACAGTCACTCCATGAATCGTAACACAAATGCAAATCCACTGATGCCACTGTGTACACTCTCAATACCACACACCTCCTAAATTAACCTGACAGCTGACCTTTAGGAGGCTCAGACAAACTCACAATCGCCTCTCCAGCAGTTGTTTGTCTGCACGCAAACTCTCCCCAGAATGTCAAAGGCTGCTGAGGACTGTTCGTGCCTGATGAATAATATAATCACAGAACCCACTCAAGCAGAGGCATCTTCGACTACATGTCAAAGAAAAGGATCAGAGCCCCTGCAGAGGTGTGTTTGGATATTCATCAGGTGCAGGGTTGATTTTGTTTTAAACTGACAGTTTGAATTCAATTCGATGTTTTGTTTCCTTTAATCCTAAATGTCAGACACCTGCAGAAATTCTGGCTGTAACACTAGACATTTAATTAGTCTTCACAAGGCAGTGAAGATATGAGGAGAAGAAGAAATCAACTCTGGTTCATCATCAAAGCCACTTCGTCATATACGAAGGAGAGAGAGAAAAGCTTCACGACTGCAAACAGGATAAATTGAGCACATACTGTAGAAATACAGACCCATTACTGAAGTCTTCAGGGCATCAGCCGATCA
>JAZDUH010000316.1:0-300000 GCA_036419115.1 Scarus forsteni
AAACAATAAACACTGTTCTTAATGCCCCACAGCCTGCCAGCTTGGAGGCATCCGTGGAAATGTGTAATAGGTTCTTGGACTTTTTCATTGATAAGGTTGCTACTGCCAGGTCTCTGATTTCTGCGCCTAGATCTGACCCCTCTGAGCCTGATCCCTGTTTTGCAGTTCTTGCTAGGTTTGAGCCAGTCTCTGTTGCAGACTTAGAAGATCTGGTTGGCCATATTAAGCCGTCAGGTTCTCCCTGGGATGTCATCCCTCCTAGGCTGTTTAAGGAGGTTTTCCCCAGTATAGGGCAGTCTGTCTTGGCTATTATAAACAGCAGTTTGTCTTGTGGTCTTGTTCCACTAAGCTTTAAACACGCAGTGGTGCAGCCTCTTCTTAAGAGATCAGGCCTTGATTGCACTGTGCTGGCCAATTTTAGGCCCATCTCTAAGGTCCCTTTTCTCTCAAAAATCTTAGAGAAAGTTGTATATGCACAGCTAAAGTCTTTTCTGGATGAGCATGGTGTCCTGGAGGTCTTCCAGTCTGGATTTAAAACTCTCCACAGCACAGAGTCAGCCTTATTGAGAGTTTTTAATGATATCCTCCTGGCAACTGATGCTGGAGATCATGTAGTTCTGGTTCTGTTGGATCTGTCCTCGGCCTTTGACACCGTGGACCACGATACCTTAGTGGCTCGGCTACATAGCCTCGTAGGTATTCGTGGTACTGCATTGGAGTGGTTGAGGTCATATCTTGCAGACAGAACGATGAGTGTGTGCCTTGGAGTTTCAGAGTCCAGCTCTGCTCCACTGCTGTATGGGGTTCACTTGAGGGAGTCGATTTTGGGGCCCCTGCTGTTTTCGTTGTATTTACTGCCTCTGGGCTCCATTTTGAGAAAGCATGGCATCGCTTTCCATTGCTACGCTGACTATAGTCAGATCTATGTGCCACTGAAGAAGGATGGTGCCTTCTCTCTAACACCACTTCTTGCTTGTCTTGAAGACATCAAAGCCTGGATGGCTTTGAACTTTTTACACTTTAACGAGAAAAAAACAGAAGTGATGGTGTTTGGTCCCGGTGGCCCTTGTGAATCCTCTCCTTTAGACATGGGTCCTTTAGCTATTTAATTTAAGACGACAGTCTCAAACTTGGGTTTTAAGATGGACAGTGATTTTAAATTGGAAAAGCAAATTAGCTCGATTGTGAAGTCCAGCTTTTACCATATCAGGCAGCTGGCGAAAGTAAAACCCTTTCTTGCACAACAGCACTTTGAAACAGTAATCCATGCCTTTATTTCATCTCTGCTGGATTACTGTAATGCACTTTATTTTGGTGTCAGCCAGTCCTCCCTCTTACGTCTCCAGTTGGTGCAAAATGCTGCTGCTTGCCTCTTAACTGGAGCACGTAAGAGGGAGCACATTACTCCCATCCTGGCCTCCCTGCACTGGCTGCCCGTGCATTTTAGACTTCATTTTAAGATTCTTTTATTTGTTTTTAAATCTTTAAATGGTCTGGCCCCATCTTACCTCTCTGAGCTTCTTCACCCCTACACTCCTGCTCGATGCCTCAGGTCAGCTGATCAGCTGCTCCTGGAGGTACCGAGGTCCAAACAGAAGCTCAGGGGGATAGAGCTTTTTCTGTGGCAGCCCCCAAATGGAACGAGCTTCCCGTCCACATCAGACAAAGCTCCTCACTGTCCATTTTTAAAACTCATCTTAAAATCCATTTGTATTCTTTGGCTTTCGACCCTTCGAGACTTGGCTCCTGTTTTAGTGTTTTATGGTTTGCTTTTATTTATTGTTTCTACTGTTTTTAAATTAGTTTTTAAAAACATTGAAACAATTGTTTTTAGTATTTATATCTGCTTTATTTTATCCATTGTTTTTAATTAATTTTTGTCTGTTTTGTTTTGTCTATTTGTGTACAGCACTTTGTTTCAACTGTGGTTGTTTTTAAAGTGCTTTATAAATAAAGATGAGTTGAGTTGAGTTGAGACTTCCCTGTTTCTTTTTGACTCCAAATTTATACATTTAAGAGCATAGCTTAAAGGAATGCTCACTCAACAACTCTATTTGGTATTCAATAAAAACTTATTTGCCCAAGCTTTATAGAGCTAAATTGAGGTCAAAAGTGTTGCATGTTGAAAATTAAGAATTAAAAGCTTAGAATAAATTTAAATCTGATTTTTCATTGTAGATTTTTGAATTACAAATATATATACAAAACTTTATGAAAAGAAGTGTGATTTTTTTCTCACAATTAACATATACTATGGATTCAGCCCTGTAATTGGTTTAATTAAAAAAGGAATATATATATATATATATATATATATATATATATATATATATATATATATATATATATATATATATATATATATATATATATATATATATATATATATATATATATATATATATATATATATATATATATATATATATATATATATATATATATATATATATATATATATATATATATATATATATATATATATATATATATATATATGTACTTATAAAAAATACTTTTTTTTAACTTGGAAATATCTTTTAAGGTGTGATGTGCCATTTTTTCAGATCTATTAATATTTTCAGACTAAAATCTTATATATTTGATTTTAGATAGCAATGTTATTGTGTGAGGGCGTGGCCTTGACTGAGATAGACATGGAAATGTGAGTGACTGCAGAGCAAAGCACCCTAATTGATGTTGCTTTCATCTTTTATAAGCAATTCTAGAAAATTCTTGTGGATTTGTAACAGCTGGAAAGTATGCTAGATTGTTTTGTTTAACACTCATGCCTAACAAAACAATGTGTCCCAAATTCCCAAGTAAAGTGATTCTGGACACAGTCCCAATAAAACATCTTATGGATGACCCTACATATCAAAAGTTACACAGCATTATAATATTAAGGATATTTTCTACTCCACCGTATCTATATAGAGCATTTCTTAATGCATGCCTGGACCTGCAGGCATATTTTCCAATTCTAATGTATACTGAGAGTTGTGAAGAATTGCTTGTGTTGAGTTATGTCAATCAAAGTAACCACGTTTCCTAAAAGGCAATTTCATTTGAGGATGCTTTACTGTGCAGATCCCACATACCTTTCACTCAAGGCCATGACCCTTCACTCCAGAACACAGCCAAAAGTTTGAAAACAAAAAAAAATTCTGAAGGTAAAATATAAAGGAAATATGAAATCAAAGGTAAAATTTGAACCTGAAAATAATAATCCTGCCACTGAAAAAAAATGACACGTTAAAATATATTTCATAGTAAAAAATAAATGCAAAAAACTTTATAAGAATACTTAGAACTGAATCAAATGTATAATTTAATTCTCTTGCACTTTTTGATTCAATTTAATGCATTTTTTAAAATCCAAGAAAACACATTGAAATTTCAGTTGACATTTTTTCGATCTTCTTTATTTTCAAATTACCACACTTTTGGCCTGAAATTAACTCATTCTGCTTTATTTGTCAATTATTTTAAATATTCCAAAGCTAGACAATTTTTTGGCTTGATAAGTATATTTTTATGGACAAGCAAAACAGGAAAAGTTAGTACTTAATTTCTCGTATATTACTCATTTTTTCTCTTAAATAAGGTGTAATTGTGGGGTGGGTATTACATGAGCACAAGCAAGATATGTAAAATGTTTTGTGTCACCAGCATCGCAGTTACAGTTACAACATCATCAACATAATGATCATAGAAATCTCCATGTTTCACTACTGCTCAGTGTAAACGCAGAGTGGTATCATCTTGTACGCAAGGGGACCAAAATAGCTGATTTGTCAAAGATATCGCCATGAGAGCGTCAGGTTAAGGCAAAATTTGGGTGTGCGACATATTTAAGCACAGCATTTTTTTTCCTGGAAAAAAGCCTGAAAAATAGGGTGTGTGTTATAATTGAGTTAGAATTATACTCAACAAAAATATAAACGCAACACTTTTGTTTTTGCTCCAATTTTTCATGAGATGGACTTAAAGATCTAAAATTCATTCCAGATAAACAATATTACCATTTCTCTCAAACATTGTTCACAAATCTGTCTAAATGTGTGATAGTGAGCACTTCTGCTTTGCTGAGATAATCCATCCCACCTCACAGGTGTGCCACATCAAGATGCTCATCAGACACCATGATTAGTGCACAGGTGTGCCTTAGACTGTCCACAATAAAAGGCCACTCTGAAATGTGCATTTTTTTTTTTTTGCTTTATTGGGGGTCTGGGGACTCAGAACCAGTCAGAATCTGGTGTGACCACCATTTGCCTCATGCAGTGCAACACATCTTCTTCGCATAGAGTTTATCAGATTGTCAATTGTGGCCTGTGGAATGTTGTTGTGAGGCTGGTTGGATGTACTGCCATATTCTCTGAAACGCCTTTGGAGACAGCTTATGGTGGAGAAATGAACATTCAATGCACGAGCAACAGATCTGGTTGACATTCCTGCTGTCAGCAGGCCAATTGCACGCTCCCTCAATGCTTGCAACATCTGTGGCATTTTGCTGTGAGACAAAACTGCACATTTCAGGGTGGCCTTTTATTATGGACAGTCTAAGGTACACCTGTGCACTAATCATGATGTCAGATCAGCATCTTGATGTGGCACAGCTGTGAGGTGGGATGGATTATCTCAGCAAAGCAGAAGTGCTCACTATCAAACATTTAGACAGATTTGTGAACAATATTTGAAAAAAATGGTAATATTGTTTATCTGGAATGAATTTTAGATCTTGGAGTCCATCTCATGAAAAATTGGAGCAAAAACAAAAGTGTTGCGTTTATATTTTTGTTGAGTATATATTTAAGAAATTACGGTAAATTTAACCATGCATCTATACATGTACGGGGTATGCACAATGCAAATGCACTACTAGGACAGCTGGGAGCAGATGTAGTTTCCAATTAAATTGAGATACACTAGATATGAAAAATCTCTGTTGGTTAAATCCAGTCCCTTTAAGATAATGTTTAATGTAAACGTTTCCCTCATACCACGGTTAAAAGTTCTTACTCAATTATTTGACCCTAAATCCATATGAACATGCAGGATGCATATCTCCAAATTGTAGTGACGCACAGTGCTCCCTTGGGACACCCCAAACAGAGGACTCCACAACAACCTGACAAGAGTGTAATCTGTAGAGCAATGTGCAATTAATTGTATTAATTTCTTGAACTTGTTCATTTATTTGTAATTAATTTATCACAGAAATCACTCCAAGTCATTGTTAATTGCAGACAAGTTCACCTGCCTACAATACGATCATAACAGAGTCAGTATTGGGCTAAGAAGATGATGTGCCCTATATTTTCAGGAATTACTACATTTTGTAAAGTGCAACTGATGAAAAATGCTTTATACTCATTTGTCTCACAATTATTTCAAATTCTTTCTCTCCCCCTCTTGAACATACATACGTAAGACCAAACATTAGATTTGAAAGTGACAGCGATGAACATTCATCCGTCAACCAGTCTGGAAGGCTGCCTCCAGCCCCAAAGATCCCAGGGCCAGGCTTTGATAGAAACTCAGCTATACATCGACAGGCCTCAAATCATCATCAGACATCCACTGGTGATGAGTCCAGAACCACAGCTCCGAGTGATGAGCCCTGAGCCGAGACCCCCTGATCAGTCCTGGAAATTCAACTCCAGTCGAATCCAGAAGATCAGCAACCACAGGTGCCTCAAACTTGGCTCATAAGCGATCATATTTGCCGACTAATGCATGAAGCAGCTCTTTGTCTTTTTTCCATCCCTCTATACAATAGGAATCACCTTACAGTGCCTTTTTGAATTTTATGTCATTATTTTTAGCTCTTCTGCATAGGCTCCTCACAAATCAGGAGATGATTATGGATCAACTGAAGGTTCTTCAAATGACCATGCAGAAGCAACAAGGAGAACCTAGTGGTGATCAGGAGGCCCTTGAACAAGACATGCTCCCACTGAAAGATGTGGCATCTCTTCTGGCTGTGGAAAAGTGTCTCAGGGAGGAGCCAGACCTTAAAAAGAAAATGGTATTGTATTGCTTACTCCAGCAATATTTCAAGCATGTCAGTGGTTATGCTAGATTTTTTATTAGAGGGAGGACTATTCTATTGTACATTATTTTCTTTGGGAAACAGCAAAGAAGTGACTTACTGAATATGCTTTGCTTTATATGCATTGTTTTTTAAAGTCCTGGCCTGACCATATTGTTATAAACCTCTCTAATTTTGCTCAGCATCACTTTCAAACAGTAATACTTTGCACAGAGGATGTTTAAATAATTTCTTATTAGTGATGTGTGGAATGACAATATTAGATTAAGGATTATAACATGGGGACAATTTCATAAATCAGAAAGATCATTAAATCGTCTACAGGGCACAGTCTATGCAATGTAGTTCTATGCGGTAGCAGAGATGCTTACGTGCACCTGACTAGCCAATTTTGGTGTGTTCCAGTTGTACTCTGACTGACACTGAGTATATTAATTGTGATTCATAAGAATGCATATGAGATTTGAAATGCTTTGAGTGCCAGCGTTAAAGCGAAACGGAGGAAAAAGGAAAGAAGAGACTAAAGTGATTTGGAAGAAATGTCAGTGAAGGAGTGCTACCAGTCCAAAAGGATAAAAAAGCTTTCTCCCCCGGTGGAGGGATCAGTATATCTGACTAAACTGCTGGCGTAATGTATTGTGATCAAGGTTATAATAGTTTTGGATTTGTCATTATAGTTTAGTTTTAATTAGTTTTGACATTGTTTTTTCCATTATAGTTTAGTTTTAATTAGTTTTAGAGCGGGCATTCTAGTTTTTATTTAGTTTTAATTTTTGCAACAAGGCTTAGTTTTAGTTTAGTTTTAGTTTAGTTTCAGTCTAGTTTTAGTTTTTTCATACCTTATTTGCCAGGTGCAGGATTCAAAAAGGTCAGAGTAAATATTTTCAAGTCCAACATAGTGCTCACTGCTCAGTCAGTGCTGATACTGTACTGTTGGCTGCTGCCTTAAACACAAAAAACCCATATAAACTTGATACAGAATATATAAACATGAATTATATAAAAATTCCATGGTTTTGTAGCGGCATCTTGCACGAGTGGCAGTTTTTGCATTGATCCACCAGTGACTGAAACATGAGCAGATTAGATCCTCCAGAAGGCGCAGAGGTTAAAGGCGTCTTTTACGTTTGAATACGCAGCAGTGAAATGTGAGCCTCTGAACTTTTGTTGCGAACACATTCTATAAAAAATCTCTCTGGATATTGATTTTATTCATCTTTATTAAATTACATGAGATTGAACGAAAAAATCGTCCTTTAATGCATCATTTAATGTAAGGTCAATTTATCAAAAGTTTCCCAACATAGTTTAAACCCTGGCGTAATAATATTTATTATTCATATTTTGAGACTGAACTTGAACCCTGATGGTGTGTTATGTTTTTATTTTTAATGTTTTAATGTCAGAGAAGCAAAAAGCAGCTAGGCTATTTTTTCCTGTAATTTGAGTTTGGGAAAAAAAATCACAAGTAGATAATAAAAATAAGAAATAGCCTAAATATTTGCAGAGAACCTTTCTGCAACAAGATTTTGATCAGCCTATATGTATCTCAGTGCTGAAATTAGCCTAATTAACGTGTCTCAGGTAATTAAAAAAACTTTTTTGTTTTATCATAGGACAATACAAATTATTTAACTTAATCTTTATTATTCTTTGTCTTACTGAAGAGCTTTCATTTTTCTCTCTCACTTTAATGAATTATTTGGTTTTTGTTACATTCCTTGTAAATATAAAACATTTAATCAGATAAACTGTTTTCTGGACTAATGCAGGGCAGGCTTTAATTTCATAATCAGTGACATGTACAACTAAAGTTGAAAACATCTGGAGGACAATCATGAATTACTTGTCTTAGTGTAACAAAGTTTGTGCAGGCACTTGCGTGGAGCTTACATTTGTATGTTGCTTCCTCCATGGCTGACACCAGATACACTGCAGCGCTGCATGAGTTCAGCGAGTCGGCATCTGTGAAGACTCGCTTGTGGAGGGTTTTACAGCCCACTACCCCTCCCCGAGAATCAGTTTGGGATGGCCTGAATGTGGCCGACCCTCCGCGAGGACGCGCAAACGGAGGGGTAGTGGTAGGGATAGTGTGTAGGGGGCGGTTTGAAAAAGACTCCCTGTCAGTGCAGTAAACAAGTCACGTAAGTACGTCGCTATGATGGTGCCGTACGGCGCTGACAACCGCCGAAAACTGTCGTAAAATTGGTTGGGAAAATGTGTCGGATTAATTAAAATCCTAAAGGCGAATAAATATTGTCAAAAACGATAACGAAGGACATTTTGTGTATAATGTTAGTTAGTTTCAGTTAGTTTTGTGAACACAAGATACAGTTTTAGTTTACTTATAGTTTTTGTTTTCTTTTCTAGTTTTTATTAGTTTGAGTTAACTGCAATGTATTTTAAATTTTAGTTTTTGTATTTAGTTTCGTTTTAGTTAACTATTATAACCTTGATTGTGATGTATGTCTGCAGTTTTGGACCAACCCCCAAATTCCACATCACTTGAAAGTACCGCACAGTGCAGCGCCGTTTTCGTGCTCCGACCTACAAACCCCACCGTAAGCGGCATGCCGATCAGCTCAGCAGCTCGCTGCCCTGTAAGGAGGAGGATGATCCCAGAGAGTCACAGGTTCTCATGCGATGTCACACTGCATGAAACAAGTTATAGAGGAAAAGAAGTAAAACACCTCACCTCACTTATCTAGGGCTCCTTTGCTGATCCACACAGCTTTGTGATTTATTTAACTCTATCTTTCTATATGTCTATATCTGATGTTTGGCTGACCGCGGTGGAACATTTTTTAAGACACTGACAACTACCGAAAACACTGGATTTAATGGATTTAATGCCTGTTACCACTGTTCTGTCAGTTATGTCATTTTGCACTGCAGAAGATGTACATGTGAACATTTAATCGTAATAACTCCTTAAATAGCGTAGTGCCTTTGCATGCACAAAAGGGCTGGGCGATTATGGTAAAAATAAGAATCCCGATTATTTTAAGTGATATTGAAATCACAATTAATATACACAATTGTTCATTTATTTAAAAACTTCAGTATTGATTTAAACACAACTTTAAAGAACCAGCGAGTGGCACATACAGTATTATTGATCCACATAAGTCACACACACTTGCTGTGACTGCACGGGAACACAGAAGAGCTATGAAGCGCAGAAACTTGCATACATGGCCCTCTACACTGTGAGGCATATTAATCGTTTTTCTTTGAATTATATTGTTTTTGTGATTGTCAGATGGCAAAATTGAAATCACAATTAAAATCCAATTAATTGTCCAGCCCTAGTGCACACTATGAGTCTGGTCTAAGACAGACAGACGTGCATCTCAGGGGACTGTGAGGGGTCATCGGTCAATTCCGCTGATTTTATAACTCAGACAGTGTCTTGGTAGCACATGTTCCCTTTTACATGAACACAAAGACTTAAATAATGCTGCGTCAGCCTTTTAATGAATCAAAACTCTACATTCTTCAGCTGTCCAGCTAGTTTTCTCTCACTCACTTTTTTGAATGATAAAATTCTGGAGTATCCTGGATCACTAAATCTCAATGATATAAGAATGATATTTGAAGGATTGAACTTGAAATACAGTCTACTAATGCAGCGGTTTTCAACCTGTGCATGGAGGCCCATAAGAGGTCTCAAAGCTGTTTTCAGTGGATGGCGTATAAATCAGGTGAAAATGTGTCAAAAATGTCCTCAGTGTATGGGGGGTCTCAGAAACTTCCAGAGTATGATGAAGTATAATATGAAAAGATTTGGAGTTGTGATATATGACGGGCTGTGGAAGGGCTGTGCAGCAGAGATTAAATCAGACTCACATAAACACACAAACCTATTTTGTTCTCACTATTCTGTAAAAAAAATAATTATTTCAATAAATGTTTTTTTTTTAAATAGTTATATTCATTTTTTCATGGCTGGGCCAGTAAGAAAATTTTTTTATATTGGACACTGGGTGGGTTTACTTTTTATGTTACAAAAGTGCACTTTGTGGTTGTTCATTACCTTTTATGTTTACTTTCATTGCACACTTTGACAAAAACTACACTATTTTAACTAAAACCTGTTTATTTAAGTTAAAATCTCTTTATTCTTTTTTTTAGCATTTTACATGTTTACATACATTTGACATATTTTATGTTTTACAGGGAAAACATGGTCAAACTTGCAAATTAGTCTAGAAAATCAATGTAAAAAAGAATCGTGATAAAATTGTGATCATGATTTTGTTTTTAAAAAATCGTGATATGAAATTTGTGCCATATCACCCACCTCATTTCTTATTCTTTTTTACAGTTTTGCAGCCACTCCAGCATAATTTCTAAGAGATGTCGCAATTAAATAATTGTTTTAAGCAACAATGAAATTTTCAGATTATTTTGACTTATATCTTCATTCACTCTGTCCCAGTAAGACATATACTGATAATTGCAAATCTTTTTATAATAACACCAACATTTTTCAAATAGACCTTGTGGTTGCAGAGACACACTCTTTTCTTTATGGGTATGTCATTTTCGAGCAGAAAGGCTTAAAAAAGGGGCTGGGGCTGAACTGATTAAACTGTGGTAAAGCTACTACTGTACATATAAATAATGTATGTTTTTTTTCACCCCAAGATTACTACTTTGAGTGTCATTGGTGGCATTGACACGAAAGATACAGTGTGGCGAGTGATGAAGCAGTTCTTCACAAACTCGCTGGCAAAGCAGTTGAACTGGCTTGGGGTCAATGGAAAAACTGCTTTCCACAGACTTCATCTTAAAGATGTATTAACTGGTAAGTTTTAAGTGGAGGTTATGTCATCTACTATGTGACAAATGAATTAGTTTACCTTGGTGGGCCACTCCAGTGAAGGCTATTTATAAGGAACACTGGATATAGACCCTGAATACAGGATGGCCTTAATATTTCAGATTTAACAAGTGACAAAAATTCTTGTTATATGTAAAGGTCAATCTGGTACCAAGCCATGTAGCTTTCTCATTATTTCTCACTACTGTTTGTCATTTTTGTTCTCTCAAAAGCTTACATATTTTCCCCATTTTAGGAACAGTTAGAAACAATCGGCTTACTGCCAGTGCAACAGACCAGGAGGTGGAGGCATATATAAAGAGATGGCTCCATCTTTCTGGAGACAGAGATGGCGGAAGAGAGAGAGGGAGGAGAAAAGGCGGGCCTCGCAACACATACGTAAGTCAGCTATAAAGCTGTTTTGCAATTTACAGTGCCAAGACAAGTATGTGGCCCATTTGGAATTTCTTAGTTTTCTTCATTAAATGTTGATTAGATATGATGTAATCATCTTCATACTTGTAGACACACACAATGATCTCTAAATGCATGACTTGCTACCGGTAAGGTGCAGTGCAGCCTGTGCAGTGTTACTAAAGTGAGGCGCAGCCTCAGGAGTAGGCAGTTTAGTACCGTAAATTGGTAGAACGAGGCACACTGACTTGTGCTCAGATGGGTGTGGCTGCACATTTAGAGAAGGTGTCAGCAGATTCAGCTGAACAGTGTACATTTTAAGACATCCTCTGGTTTCGCTGGACTCAGCTGTGGTTAAACTTACTCCATGGCTCTCCCCTCCCTTTTTACTGTTTGCACTGGTGTGAAGGACTGTGATGGGAATCACAAATTTACGGCCCAATATATTTAACCTAAGACCACACAATTGTTATACTGGTATTTCATGCCTTTATTGAACATTAACCATTCCACATTCTAAGTAAAAAAAGTAAGACAGTATATAACAAAAGTGGACAATATAAGAGCTGAACAGAACTGTCTCTGTTCGGGCATATATTTGTCAGAAAAAAATACTGATTACTGATTAATATATATATATATATATATTTATATATTAGGGCTGGGATGATTCACTTTTCTCCCGATTAAATTTATTGCAATTTTTTAGGTGCCGATTCGATTTAAATTGCGGTTCTACGATATTGCAGATTTTTCAATCTTTAGTTAGCTTTTTTAAAACCAGTGAAAAGATGAACAATGATGATGCCTACAGACCATATCAGGAAAAATACACATCACACGTGAGTCTGTTTTTAGGATTTATTCAGCAATATATTTTAACCAGCTGTTTATACTCTCTCTTCAAAAGACTGGACTTACTTTAAAAGTGGACTATTAACCCTTTAGGCGCCAGAGTTTTTTCAAGAAAATATTAAATTTTGCTGTCAAGATTTAAAAAGACTGTAGTTTGAAAGTGGGTAGTTTTCCCACTCTTCATCATCACTGTAATTAACGGGCTGAGCATGAACGCCTCTGCTGCCTTCACTGTGCTTTTTACCCCCGGCTTCTCCCTCGTCTACCCAGAGCTCTGCGGTCTCATTCCCGCTAACACCGTCACTTATAGCTGTGTTTCGAGCTTCCCTGCATCCAAGACCAGTCCCCTACTCGACACTCACCGGCCCCGGCAGAGAGGCAAAGCTTCGGCCTCCGTGCTGCTCGGGGACTGCAATGGCGTGTGGATCCGCTCCCGCTGCGCACATGGGCCGCCAGTTTGGTCCTCACTGGACAACTGACTGTCATCCTCAGAGAGAAAATATTCCTCAGATTCAGAGTCAGCCAGTACTTGACAAAGTGCTCTCAGCATCATGAGTACTCTTACTCTGTCTCTCTCACTCTGTGTGTGTCTCTCTCTGTCTTTTCCTCTCTCTGCTTCGCTCTACAGCCACACTCGCATCCATCGGTCTGGTGTGTGTGTTTCCAAATTAATAAACGCCAAAACTTTGAATAGAAATCTGTCACCTGTCCACTATCTGCTGGTGAAAAGTATTAACACTATTCAGCACTATTTTAACAGCTATGGCCTGTTTTATTGCCGCAATTTTGCGACTTGTAGCGCTTATACAGTATGTGTGTGTGTGTGTGTGTGTGGGGGGGGGTATCGATTTTTGACCCAAAAAATCGATTTAAAATCAGCAGACAAAAAATCGCAATACTTAGGTGAACCGATTTTTTCTCCCACTCCTATTATATATATATATATATATATATATATATATATATGTATATTTTTCTAGTATTTGTCAAACTTTACACCAGAGAGGAAAAAATAGTCATTCTGTGTCTTCTACTACTTGTTGATGAAAATCAGAGGAAGATTATAGTAAAGGTAGATCAACTTTTTAAAAAGTTGTCAAAAGGAACTGAAAAAAAAAACCATCTGAGATAACATTCTTTTCATAGGCATCTTTTATTTTCCTTCTCTGAAGCTTTCAAGTACAGTATATAAGAGTGTGCTAAACTGAGGCAAATTCCTTGAAAATAAATCAAATTATCTTTTTAAAGATGTAAATATATAGATTGTTTATGAACTCTTTGTCACATCTGCCTTTTAGCCTTCATTATTTTATCAGAAGCGGATTTTATTTCAGGTAGAACCAATTCTTTATTTTAAACATGGGTTAATGTGCGTGAGGAAATCAAAATATTTGGTTGGACACTGCACATATTTCAGAGTTATTTAAACTGGCCTCCGCCAGCGTAGTTAGCCCGCTGGCTAGTTAGCTTAGCCTCTGTGTAAGGAGCGAGCAGGTTAAGATGGATTTCCGTCATAAACACAATAGAACAGTCACGGCTAAACTGATCCTCTGCCATCTGAAGGTCCAATTCATCAGTATTGACAACGACAGATGTGGCGTTGGTCAGAAGACTGTTTGGCAGTGTCCGGTCTGTCTGTGAGGCTGATCCGTAGCCGAAAACTTACTGGTGGTCTCTGTGTCCAGCAGCAGCAGGACATTGTACACCGCAGAAAGTTGTTTGTCATGTTGGACTTTCTGGCTTAAAAGAACAACTGCGTGTGAGTGTAGACGAGTTATCCACACACAACAGCATCAGCAGAGCTAAGAAAAGCCGCCACCGACACGCGTCACCATCTTCCACGTCATCATTCTGCGCGGCTTGGACACCAAACAGCGTTCAAAATTTTATGAGAAATTGAAAATATATCGGCGTTACATCGGCAAAACTTAAGCCGATGTATCAGTCGGACCCTAATGTTAAGTATGTCTGAGTACACACGCAGACAAAATTGTTGGTACCCTTCAGTTTAAGAGAGAAAAACCCACATGGTCTCTAAAATAACTTGTAATTCACAAAGGTAATAATAACAAACTAATTGATGAAAAAAAACATGAAAATACTTTTAAAAAATTAATGAAAATTTAATGAAAATAATGAAAATCAGACATTGCTTTTGAATTGTGGTTCAACAGAATTATCTTAAAAACAACAAAATAATGAAACTGGCCTGGGCAAAAATTATAGTACCCTTCGCATATTGTTGCACAACCTTTTGAGTCAGTCACTGCAATTGGCCAATTTCTGTAGCTCTCAGTGAGACTTCTGCACCTGTCCACAGGTATGTTGGCCCACTCCTCATGATCAAACTGCTCCAGCTGTCTCAGGTTTGAAGGCTGTCTTCTCCAGACTGCATGTTTCAGCTCCTTCCACAAATGTTCAACAGGATTTAGATCAGGGATCATAGAAGGCCACTTCAGAATAGTCCAGTGTTTTGTTCTGAGCCATTCTTGGGTGTTTTTAGCTGTGTGTTTTGGCTCATTATCCTGTTGGAGGACCCATGACCTGTGACTGAGACCAAGCTTTCTGACACTGGGCAGCACATTTCACTCCAGAATGTCTTGATAGTCTTGAGATTTCATTGTACCTGCACAGATTCAAGATACTTCACTGCCACCATATTCAGTAACCAAAGTACTGCTGTACAGTGTCAAAATGTGTACTTCTATTTTTTTTTTGTTTAAAGGGCCAGGGACAAAGAAGACGAGCCAGATGAGGAGTGACTTTTTTCCTTCACATCGTTCCCATGCTCAACATTTTTTGCTTGAACTGTTCTGCTGTTTCTTCTTATTTCCACCAAAGAGGTTATGTCTTTGCCTGCATCTGACCATGTGTTTGTTTATTAGTTTAGCAAGGTAAGTCAAAAAGTTATGGAGGATTTGGCTACATTTTTCAGGAAACGTCCGAATTGGTAAAAGGGACAAATGATCAGGTTTTGGGAATGATCCAGATACAGCATTATTTTTAGTAAATAACAGCCTAAGCGGCTGTGGCGGACGTTGAGTGGGCCGTTTTTGTCCCTCCGAAAATTGTTAGAAACATCCGAGTCCTCCACAACTTACAACTACTGCATTACTGTGAGCCCATAAACATTATAGAAACATGGGGGCAGCTCTTCTCACTCACAGCCCCTTCAGAATGGACACATCACCCACTGGAAGCACCACAGTATGCACAATAATCACACTTCATTTAGATTGATATTTATCATTCCACATTGTGTTTTAAAAATAAAGGACTATAATGTCGGGGGGAAATCACAATTTAAAGGTGTAGTCAGCGATGTGGGAGAAAACGAGTGGAGGGTTTGTTTATATTCGAATTTAGACCCGCCTCCCGAAAGCTGATTGACGTGCATCGTCATGGAAACGGCCATAGAAACTGCGTAGCTGACGTAGCTAAGGAAACCCCGACTGGTCAGACAACTCGACTGCCGTTATTGAAAACATCACAACAACAGTACATTTTGGCAGATTAGACAATAAGATGAATGCCTGACGGCTGCTACTGTTATGTGAAGCACCACAAAGCTAATGCTGCTTAGCTTACCTATCCAGCAGACGGACGGCGACATCCGCGTCCGTTTTCAGGTCTTTCAATTCGCGGAGTTCCCTCCACCGTCGGAAAGCAACACCAATGTTGACCGGTCTTTGCTCTTTTGGTCATAGACCTTCTTTTCCACTTTTCACTCCTCTGACCTCTTTCTTTTGGGCTGTTTTCAGCCATTGCTACCGCAACTATTGTATCTCTCTCTTACGCTAACTGCGCACGCTACGCAAACTACTACTCCCCCTCCCTCCTCTGTCTGATCTGTGCATGAGTATGATCGCCCCCTGGACGTGGGGGGGTTTACTTTGTTTTGGTAACTCGGACCGAGCCACAGTATTTACCTGCTGAAATTCTGAGTCAAGGCTGTATATTGAGACCAATTTTTTTTTTCAACATGCTGTCAGTGGTGACATCTTGTGGATGGAGAGGAGAATTATGGTGAATTTCGCAAATACTGCATCAGATTAGAAGATTAGAAGATCGCTGAATACACCTTTAAGTGAGCTGCTTGGGGAAGGTCTGCACTCTCAGTGCTTGTCTTGTTCATATTTTTTCAGTCCACTCCACTGACTGTTTGAATGTGTTTACTTTGAATTTGGTTCACTTAAGAGTATAAGAAATTAAAATTATAGCCCCCTACTGTCCCCAGTTGTTTCTTGAGTTTGGTAATTTCTTAAGTTCTTCAGTAGGTTTCTTCGTCATTTATGCAGCATTGCTATCTTAGACCCCCCCACCCAGACCCTTGTGTCCCAACAAAATGCAACCACTGACATGCTGTCATTCACACTCTGTCTGAAGGTAATGTAATGACTATGGCCATAAAGTTATACCATTTCTGATTTATTCTATTCGTTTATATTTGACATAAAATGTTGTAATGGTTTAGTTGTGACTCATGATGTGTGCAGGCTAGACAAGGTCGTAGAATGTGTTCCACTTGTGGCTGAAACTAAATGCTCACTATGCCTCTAATTTGGATGAGTAGGCAAGCTGTTGATATGTAGTATGGGGGCCATTGTACATTTCCATTATTTGTAATTTGTTATGCTTTTGATTTAAATCTGGCAATGTAATGGCCTGGTTTTGGCCCACTTCTGGCAAACAAGAGTGGACCACATAAGTGCCATCATTCTATACCAAATGTGGGCCGGATGAACATGTCAGGTTTGGGCCAGATATGGGCCAGAAAGGTAACGTACAGTGGCCCATGTCTGGTTGAGTGCAGGGTCATTTGGTATGCTTTTGGTTTACATCTGGCAACATGATGGCCTGTTTTTTGCCCACTTCTGGCAAACAAGAGTGGACCGCCCAAGTGCCATCATGACGCATGTGGGCCGGATGAACACGTCAGGTTTGGGCCAGATATGGGCCAGAAGAATTTTGCTATCTGGGTGAGTTGTTGTTCACAAATATCACATGAAGAATGTGATTATCACCATGGCAGCATTTTTGTAAATATAAGTCTAACAATACTATGTATACAGCTGATCTAGAGCGACACACCCCAGTCAGAAGTGCAAATAAATTGATTATTACAGGAGCTGAATAACTGTTCAAACTGGGGGCATCCCTCTTCCATTTTCAACTCGGGGGTGGTGAGGTTTCACCGAGTTTCCAGGAGGAAATTCAGACTTCAGGGCACGTTCCAGTTGTAGTTTCCTACTTGGAAGTAACCCGGAAATTCTTATTTCTGACTTCAACTGAAATGTATCACAACTGAAGCCAAAGCGTGCATTTGTTGTGTTGTGATAAATGCAGCCCAGATCTCCTCAGATCTCTGCATTGCTTTACAACTTCTTTTTTCAACAACTTACAGGATGCAAAGCGACAAGGTAATGTATCTCTTTCTAGTTACGTAGCGGTAGTTTTTGATGTGTGACAACAAGCAATTTTTGGAAAACTTACTATCGTAGTTGTAGCGGGCTATATATCTCGACTTACAGCCCGGTGCTCTAAGACGTGTCTGAATAATATAAATTTGCTCTAGTTTTAATTGTTCCTGAAGTTGAGTATCCAGGCCAGTCCAGCCCTGTCAGACCTGACCGGAGGGCTAAGGAATAGCATTTATAGATAACCTATTTTGATGCTATAAAACTCATCTTAAAGTGTGTATTTCCATCAGGCATATATCTAAAAGGGAGAATTTTTTTGTAATTGCTTAGAAACTCCTCACAGTCCCTTTAACATCATCTGCTGTCACTGGAAAATCCCATCATCTGGATGAGGATATCCAAACCACGAAGCAGATCCTGATCAACTTCTTTTTCCCGTTTACTGTCATGGGTTCAAACAGAAATTAATTTATTAACTATATTCATACTGCACAAACTTTTACTGGCATCCAAACATACAAATCCTTCAAATTAGTTTTTTCTACACATGATACTGAAGTTAAAAACTGACCGTCTGCTGTGTTGAATAGTAAGAAGGGCCTCATGTGGATCTTAAGTCACCAATCGCTGATTTAAACAAATTCGGGGGAAAAAGAGAGGGAAACTGATTTTTTCATGAAACAGATTTGAAACTCTTCAAACCATCATGGTGTACATGAGTGAGCAGTGCTGAGCATTTTCTGAGAGAATGAGGACACCTGGTGGAAAATAACAGACACTGAAGAGCATACCCTGAATTTCAGGATGATCAATAGATTTGATTTTTATTATCTCACTGATACACAAAACAAGAGACAATGAAGAGAAAGAATGAGCAACACAGTCTGTTACAGATAAGACCAATGAGACAGTACACTTTAAATTAAATGACAAAAATACTGTACATACTTTATTCTATAAATATTACAAATATGATTAATATATGTTTAAACAAGACAAAATCATGATTATAAATCAGATCAGATAAAACAGAAGCACGGACAGGTCCCAAATGAAAATTTGTCCAAGTTCAATCCTTCATATTCTTTTATTTCTTTGGATTTTTTCCACTGATGGCTCCATTCAAACACGAGGGTCGATGGCAGCGGTCGGCAACTGACGGCCCGCGGGCCAATAATATCTGGCCAATAATATCTGGCCCGCCAGATGAAATTGAAAAAATGATATAAAGGGGCAGGGGGATGCGGGCCATCGGGTGAAAGCTCACAAACGGTCGGCACACCTAGACGGCGAGTGGCCACAGCGCGCACCACTGAAAATATCAATCAGCAGCCGCTCTCATTCTGATGACCACAAGCCACCGCGATCGTGAACATCACGGCCGCACAGCTGACAAAAATAGACAGCCGGTGGCCGCAGCGCGGTGGCTTGTGTTCGTCTGGCTGGGGGCGGCTGAAAATATCAATCAGCACCACTATCACCCCGCTCTGGTGAACGACATTCGGCCGGTCTGGTCCAAAAAAATCCTGGGCAGATATTCAGCCCCAGCACATCCCTGTAAAGGAGTATTTAAAAAAAAAAAGGGAAAATTATTTAGCCACTATCACAAAAACGACAATCATTGTTGCGGCGCCCCGTCTGGAAGTGCGGGTGTGTGCCTCCTAAAATCAGTCATTATGCTCCCCTGCCCCTCTGCTCCAGGCGTGCTGCGCGCTACTCGGCTGCTGCGCGTACTCGGCTGCACGCACACCTGCAGCACAGGTGAATGGAGTTTATGAAATCAGCAGCGTGTGCCGAGTTCTAGAGACAATAGATGCCGAGTATCAGTCATTTGGCTTGTGAGAAGTGAAGCAGAGAACGCAAAAGTTTGGAAGCGCATGGAAAGAGGACGTTTCAAACCAAAAGGGGCTCCCGTTAAGAAGCCATCTCTCAGGTTTCTCTGATGAAAAGGGAACTTTAGTGTTGGATTTCTGGCGTTGGGTTTTGTGATCTCGATGTGTTTTTTTAGAAGGTTAAAGTTGGGTTTCTTCTGAGTTAATCAGTATTGATTTAAGATATCAAATTTTGCTTTATTTAAATGCAATTCAAAATATATTTAGTGTACAAAAATAGTTTCTGTTAAATAGAAGTATTAAAACCTACTTTAAATCTGGTTTAATAACTGGATGTCATGGTATTTAAAAAATTATTTCATGTTAGTTAAAAATTGTTTATTGTTAAAAACTCTAAATAAGGTTGATGTTTTAAGTTTAAAATCAGTGTAAAATCCTGGCTAAAATATAAAGTAAATGTTTTTTTCAAACAAATAGTTCAAAAATGAACAATAATTATTTGTAAAGCAAATGTTTATTTAAATGTTCTGCTTGTTAAAAAAAATGCTGAAATATTTAACATTGATTTGTTTTGTGATTGTAGGTTTTTCACCTGCTTGATTCCTACTGAAAAATAAAAAAGGGATTGAGTAAAAACCTGAAGTCTGGTTCAGTCCTTTCTTCATCAAGTGTGGGAAGCCATGTCGCAGTAAAAACACTTGACAATCATAGCCCAATCCTTAAAATCTTTTTTTTTTTTAAATCTTTATTAAAAATGAGTTAGCTGGACTCAAGAAGTACTTATTTTCAAAATGGAACTACTCATATTTTTATTAAATGTGTGGGGGAAAAATATAGTTGGCTATGGCACATTAATGATGACTTAAAAGACAGTCTGGGTAACAATTCACAGAGTAAAGACAACAGCTTTATCATCACCAAGTTACTATTATAAGCAGTTTTATAACACAGCAACAGTGGAGCTAAAGCAGTAATAATACACTAAAAGTCTGAGAAATAAAGTTACTTTATTTAAAACAAATACTTTCTTAAATTAGACTACATTTTGTATTCACACGTTATAAAAGTAGCCTATGGATAAGAGAAAACGTTTTTTTGTTGTTGTTTGTTTTAAAAGAGAGAGAGAGAGAGAGAGAGAAAACATGTTTCTGATTGATGATGTTTTGGCCCACCATTCAGTTGCTCAGAAAAATTTTGGCCCCAGGCCAAACTTACTTGCCGACCCCTGGTGTATGGCATACAGAAAACATTTTAATGTGTTTTTATTTTCTTTAAACTGTACTGGACTTTATCTTAAAGCGCTACATGTGTCAAGCTAATCAAACGTCTTGATAAACATTACTCAGGTCTAAATCACTGAATAAAGTTTGATCCTCCTTATGAATATTGTTATTTTTAATTTGGGCTTTTTCTCCCGCCCTAGGGACCGAATCCTCTAACAGAGCTGATGCTTGATTTAGACATTTATTAGATGGACCAAACACGGCTCTGCTAAAGGAAAAACTGTCATTTGATTTACAGTATATTAGGGCTGGACAATTAGTTGGATTTTGATCGTGATTTCAATGTTGCCATCTGACAATCATAAAAACGTTATAATTCAAAGAAAAACGATTAATATGTCACACAGTGTGGAGTGCCGTGTATGAAGGTTCCTGTGCTTCATAGCACTTCTGTGTTCCACGTGCAGCCTCAGCAAGCATTTTTTATTTATTTATTTAACCTTTATTTAACCAGGTGAAAAAACCCATTGAGATCAAGATCTCTTTCACAAGGGTGACCTGGCCAAGAGGTCAGCAACACACGTCATGGTAAATATTGCAAAAAACAGAATAAAACATAACAATTTAAAATGCATTTTTTGTATGTGTGACTTATGTGGATCAATAATACTGGATGTGCAACCAGTTCTTTAAAGTTGTGTTTTAATCAATACTGAAGATTTTAAATAAATGAATAATTGTGTATATTAATTGTGATTTCAATATCACTTAAAATAATCGGGATTCTTATTTTTAACATAATCGTCCAGCCCTACTGTATATCAGACTATAAAATTAAAGTGTGTCTGAACACTGAAATTGTTTCCTTTTTTTGTGAATTAAATACATCATGGAAAAGGAAATGCAGAGGTTTGTTTAATTACAGTCCTAATTAAGACAGGGCAGTATATCTGGGTTTTATATGGGGATATTTGCCTTCACAATAAACATTTAACTACAGCTTGAGCTCATCCCAATAAATCACAGCAGCTTTTTAGTTTTCCTGTTGGTTCCTGTGTCGTTTAAAGTGAAGAGAGACAGTGAACGGAGTAAGAAGGGGATGAGAGAGAAGGAGCAGACACGAGGCCAGAGCCTCAAATATTTGAGTGACAGTCCCACTCTGCCACCAGCACCCCCAACATAACATTAAAAAAGTGGTCAGACAGTCTCTTTCCACCTTAAGATGAAGCTAACACTACTCTCAGATTTATCTGTACCAGCAGAGCAGAGAAAAAAGGTTCTCTTTTTTAGATTCAGAAAAACATGCTGCTTCTTCAGGTGTTAAAAACAGGAGGCAAAACATGAGCTGGGACACAGAAAGGAAGCTAATGATTACTCTGTGCTGAGTTAAAAATGCCAAGTTCTGCTTCATGAGCCTAATGTTTCCTTGAGCATGTTTATGGTTAAGCTGCCCCCCACCCCCACCCCTCAAATCGACCTGCCAGTGTGATATCCTGTTATTGATTAGTCGTCAGATTTTAGCCAATTGGATTAGCTTAGCCCCCTACAGAGTGCACTTTAGAATGGATGCAGAGCTGTTGACAATCTGGTTGGATTGGGCCCACGTAGGGGCACAGCAGGATTTTAAGGCTCACCTTGTCTGACATACTGACCGTCGTTAATGAATGACAAAAATTGTGCAGTCTGACCTCGGCATTAGAGGGCAGGAGCTCCAACAGAGCATCCCAAAGAGATTATAGACCTGTCAGGAGATCTTAGTACATGAACAATTGAATGATTATTAAGCATTAGAGACTGAGGATATAAATTAACAATCATCAAAAATTGAAATATCATCCTGAAGTAAGGCAAATATGAGGTCATTATTGAAGAGGGGCCTCATATTATTTATTGCTGGAGGCCTTCAAATTGGCTAAAGCCATCCTTGAGAGTCTAACAGTAAGATGATCATTGCTGCATCAATCAAGAAGTTTGACATTCTGACACTCCTACTTCACTTATTAGCGTAGCCAGCTGAACCACTTCCTTTCATTGCTTTTTGACTGCTGGACATCAGGGAACCATTTAGGGAATTTCTCTGCCATTTCTCTGACCTGTGTGGTGTCTTTTAAGTTGTTATTAAACAAATGATAACGATTTCCACTCATTTTAATAATTTCCCAGAGATTAGGATTAGCTTTGAGAAAGGGCTCTGGGTCTTCTTTCAGATCTTCTCTGTGGGTCAGCAGGACGACCGTGTTTTCCCTCAACCTCATACCAAACATTTTCTCCAGCCTCTCTAATATTCCTACTTCCTCATCTGTGAACCTGCTGATCTGGATCACCAGGAGAACCAGGAACCACTCTGACTGGAAATACTCCTGACACTCCTCTATATCGGTCTTTTGGTCTCGGAGGTCTTCATTGAGGAAGTCGGGGGTGTCAACCACTCTCACCTTCCTCCCAAACAACTCGATTTCTCTGAACTCACATCTGGTGGTGACCGGCAGGGAGCTTGGCTCAGATATAAAACGCTGACTTTTAGAGAGAGACTGTCCTGCAGACAGGATGGTGTTTGCAGATGCACTCTTTCCAGTCCCAGTGAGTCCCAGAAGAACGATGTTCAGCCTGGCCTCAGCCTGGTCACCATGACCTGGAGGAGACATGATTCAGGATTGATGATTTTAAATACATGAGCAGTGTTTGGTGTAATCTGTTCCAAAGTAATCTGTTACAATTCTGGATGTGTGTCAGCTTCAGCCCATAACTCTCACTCCTGCCCCAGCCTGGTTTCTTTTTAAACATTGAACTTCATTATCATACAAGCATATATACCAACAATCCTCAGCCACCTCGTCAAGAACACTCAGTCAACTGCTCATTGACACAAACAGCTGATCAGCCAATCAAATGGCAGCTAAATGCAGTTAGTGATATAGAAGAGGTCAGGAGACCCATCTGAAGTTCAAATCAATGTCAGGGTGGAGGAGAGAGGTGATTTAACACACAGTCATCTCCAAGGTTTACAGAGAACAACTGGGAACAACTATTGTGTTCAAAATATCTGCAATTGTATGAAAATATCTTGACAGTGTAGCTTGGGAAAGATTAGTAAGCGTGGTCATTTTGACACCCCTGCATGGATCAGTATCCTGATTCTACCACAGTAATCCAACCTGTTAATTGAACAACTTTACCGGTCTCAGAATTTGATGATTTTTTTCCCACTTTGAGAATATATATGTGGCCAAATAATTTGTACAGCAACTGTATGTCGGTCAGACGCATCTCTAAAGAATTAAATTTGTTGAAAAAATCATTAAAAAACCTATTGTTTTTTCCAGTTAAAATTCAATAACTTCTTTCAATTGTAATACTTAGCTTTACATTTGATTTCAAAAGATGCACCAGACTTCAGTGAAGGGGATTTGACTCCAATTTGATGATTTATTATTTGTGTTTGAGTAAGTTTTGGGATAAAGTGTGCACCCTGGCTCACATCTATGGCAATGATCATAAAATAGGTCATAGTACAGGCCCTGGATGACTTTTGGATTTTCTAAAGGTATATTCTTGGGAGTCTCTGGGTGTACTACAAATACCACACAATAAACAAAAAATTGGGCTGTGGGCAAAATTACATGGATTGTGAAAGAGGTCCTTTGCCTTGTTGATTTGCTGACCCCAGGGGTCAGAGGAGAAAAGCTGAAGAACCACCTGTTACAACCAAGAACTGCAGGAATCATTTTCAGAAGTCACACCGTGTTGATCTTTCAGCAGACGGGCTACAGGAGCTGGGACCACACTGGGTGCAAGTCCTGTTAGCTATAGGAACAGGAAACAGAGGCTACAGTTCACCAGACTCCACAAAGCTGCTACAACAGAAGATTGTGAAAGTGTCTCCTGGTCTGATGAGTCTGGATCTCTGCTCCACATTCAGAGGTAGGCTCAGAGTTTGGTGTGAACACCATAGATCAGAACAGATCCATCCTGCCTTCATGCAGCAGCAGGAGCAACTTTGTGATAGATCTGTTGCCCCAGGACACACTGACATGGGACAGCTGGAGTTGGGCTTGAACCTTTGACCCCTGATTATTGAGAGAAACTATCAGACTGAGCTTCTGATGAATACGCCCAGCAGAATAATGCCTCTCCACAGCCACCAGATCTCAATCCAATGGAGCACCATTGGGATGTGGTGGAGCAGGGGATTCATCATTGATGATCATCTGACTAATCTAAACTGTGTGATGCTATCACTTCAACATGGACCAAGGTCTCTGAGGAATGTTCCAGCATCTTGGTGAATCTGTGACATGAAGAATTAGTGCAGTTCTGAGGGCAACAGGAGGTCCACCCAGATATGAGCATGGTGTACCTAATAAAGTGGACAATCAGTTTCAGAATATTCAGTTTATTAAGTGGTGTTGTATTTTTGAAAGCTTACCCATAAGGTCAGGAGTGCCTACAGAGATGTGGAGATAAAACAAACTTTATTCTAGTTACACATCAATTTATTCATAATCAACAAAACTAGAGTCAATGAATGAAAAGCTTCTCTATCCATGTTGGTCAGATCACCCAATTAAAATAAAAATATTTACTGATAATTATCACAAACAGTCAAAGTAAATAACAAAAACTCACCAGTTCCCCGTTGGCGTGGACGTCCTGGTTGTCTGAAAAAGTGAAATCATGATGAGTGCACTCATGAACATGGACCAACACTGAGCTGGCTGAAGAAAACTGGATTGAAAGACTTCAACAACAGTGTAACAAATACCATCATTGGCAGTTTGACTTGATTTTTCTTTGGCTCTTAGTGCATATATCTCAATGAATAAAAACATCTTTTACAGTAAAGCTGTTTTTATGCCTCTGCACAGCTGAGGACAGAGTTTATGTTCACAGGACCTCCATTCCTCCAGCCAAGGCCTTGAGAATCAGACATCTTCACATGTCTTCAGATTTTTCCCAAGCTTTGACCACATGATATCTTGGATTTAAGGTCAAACATCATAGATGTTGAGAGTCAGAGGTTAAAGGTCAAAGTCATGAAGTCCTATTGATTTCCCTGTCTTTTAAAGGACATCAATATCAATTCCTCAGCAGTAGTCTTTCCTCTACTTTGCATAAAGTCCATTCTTTCTTTCTCTAATTTGAAGGAGGAAGGTGCTCACAGCTTGGAGAATGATGGAAAATGGAAGCCCATGTTTCTGGGCATCTTCAGAAATTCAAGATGAGATCTGATAATGATATAGGTGGGTTGGATCTTGACTTTGTGGAAGAACTTAGTGTCCATTTGGGAGTTAAGAAAATCTCAGGCACATCATGGATATTGAAATCATGAATTGTAAAAAAATGAGATAGTGTCATCCCATTTCATTGATTCTGTTCTTTACTGATGTTTGTTTAAAGGAACACTACACCCAAACAACGATTTGGCCTCATTTTCTACTCACCCTCATGCTGAACAACACTGTGGAGTAGTTTTGGAACATCTAGGATGCAGCCGGAGATCTGGGGGAATCCTCGCTGTCCACTGATATTGATATCATGACTTAGATAGAAGCCCGAATGAACAGTGTCCTTAAAAGTCCACAAAAAGTCTGCAATATTCCTCCATACTGCTCGTGCGCTGTAATCCAAGTGTCCTGAGCGGGTAACGTCCACCATTTACACGAAACAACATCATTTAGCACATGTTTATAGCCTAAACAGTACTACTTCGCATTTCTATGATACATTTATGGGCGCCAGACCTGGACTACGGGAGCCGTGGCTGACCAAACCAAAGGAACGCGCACTCTGTAATAACTAGGAGCGTAGAACAAGAAACAAGAACACAAGAAATCCCACATTCTGCCGACCCCTCTTGTGTCTGTCCACGGCTCCGTCGTTCACAGCAGAATGTGGGATTTCTTGTTCTACGCTTAGGGTGAGTAGAAAATGAGGCCAAATCGTTGTTTGGGTGTAGTGTTTACAGAATGAATAAAAGTCTGTAAAAGGATGTAAGTACAGTGCTCAGGGTCAAAAGTAAGTCTAAGACAGTGATAATACATCAGAATCTTCCTTTTGTCAAGGTGTCAAAGTCACACTCACAGGCAACTTTATGAAATAAATAATATTTTTAGTGCTCAGCTTGAACTTCAGCAGGTCATTGATCATTTCACATACCTTTAATTCATCAAGTTACAATGTGATTGGCTGATTATCTTTTTAATTAATGAACCCAATGACGTGTCTGCTGATTGTATTTAAGACTGTGTTCTTATCTTCACTGATGCAGTGACATATTTACTGAGCCTGAGGCAGAGCTGATAGAGTCCGTGGAGCTCTATTTAATGCTGAGTCATTCATTTCCTCTTATTGGTGGATTATTTGTCTCATAATTCATTTCAATATGAGACATCAGAGTCTCTGTGTCTTCTTTGTCTGGGAATTATTTATGTACAAGAAATGAGAGAAAATTGCAGTTCTTACCTCATTTCCTCCAGCATTTCCCTTCTTCTATAAACAACTTCTTGACTGTAGTCTCTGAACCCATAAGTGTACCTATGAGGTCCAGAGCACCTCTTCTGACAGCGATTGACCAGATCGTCAGTCTGAAACCAAGTCTCCATGTTGAATATTTTCAGCTCATTCGGTGAGTTGGGGGATTTGTTGTCAAGCACCACGATGACCAGATGTGATGTGACTTCTTCTCCAAAGGTCTTCCTAAGTTTGTTGATTTGACTCTGAACTTTTTCCTTCCTGGCACCTTCTGAGTCTACAGCCAGCATGAAGAGGTGAGGACCAGGTAACGTCACTGCCACGAGGTCGATGATCTTCTGATCTGGGCATTTGTCATCAAAAAAATGAGTGAAGTGGACGACTTTGAATAAATCGCTCTGTATCACAGCACAGCTAGACATGATGTGTTCTGTCACTGTGCTGTCACTTTTCAGAATCCTTTCTTTAATGACTTTCTGCAGCTTTTTCCCAAACACAGCGAGGATAAACTTCTCTCGATTAGCTGTAGAAACAAAAATAAGACGATGTTACAAACGTAATCTGTGTTTGTTGAACAGCCTGTTACTGAGAGATTTCAGTCTGAGCATATTTAGACAGATTAACAGGAGCTGACTGAAGTGGCTCCGGAGTTTCCTCTGAGAAAATGAAAACAAAATGAAACATTACAAAGACACATCAGGAGGTTCCTCTGGGGTTACTGCTCTGGAGCTGTAGGTGTGGGCAGTGGACTGAGAGGATCAATGAATAACTTTCGCTCATACAGGGTGACAATGGGGAGCTGTTTGTAAAGCAGCTCATGCTAAAAAAAGGCAACATTTTGTCAAATTTTGCTTCAAACCACATAAAAACAACTGGTGTGATTTTTTTCTGATAACTTTTTACAACATTTATAGCAATATTATGATCTTATAAATACCTTAGATAGTTAAATGTAAATATTGTCACATGTAATAAATATAAAGGATAATTTTAGATGTTAAATATAAATATGAATGTAGGATATAAATGTTAAATATGAATGTAGAATATAAATGTTAAATATATATGTAAAATACAAAAGTTAAATATAAACCTAAATCGTAAATCAATATTTCTCAGATGCAACTAAATATTTAGCTAACCCACAAATTGACACTTCTAGAAACAGGAAGTACCAAAATAAAGGCTCAGGGACTTCTCTACAGCTGCAGTGATCGCATGTGAGCCTGGAGAAGAATTGTTACTAGAATCACGGCAATTCATGCATAGCATATTTGCTTCAGTTTTTATTGCTGAGCAAACAATGTCAGAACATATTACAAAAAATGTAACTAATATGGTTTCAGTATCTCAACAGGCTACCATGAAATAAATAAATAAATAAATATATATATTATATACTATATATCTATATCTATATATATATATATATATATATATATATATATATATATATATTTATATATATATATATATATATATATATATATACTATATATACTTATAGTGCATATAGTGCACAGATCCCCGGGCTCCCCTGAGCAACGTTAACACTACAAAGATCGTCTACTCTGAAGATTCTCACTCTGACATACTACTATGACACTCCCTTTCCTAAAAAACAATTCAGTAGAAATGCTTCCCCACGTCCAGTTCTTCGATAGTTCGATATGATTTGCTGCTGCCAGGCGACTACAGCCAGAAAGTTCAAAACGCTGGACTCTGAGCAGCTGGGCAAAATCTGTGTGTGTGTGCTCTTCCGGCGGCAACCGCTCCATTGTGGCAGTCCAAACGCTGATGCTTGTCTGCCGCCTGTCCCTCATTGAAATGAAGCGGCACGTTGTGTGAAGGGGATGATAAAGACACACACACACTACACATACAGACATACACACACACTCACACTCAGGCGGCGGATGAAGGAGCGACCATCAAGGTAAAAAAAATATAATTAAAAAAAAACCAATTCAAACAAACATTAATGGATGACCTGTCCAATCTCTCCAAGCAAAAATCTCAGCATTTTTAAGCCAACTGCCCTTACTAAGAAGGGAAGCACAGCTAGCAGTGTAGGAAACTTTCAGCATGTAGTTTCTCCTTTATTGTCAGTCACTTGCTTTAACTTTATAATTCATCTTCTCTACACCTGCTGAGCTTACATGGTTACATGAAATGTTACATTCTTCCTGTTTTTTTAATACTTTTTATACTTTATGTAGTTTATTTTAATTTTTTTTGAGAATGTTGTTTTAGATCCAAAGTACACAAAAAGTGTAATTTTGGTCTAAAATTGGTTTAAAATTATAGTCTTTTAAATAGTGATGAATAATTATCTTTTTGTATTTTAAATGTAATATAATTAGCCTAAATGTAATATTTAATTACACATTTGACTGATTTAGCGGAGGGACACTCCGCCCCTTCCTCTCTCAGCCGCTAAATCAGTCCCCCCCTCTCAGCTGATCAAAACATTAGCACGCTAACGGCTGCTGATGCTTCGTATAACTTTCATCAAGTATCATAACTCTTCTGTTTTGACTGTCAGCGGCGTGAGGAAGAGACAATGCAGGAAATTAAAAAAGGGATTATTATGACAGCGCCGATGAAGTCTCATTCAGTCTGGAGTCAAGAGGATACCTGAACCCGGACTTTACAGAGGACGAGTCGCTAAAGAGGAATATAGAGGAAACATCCATGGAGCCTGGACATCAAGATAGAGACGTAAATAAACAGTGGGGCCATTGTTTGACCTGGGAATATGTGATATGGACTGCTGTATTACTTGCAAACGGACTTTCCATTCCCGAAGTTCTCTGGACATACTTTCACCTCCCGAAGATAAACTGGAGAAACGTCCCAGACCTGAAGGACCTAAAGACAGTTTCAGCTCATAGTAAGTAATAATGATCTGTCAGAGACAAATAAGCAGAGTAGAGGAGGCTGTTTGTTGATCATAACAATCTGTCAGCTAACAGGTAACAGAGATGCATTCATATACTGCGTAACCGAATGCCCTCGTTACACAGAGGAATACGGTGAAAGCTGAGTTCTCCATGATGCACATCTGTTTCTGAATCATGGGAAGCATCACAAAAACCCATCTCAGCAATATTTGTCTTATAATGTGCTTTTAATTAGTCTAAAACAGCCATTAAAAGCAGCTAGTTAACTACGGCGGAGTGATTTAGCGGAGGGACGCACAGCGTGAGTCGGCTTAGGTCCGGATAAACTTTATATTTCCGAAAGATTAATGCACTTCAAAAACTGTCTATGTAGCGTACTCTTAAACTATGGTATTACTTTTCGATTTGAGTTCTTGTAGGCGGAGAAAATAGCCTTTAACTCCGGTACGGTACTTTTCTATTAGCGTCTTTTTCTTCATCACCGATGGTTACAGACTGTGGCTTTCTGGTGGAGAGGAGAGAACTTTCTACAGTATCTACTGTCCTTAGTGACCACATGGAGCTCATATAACCCCACTTCAAAAATACTGAACTGTCCCTTTAAGTTAAATATTGTATTTTATACCTCTTATAACATTGGCTAGTTTGTTCGACACCCTGAATAAACTTGAAAAATGTATTTGGTCTTTTTCTTTCTTTGAATATGTATTTTTAATACCTTGAGTTTCCATTTCCACAGAACCCACATTTACTGTCTTATTATGTCTTGCATACTAATCATTTAAGATGCAGCATATGTTCTTATAAATGCATCCAAATGCATCACACTTTACTTAGCCCCTACAATGAAGCATTATGATGAATTATGCATTATAATAAATGCATCCACATGTATGTCACTTAATGCATACAATGATGACTCATGATACTGCATAGGCTGTTATTACATACTATGTTTTTTTTACTACAGTTGACTTGAATTGTGTGTATAGGTAATTATAATGTATTCTAAGCAATCAGTGAAGAGTGCATTACAATGCACTATAAGTGCCCTCAAAGCATAATATATATGGTTTTCATAAGTATTCATGAGCATTGATAGAGCTAGTCATTATAATTCATTATAAGTGACATCATAATGTTTTATGTCTGTTGATACAGTGCACCATTAAGCATTATGAGTGTAGTTATGAAGCGTTATGAATACCCTCATAATGCATTGTGATTGTCATGACTTCATACCTCATAAAGCATTATGGATGTAGTGTTCATGAGTGTTCATGAGCATCCATGGAACAAGTCATTATAATTCATTATAAATGACATTATAATGTTTTATGACCGTTGATATAAAGCATCACGAAGCATTATGTATGCTTATAAGTGTAGCTATGAGGCATTATGAATGCATTATAATGCATTATGGATGTAGTTATAATGCACTATAAATGTGGGCTTCATAGAAAGTGTTACCGTTACTTCGATACCCACAGTCAATGCTTACACCGAAACAGCTAGTAGCTCAGTGTTCCAACATCCACAAACGGCAGCTGCTATCACGACTAGAGATTGAGGAGATACAACACGTTAATGCTACGGCAAGGGGGAGCCAGGACGATAGGTCAGATGGGGGAGTTAACGTCTTGACTCCCCCCCCAGAGATTGGGTACCAAGCCCCAGAATTGAGCAAAGAGCTAACTGACCTGAGAGATAAGATAATGGCTAAGATGAGCGCCTGTCAACCCTGACACCGACTAGCGAGGATTAGTGAAGTACCTCCAGAGATCCTAGCCAATGTGAATGCAGTAATAGAAATGATTCCCACTGCAAACATCACTGAGACCAATGAGCTGACATACAGTACAGCAGCAGTGATCCTTGAGATGCTTGGGCACAAGATGGGCAATGCAAAGGAGAACAAAGGGCAAAGCCCACCATGGAGGAGAAGGTTGGAGGCTAAAATCAAGGTGACTCGGAAAGAGGACAGCCAATTGTCAGCCAAACTCTCTCTCTCTCTCTCTCTCTCTCTCTCCATATATATATATATATATATATATATATATATATATATATATATATATATATATATATGAACACTGAATAAGTGGATCCAACAGATCCCTGGAGAAACATCAGAAAGCTCACTCCAGCAGTGTGCAGTCCTAGAAACAGCTAAGCCTCAAGCTTCCAAGCCAGGACCGAGCCACCCAACTCACCAGGGGAGAGGGGGATGCGTGAGAGAATAGTTTTTTGAAAATATATATACATATATATATTTTTTTTAAGTGATTAGGAGCCTGTCTGTGTTTTGATTTTTGTATTTTTTTATGATTTCATTACTAAGGTCTGAGTATGTTATGGCTATGTTAGAGAGCAGCAACAAGGGATATGTGCAACTGGTATTATTACACAAGAAGAAATTGTACAAATCGAGACACACACAGTTTTTTACTAAATATAAGCCTTTTCTAGAGGACTATAAGTAGCAGAAATGTTGTTCAACTGATCTCTTTTAAATCTTATAAAATAACTTTTAAAGCCATTTCATTAAAAACAAAAAAATGAATATTACTTAAAGTGCGTTCAGACATTTCTCATATTTGTTATCCCATAAACTGAGAGGTGATGATCACATACTTTATATAGATATGCCACAAAGTCAAATGTTCATGTACCTCCACCCTAAAAGCACCTGAGATTGTTTCTTTAAGAAGTGTCACTTACCATGTGAAGCTCCACGGTCGGCCATTCTCAAGTTTGAAGTGAACAGAAGTTTCTCTGAAGTCTCCTGATGCAGCAGTGAAACTCTGAGAGAGAATCACTCTGATGTAAATGTGAATACATAGAGACCAGCCCCTTAAGGAGGAGTCAGCACATTTAAAACTGAGGTGTAGGCTTTTGTCTAATTCAACTTTCAGCAGGAAAGAAGAAATACAAGCTGGTAAAGATGGGCAGTGAACACTCATTCCTCAATGAAGGTAAACTTATTGCTTCACAAAGAAAACTTTACTTACACTTTGTTAGGATTTTCTAAGATTGTAGTGTGCAACCTCTCAACATAATTACAAATTATCTTCAAGTATCCAAGTATGAAGTTTCAGACACAAATTAAAAAAAGACTTGAAGTTTCAGAAGGGTCAAAAACTACAGGACTTCAGTTAGACTGAATGACTTTGAGCTCACATATTCTTGTCTTAATTGAAGGCCTCTGCCTGATAAGATAATTTTATTATTAAAGCTTCTATCATTGTAGTCACTGTCTATGTCATATTCATATTTACATTGTGTGGTTGCAGTATGTTTATGGGAATGATGTGTTGATGTTGAAGGATGAGAGATTTGTTTTTTATTTTACTGCATGTGTTGGTTTACTGTATTTCAGTGTTTGGGTTTTGATTTTGTTTTTGTTCTTTTTTGTCAGAAACAAGAAAGAAAAAATCAAATTAATTTTCCATTTTATCTTTAAAAAAGAGATAGAATAAAGCACCAGACACAATCAAAAATGTAAGGCCTTAATTTTAGATGAAGGAAAACCAAAACCTCAAAGTAAAATTAATTTAAGGGATTAATTTCAGATTAATTTCAGCTCTTTTCAGCACTTAGGCTACTACTTAAACAAACTGGAGGACCATTTGTGGTGTAAATATTAACATGAGTCCTGAAATCTTTTGTCTGCAGGACTTCCAATCAGGATTGTGATGATCGGTAAAACTGGTGTTGGAAAGAGTGCTGTCGGTAACACCATCGTGGGTAAAAATGTGTTCCATTCTTCTGCGAGTGCCGCCTCTGTCACTAAAACCTGCCAGTCACACCAGGCACAGTGTAACAGAAAGATCCAGGTGGTTGACACCCCTGGGATTCTTGATACAGCAAAAAGTACAGAGGACATCAAGAAGGAGATCGTCAAGTGCATCTATGTGTCCTCTCCTGGTCCTCACATCTTCCTGTTGGTCATCCAGATCGGCAGGTTCACCAAAGAAGAACAAAACAGCGTCAAGGCCTTGGAGGAACTCTTCGGACCTGAGGCATCAAAACACATGATTGTTCTGTTCACTCGTGGCGACGACTTGAAGGGTAAAACCATCCAGGAGTACATCCGGAAGGGCAACCCCAAACTACGAGAGGTGTTAAACAGGTGTGGGAACAGATTCCTCGTCTTTGACAACACAAAGATGAAGGACAGAACTCAGGTGATAGAGCTGATCAAGATGATTGACGACAATGTAGCAGCAAACGGCGAGCAGTACTTCACTCAGGAGATGTTCGACGAGGCGGAGCGGATTAGACAGCAGAGAGGAGGGGACGCCACAGAAGACATCGACACAGCATTGAAGCTCTTCAGCCCCGAACTCATGGCTGAACTCCAGCAGAAGGTCATTCTGTTTCAAAAGATAATCAGTTCAGATGATTAGGAAAGGCTGCCATGTCCATCATCACCACTACTTTAAACATAAGAATTGTAGAGTGAGGGCCCTCAACTTTTAAATTATTTTCATTTTCATGTAATATTAAACAGCTAACTTACTCAAAAGCTGGAACAGTGAGTAAGATGATTTTGCATTTGTAAATAATTTGACAGTTTTTGGTGGGTGGGGCTTAGCTTGGGGCAGTAAAATGATCAAGCAAGCAAGCAGGTTGTTTGTGGCTCATTGTAGTCGATAAAGTGAAGCAGTAATGAGTCTTACACTGTTTTTTTAATTAAATTTAATTTATTGAAAAAAATAATTTTGAGACAAAAGTCTAAATTCAGAAAACAAGATTTATTGAAAAAAGTAGTTAATTTTGACTTTAATGTCAGAAGGTGATGCCAAATTAAAAGCTAACTCAGAAATTAGTGTCCATTGGCCCACAGTACATGTCATCTCTGTTCCACTCTGTTGTGAAGGATGGAAGAGTTCATTCTGCAGATGTGACGTCATGTGGTCTTTGGTTTATTGACAAACAGGAGCACACTGGCTGAATAGCACTTTTTGAGGCTGTTCTGTTCTGGCACAAACAAGTCAACAAATTTCTACCCATGTAATTTGTTAATGAAGACTACTGGTTAAAGTGTGAAATATGAAACTGTGAATACTAAATAGATATGTCCAATAATGCTTCTGGTGTACATGAATAAAACAGTGAACTTTGCATGTCATTAAGATTTAAATGGAAGGAAGTGTGATTTTACAGCTCACATCACATCGCCAATAAAATCAAGCAGATAAAAACCATTGGATCATCTCCGTGTCTTTATAATTAGGGTCCTCGCCAAAAGGAGAAGGACCTCTTCTATCAAGAGTGAGGAGAGGTCCTTGCCCTAAGGTCAAGGACCCTATTACTCCTGTAGCATATCTATACGTGAGAATTCGAGATTCATCCATCCTTCTCAGATTGTAACAACTCTAAGATTAAATACAGAAATATAGATAAACACATAAAGCTAAGATTTAAGGCCTATTCATACAGGATTAAGAAATATAAGAGTGAAATCAGACTTCTGAGTTTCACGATGACATTTTGAGATTAAATTCAGATTCATTAGATTATACTCATCATTCTGTAGTTGGTGTCAGGATTTCAAGATTCATTTTCTGTATTTTCAGGTTCAGATTGGTGACTGATGTTATCTTTCTGTGACTTGAGCCAAACTTCTGAGATTAAAGACAGAATTTGTGGATTAAATTCAAAATAATGAGATTAAAGTCAGGACTATGAGACTTGAATCAGAATTCTGTGATCTCAGTTAATATTCTGACTTTGCCTCTCACCTGAATAATCTTTCTGAGATGGTGTTAAAATCAGTGTTGACCTGGGCATAAGAAGTAACTTGACCTCACATGGTGGTCATGACCCCACAGGGGCCTGACTGTGAGTCCACAGACTAAAGTCACATTTCTTAGGTCCATGTCAGAACTGTAAAAATAATGACAGAAATATAAAAGCAGGACTCCAAGAATCATCGTCAGAATTTTGGGGCTCAGTTTGAAAATGTAAGATTGACTTTGTCTCTGTGAGATCTGAGTCAAACATGTGAGTTTAAACTCAGGATTGTGGATTTCAGAGACAGTTGGACCACTGAGGTCCAGACTCTCAGAGTCTAAGTCAAACAATGTTGAGTCTCTAAAGGTAAGTCTGCAGGCCCTGCTCTCAGGGACAGGTAAGGTCCACCTGCGGAAATAAAGATGATTTGGTCCAGTGTGTTTGGGGTGTATTTGATGGCAGCTCTTAAACTGACCTTTCATGATGATATTTCTACACATTAACTCAGAAACAGGACAGAATGTCTTTGCTCCAGGGTCCTTTAAACACTTTTCTGAGTGTAGCTGACATGGTGTGGTGTGAGGGTGCACTTCATGTTTATTCATGCATCTGAGCTTTTTTCATCATGTTTGAAGAGTCTTCATGTTACCCTTAAAGTAAGACATCATCTTAAATTCACATTCAAATACAGCATCATCACAGCACTTCTGTTAAAAATTCAGACTTAAAGTCAGCTGCTTTAGTGCTGAATGTATTCAAGGTTTATCTAAGTCCATCAAACTGTAACAGAAACTATAGCTCCTGTTATTAAAGTTCATATCAGTGAATCAGGGACGAGTGCATCATAAAATAATTTAATCAGAAGAAGTTGTTGCTTCATATCTGCCGAAGGAAAGATAATCTAAGCTTTGCCTCTGTTTGTTCTTCACTTATGTCCAATAAAACATCATTTTATAATAATGATCGACTTTTGACCAGTCAGATAATTCTTTATTCTGGCTATAACAATACCTCAGTAAGAAGAAGTGTGATACCTCAGGTCCCTGTGTCATGCATTCATTTTTGTCCCCGTTGGACCAGGAAACAAATAACAAGAATATCAGAATTACAAAATATATGTCAGAATTGATAAATTTAAATCAAAATTGTAATGTTAAAGTTTGAATTCTTAGATTCAAATCAGAATTATGAAACTAAAATAAAAATTCTGAGTCTTATCTCAAAATTTGTAATATCAAGCAATGAATGGGTAAAATCAGAATTCTAAGATTACATTGAAATTGTAACATCAATGTCTAAATGACTAGACTAAAATCAAAATACTGAAAATAAGGCCAGAATTCTTACACTCGATATAAAATTGTAATATTAATGTGAGCATCGAAAGGCTAAAAATAAAATTGTAAGATTACATTAAAATTGTAATATTAATGGATACAGTTTTAGATTAAACTTAAAATTCTGAAAATAAGGTCAGAAGTCATACACTACATATTAATTGTAGTATACATTAAAAGGCAAAAAAGGGAACTCTAACATTACATTAAAATTGCAATATTAATGTCTAAATTATTCAATAAAATTGAATCAATGCGATTAAGATGCTAAAATAGGGATTCTAAGATTACATTAGAAATTGTTAATGTCTAAATTCTGAGATTGATATCAGAATTCTGAAAATAAGCGAAGAAGTCTTACACTAAAGACAAATTTGTTATATTTAGGTCACCATGAAAATAGTAAAACTGGAATATTGAGATCACATTCAAAACTGTAATATTAATGTCATGACATTTATATTAAACTTAGAATTATGGGAATAGAGTCAGAATTCTTAGAGTATATTCCAAATTGTTATGTCAAAGTCAGAAGTCAATGATTTAAAGGTGCTATGAGGAGAATTTATCGCCGGCGTAATGCTGCGTTCCTGTAACCTCGGAAATGGGAGTGACATCATCTCCAACTTATCAGCGTTCCAGTTGAAGTCAGAAAAAAAAACATGCCGATCTACCAGGCTATTGTTAGCTGTTGTTAGCACGCCCTGCGCTGTTGTATGAAGAATGTGATTATCACTATGGAGTAATTTTGGAAATATAATTCTAACAATACTATGTATACAGCTGATCTAGAGCGACACACCCCAGTCAGAAGTGCAAATAAATTGATTATTACAGGAGTTAAATAACTGTTCACACTGGGGGCATCCATCTTCCATTGACACCTCGGGGTGGCGAGGTCTCACCGAGTTCCCAGTAGGAAATTCAGACTTCGGGGGACGTTCCAGTTTGAGTTTCCCACTCAGAGCTCAAAATTCCTACTTCTGACTACAACTTGAACGCACCGGAGACGTGAAGCCAAATGTGTTTGTTGTGACGCTAATGAATGCAGCATGGATCTTTGTCAGAACTCTGCATTGCTTAACAAGTTCTTTTTCAACAACTTACAGGATGCAAAGCCACGAGGTAATGTGTCTCTTTCTAGTTATGTAGCGGTAGTTTTTGATGTGTGACGACAAGCAATGCGGGGGAAAAGTTATTATCGTAGCTGTAGCCGGCTATTTGTCACTACTTACAGCCCGGCGCTCTCAGACGTGTTATATAAATGATAAAATAATATAAATTTGCTCTAGGTTTAATTGTCTGGTTCCCCGAAGTTGAGTATCCAGGCCAGTCCAGCCCTGCCCGACCCGAACAGGAGGCTAAGGAATAGCATTTATAGATAACCTATTTCAATGCTATAAAACTCATCCATAAGTGCGTATTTTGATCAGGCATACATCTAAAAGTGAGACTTTTTTGTAATTACTTAAAAACTCCTCACAGTCTCTTTAAGTTAAATATAAGATTGCATTCAAAACTGTAATATTTAAGTCTGAATTTTCTAAGATTAGGCGGTTGCTGAGATTTTTGTCAGAACTCTAAAACCAATGTCAGAATATTGATAAGATCAAACTCAAAATTAAAAGATTCACAGACTTTAGTTAAATCAGACTTCTGAATTTCAAGGTTACATTCTGATATTAAATTCAGATTTAATAGATTATAGTCACCATTCGGCCATTGGTGTCAGGATTCCAAGATTAAATTTATGAATTTTCAGGTTAAGTTTGTTGACTGACGTTAACTTTCCGCGACTTGAGTAAAACTTCTAAGATCAAAGATTTGTAGATTAAGTTCAAAGTAGACAATTTCTGCGGATATTGTACTTGGGGCTCAGGCGACTGCTGGGAATTTTTCATCGTAATCCAGCTGCGGGCAGCCTGCAGCTTGACAATGACACATTGAAATGGTTAGGTAACTCCGTACAGATGGCAGAACATTTATTTCATGTGCTTTTGTTATGTGTGACCTCATTTTTTCCCCCTTGTCTGCATTATTTTTTCTGCTGAGCACTGTGTCCGATGACAACATTGAAAAGACCAATGCATTTTTTTTCTAGCAGTCCCACATATGTGAATATGATTCCCTGCTACAGTGACCATCACCAACCCTCCATGTGGGCTGCTCCATCAAATCAAACTTTATTTAACCGCTGATAAGAGCTGAAGTGGAGGGCCGTGCCACACCACAGTGTAAAAGAAGGGGAAATAGTGACAGACAGGGCAAGACAAGACAAAGGGAAGGGAGGACAAACGGGTACTGTTATTGATTTGAGATACTAGTTCAAGTGCTGTGCTGATTTAAGTCCATAGAGAAGGTTAAGGCTGTAAGAAACCAGGGATACCAGAAATATGGGGTGTTGATAGTGTGTGTGTGTGTGTGTGTGTGTGTGTGTGTGTGGGGGGGGGGGGGGGGGGGGCACATGGATAAGAGATGGGGTGGCATGCATCACAGGATGTGGGAAGATGTGTTAGAGTGTCCGACTCAGCATGTTCTGACGGGATCTATCATGTCTCTTAGTTAGTCTTGAGTATCTGTTCATGCATGCATGTGAGGTGGTCACCGAATACCCAAGTGGTTGCCCATGCCCAGGGAAACCACTGCCTCAGGCACCCCACGGGCCACCAGGGCACCCGAGACCCACCACACAGTCCCCACAGCTACCGGGCTCACGGACCATCCTAGGACCCAATAGGGCATAGACCCGCCGCCCCAACGGCACCAGGGACAGCACCAGGGGTCCAGGGCAGCAGCCCCTTGCAAACGGCACCTGTCCTCCAAAACCACCCATCCACCTGGCCCCAGTACCCAGCCACACTCCCACCCCTCCAAGGCAGGCCAGAAGCCCCCAAGCCCTCGGGAGTCAAATCCCCCAGGACCAGGCCAGCCCCCGAGAGGGGGAGCCGTGAGGCAATCCTATGAGGCTCCGGGAAACACCCACAGCAAGGCCAGGTGGGGCAGGATGTGGGCGTGTGGTGGTGGGGTCGAGGTCACATTCTGTCCTCTAGAAAATCAGAGGGCCGCGACAAGTGCCGGAGACCACTGACCAAGCGCCAAAAGAGGCCCCTGGGCCACCCACACAGGGCAGCATCCCACAGGCAGCTAGCCACACCAAGGTCCCCAGAGAGTAACAGAGCGATGGATCCCGCACTGCAGCCCAGAAAGGGATACATGACCCAGCAGGGCCCACCTGGGGACCGCTCCAGGCCCCCACCAGCAGGCACCAGAACCCAGCCGCACCCCAAAAACCGCCAACACTGCCAATCCCCCTCACAAGTCATAGCCAGTGAGGCCTGACCCCTACAGCCACACCAAGCCTAAGCTAGTGACAAACCCCCTGTCCCCCCTGTTATTCTGTGTCTTGTTCCCTGACAAAGACACATTGTCCCTTCACTGTGACTAAGTGCAGCTAAGTGTAATGTAGTGTATTAAAACTGGGGAAAAACAGGTTGAGTAGGAGTCCACAGACACTCCCTTTCACTGGCTGCCCTAGACAAGTGGATGGTGTGTTGCATTATGCCCCAAGTTAGTGTATGTAGTACAGTTAAAACTTGAGAGTAGGAAAGGGGGGGGGGTTGAGCTGGTCAGCCACTACCACCCCTGTCCCCAGGAGCCCTAAGTGTTGTGAATGTGTCAAAAAGTTAAAATATATACAGAAGTGCATGTGTGACTAGTGAGGTGTAATTAAAAGGTTGGGCTAGTGAGGGCCAGGCCCAAGCCCCACAATAGAGCGGGAGTGTGGAGGCAGTGACAAGCGGCTCCCAGAACAGTGGGCAACAGGTCCCATAAGCGACAACCCAAGTGGGCTCCAGTGACCAGGCGCGCCCTGCACCACCAGACCCACAGACCCAGCACCCACCAAGGATCCAACTCATGCGGACCACCCCCAGGACGCCAGGGCCCCCACAGGGCCCAGGCCCTGCTGGGGCCCTGTGGGGGCCAGAATATTTGAGAGAGATGTGATAATATCCACCAAAAATTGCTGTACAGGTGTGCAGTTCCGGGTGGCATGAAGGTAAGTGTCCGGAGTGTTTTGGGAATAGTGAATACAAGTGTCAGATTGTGCCAAACCCATTTTAAATATCCTGTGCCCTGTAAAGTGAACCCTGTGGATTATTTTGTGCTGGATTAGTTGAATATTACTGTTAGTGCTCATAGAAAAGGTGTTTTCACAGATTTGGTTCCAGAAGTCAGCACTGGGGGTGAGGGCCAGGTCGTGCTCCCACTTTATTGACGGAGTGATATTGATTTGTCTGAGTTAGAAATTATCTTATATATTTTGGACAATGATTTTTTTTTTTTTTTTTAGAGGGTTGATTTTAATCAAGTCCATAGTTGAGGCAAGTAAGTTTAAGTTTGCACAAGTAAAATTGAATTTAGAGTTAATGGCAGAGTTAAGTTGTAGCTATTCAAGAAAATGGTTTTCCCCAATACTGAACTCCTGGACCAGATCAGAGAATGGCAGCGTAGAGTTAATACTGAAAATGTGTCTAAAATGTGTGATTCCCTTCCTTGTCCATGCATGGAAGTTAATTGATTTTTTTGTTGATTTTGATGTCTGGATTGTTCCAGATTGGTGTGTATTCTGACATTGCAAAAGAGGTGTTTGTGTTTTTGTGGAATTTCCACCAGGTTGTCAGAGCCGTTGATATGGTTAGACTTTTAAAACATAGGTGGAGTTTAATTGATTGATTTAAAAATGGTAGGTCTGAAATGTTTATTTTGTTACAAAATGTTTTTCTATATCTAACCAAGTGTTGCATTGTTGACTATTGTGGATCCGTTTTATGATATACTGCAGTTGGTTTGCTAAGAAGTAGTGGAAGAATTGTGGGGCTTCTAAGCCTCCGAGGTGCTTGGGTTTCTGTAGTGTGGATAATTTAATCCTTGCTGGTTTATTTTTCCAGTAGTATTTTGAAATGATGGAGTCCAGAGATTTAAACCAAGTGAGTGTAGGCTGAATTGGAATCGTTGAAAATAAGTAATTTATTTTTGGTAATATTGACATTTTAACAGTAGCTATTCTGCCTGTAAGAGATATTGGTAGATTCATCCATCGTTCAAGGTCATCCGTAATTGTCTTCAACAGTGGTGTAAAATTTAGACTAAACAGCTCTGACAACCTGGAGGAGATGTGAATACCCAAGTATGTCAGGTGACTGGTGCATACAGGGATAGGTGATGTATGGGCTGCCACAACCCAACTGCTGTTTTTAATGGGAAGAATACTTGATTTAGACCAGTTTATTAAGTAGTCTGATATATGGGAGAATGATCTGATTAAATTGATTGTTTCTTTTATTGACCTAGATTAGGTTTTCTTATACAACAATATGTCATCTGCATATAAACTGATTTTGTGATGAGATGTTGGAGTCTCGATACCTATAATCAGGGCTTGACATTAACACCCGCCGACCCGCCAATTGCGGGTGGATTTCAGCACTGGCTGGTAACACCGCCGCTCCCACTAGCCACTTTGGCGGGTTGAGTTTTAGGTACACGTTTAATTGTAGTTTTCTCAAATGGCATCTGAAATAATAAACTAATTGCAATATAAGACCACGACGCTACAACTCCCATAAGCACTGCCTGCATAAAGTGTTTGCTCATTGGTCCATTTTGTGGAAGCCTTTCCAACATCACTGCTGACAGGGGGTCAGGTCAGACTCGGGTCAAAAGATAAGCGGAGGAGCGATGTGGCGGCATTTCCAAAGAGTTACGAGACCCGGAGAGAAACAAGAGAAACCAAACAAGAGAAAACCCGACGAACCGAAGGATGAGGAGGCGAAAAAGAAAATATTTTTTAATGAAAAATGGAAGACAGGTCGAGAATGGCTGGTGTATGACCTGGGAGAGAAGGTGATGTTCTGCTCTGACTGTCGGACAGGTCCTCATCAGGTATTCAGCTCTGATAAAGTTGTGTGTAACATTGTGCTCCTTTCATAGGAAAATGTGCAGTCTATTAAGACAAAGTAATTAAAATAGTAGTTTGTTATTGCTTATAATAAAACGTTAAAGGGGTACAGAAGATCAGTTGAACGGATAAAAACTCAGCAAGAGACACTGTCTGCTTAAGTATTTATTAACGATTGTAATCAGAAAATCATTTCTTTTTTCATGAGAATGACAATGAAGGAGAAGTAAATTCAATTTCCTCAGGGCTTTCATTGATGTAGTCTTGTTTTATGTGTGCATAGGGGTCATTTACATTTAAAGAGGTTGTAAATCTATTTAAGTAAACTTTAGCATGTCATCATCGGCTTTAATCATATTGAACATAATTATCCAATAACAAATTGTGGCTAGTGAAAATACTGAGTGGCTAGTAACTCTGGGAAACCACTAGCCACAGTGGCTGATGAGCAAAAAAGTTAATGTCAAGCCCTGCCTATAATGTTATTATTCTGGCGAATGGCTGCTGCTATGGGCTCAATAAAGATAGTAAATAATGAGGGGGTGAGTGGGCACCCTTGCCTAGTCCCCCTGTGCAATGTAAAGCTTTGTGATGTTTGCCCATTAGTGATGACTGTGGCTGAGGTTGAGGTGTAGAGAATCGTAATCCAGTGAATAAATAATGTATTTGGTGAATGACGTCACAAAACACATCAACATATCACATAAAACATAACATGTGGCCTGAGAGAGGGTTTAGCTTTGCTATGGGGGAGAGTGGCTTGTTGCAAAGCGCCAGCCCCAAATTATAAAATTCAAGTCAGGGTTATGAGACCTAAGTCAGAATTCTAAGATTACAGTCAGAATTCAAAGATCAGAGGGAGAATTTGAGATCCATAAGAGAAGTCTGAGGTTGATGTCAGACTTGTGGCATTAAGGAGAGGATTCTGTGACTGATAACATCCCAAACATTCATGTCATCATTCAGAGATTCTTTTTTTAATTCTGTGATCTCAGTTAATATTCTGACTTTGTCTCTCACCTGAATAATCTTTCTGAGATGGTGTTAAAATCAGTGTTGACCTGGGCATAAGAAGTAACTTGTCCTCACATGGTGGTCATGACCCCACAGGGGCTTGACTGTGAATCCACAGACTAAAGTCACATTTCTTAGATCCATGTCAGAACTGTAAAAATTATGACAGAAACATAAAAGCAGGACTCCAAGAATCATCGTCAGAACTTTGGGGCTCAGTTTGAAAATGTAAGATTGACTTTGTCTCTGTGAGATTTGAGTCAAACATGTGGGTTTAAACTCAGAGTTGTGGATTTCAGAGACAGTTGGACCACAGAGGTCCAGACTCTCAGAGTCTAAGTCAAACACTGTTGAGTCTCTAAAGGTAAGTCTGCAGGCCCTGCTCTCAGGGACAGGTAAGGTCCACCTGTGGAAATAAAGATGATTTGGTCCAGTGTGTTTGGGGTATATTTGATGGCAGCTCTTAAACTGACCTTTCATGATGATATTTCTACACATTAACTCAGAAACAGGACAGAATGTCTTTGCTCCAGGGTCCTTTAAACACTTTTCTGAGTGTAGCTGACATGGTGTGGTGTGAGGGTGCACTTCATGTTTATTCATGCATCTGAGCTTTTTTCATCATGTTTGAAGATTCTTCATGTTACCCTCAAATGAAGACAGCATCTTATATCATTTGCAGCATCATCACAGCACTTCTGTTAAAAATTCAGACTTAAAGTCAGCTGCTTTAGTGCTGAATGTATTCAAGGTTTATCTAAGTCCATCAAACTGTAACAGAAACTATAGCTCCTGTTATTAAAGTTCATATCAGTGAATCAGGGACGAGTGCATCATAAAATAATTTAATCAGAAGAAGTTGTTGCTTCATATCTGCCGAAGGAAAGATAATCTAAGCTTTGCCTCTATTTGTCCTTCACTTATGTCCAATAAAACATCATTTTATAATAATGATCGACTTTTGACCAGTCAGATAATTCTTTATTCTGGCTTTAACAATACCTCAGTAAGAAGAAGTGTGATACCTCAGGTCCCTGTGTCATGCATTAATTTTTGTCCCCCTTGGACCAGGAAACAAATAACAAGAATATCAGAATTACAAAATATATGTCAGATTTTATAAATGAAAATCAAAATTGTAATGTTAAAATCTATCAGCATTAAAATTTTAAAATCCGAATTCTAAGATTACATTAGTTATTATTATAATTATGTTTGGATTATTAGATTTAAATCAGAATTCTGAAAATAAGATAAGATTTCATACACTAAATACTATCTTGTTATATTGAGGTCAGCATTAAAATGGTAAAACTGGAATTTTAATGTGACATTGAAAACTGTAATATTAATGTTATGATATTATGAGAATAGATCCATAATACCTAGAATAAATTTGACATTGTAATGTCAAAGTCAAAATTCAATGGGTTAAGTTAAAAATAAAAAAAAAATCATTCAAAATTGCAATGTTTGAGCCTTTATTTTTAAAGCATGAATTTTGAAATAACTATCGATTCAAGATTAAGGTCAGCCTCTGAGATTTTTGTCAGAAGTCAAAGACAAATGACAGAGTATTTTTAAGAATAAACTCAAAACTAAAAAAATTACAGACTTTAAGAGTTAAATCAGACTTCTGAGTTTCAAGATGACATTCTGAGATTAAATTCAGATCTATTAGATTTTAGTCACCATTCTGCAGTTGGTGTCAGCATTCCAAGATTCATTTTCTGAATTTTCAGGTTCAGTTTGGTCACAGACTTATCTTTCTGAATGAGTAAAACTTCTTAGATTACATACAGATTTTGTATATGAGACCCAAAATGATACGTTAAAGTCAGAATTCTAAGATCAGAGTGAGAATTTGAGATCCATAATAGAACTCTGAGGTTGATGTCGGCATTAAGGAGAGGATTCTGTGACTGACAACATCCCAAACATTCATGTCATCATCCAGGGGTTCATTTTAGAATTCTGTGATCTCAGTTAACATTCTGACTTTGTCTCACCTGAATAATCTTTCTGAGATGGTGTTAAAATCAGTGTTGACCTGGGCATAAGAAGTAACTTGTCCTCACATGGTGGTCATGACCCCACAGGGGCCTGACTGTGAATCCACAGACTGAAGTCTGGGGCTCAATTTGAAAATGTAAGATTGACTTTGTCTCTGTGAGATCAGAGTCAAACATGTGAGTTTAAACTCAGGATTGTGGATTTCAGAGACAGTTGGACCACTGAGGTCCAAACTCAAAGTCTAAGTCAAACACTGTTGAGTCTCTAAAGGTAAGTCTGCAGGCCCTGCTCTCAGGGACAGGTAAGGTCCACCTGTGGAAATGAAGAGGATTTGGTCCAGTGTGTTTGGGGTATATTTGATGGCAGCTCTTAAACTGACCTTTCATGATGATATTTTACACATTAACTCAGAAACAGGACAGAATGTCTTTGCTCCAGGGAGCTTTTTTCATCATGTTTGAAGATTCTTCATTTTACTTTTAAAGTAAGACATCATCTTGAATTCACATTCAGATACACCTTTATCACAGCACTTCTGTTAAAAATTCAGACTTAAAGTCAGCTGCTTTAGTGCTGAATGTATTCAAAGTTTATCTAAGTCCATCAAACTGTAACAGAAACTATAGCTCCTGTTATTAAAGTTCATATCAGTGACTCAGGGACGAGTGCATCATAAAATAATTTAATCAGAACATGTTGTTGCTTCATATCTGCTGAAGGAAAGATAATTTAAAGTTTGCCTCTATTTGTCCTTTACTTATGTCCAATAAAACATCATTTTATAATAATGATCGACTTTTGACCAGTCAGATAATTCTTTATTCTGGCTTTAACAATACCTCAGTAAGAAGAAGTGTGATACCTCAGGTCCCTGTGTCATGCATTAATTTTTTTCCCCCCTTGGACCAGGAAACAAATAACAAGAATATCAGAATTACAAAATATATGTCAGAATTCATAAATTTAAATCAAAATTGTAATGTTAAAGTTTGAATTCTTAGATTTAAATCAGAATTCTGAAAATAAGATCAGAATTTTAATGCTAAACACACAATTATATAAAAAGTGTCAGCCTTCAAAGGTTAAAATCAAAATTCTAGCATTACCTTAAAATTGTGATATTTATGTCTAAAATTTAAGATAAAATCAGAATTCTTTAAATAAGATAAGAATCCTTACTCTAAATGCAAAATTTTAATAGTAATGTGAGCAATATAAGGCTGAAATCAATTTCCAAGATTACAATAAAATTGTTATAATAATGTCTATATTTTTGAGATCAAAATAAGAACTCTTAATCTAAGATCAAATTCTTACAATTAATATAAAATTGTAGTATCAATGTTATCTTTATAACGTTAAAATCAGACTTCTAAGATGACATTAAAACTGTTATATTACTGTCTCAATTCTTAGATCAAAATCAGAAGCCTGAAAATCAGGTCAGAATACTTACACTAAATATAAAATGGCACCTTATCATGGTGGGAGGGTTGGCATGCCCAAATGACTACAGAAGCTATGTTGTCGGGGACTTTATGCCCCTGGTAGGGTCACCCAGGGCAAACAGGTCCTGGGGGAGGGGCCAGACAAAGTGTGGTTCAAAGACAACTATGATGAGGAATAGTAATGGATCCAGGTTTCCCTTGTCCGGACGTGAGTCACCGGCCCCCCCCCCCCCCCCACCCGGAGCCAGACCTGGGGATGGGTCTTGCAGGCAAGCGCCTGGTGGCCGGGCTTACGTTCACAGGGCCCAGTCGTAAGGAGAGACGTGGGATCCCCCTCGCATGGACCCACCACCCATGACAGGGGCTCTAGTGGCCGGGTGCATTGTGAGCTGGGCAGCGGCCGAAGGCAGGGATCCTGGTGGTCCAATCACCTCTCTATCAAGGAAGGAGCCCGAGCTTGTGTGCGAGGTTGAGCGGTTCCAACTAGATATAGTTGGACTCACCTCAACGCATAGCTTTGGCTCTGGAACCAGTCCTCTTGTGAGGGGTTGGACTCTCTTCCACTCCGGAGTTGCTGATGGAAAGAGGCATCGGGCGGGGGTGGCAGTTCTTGTCTCAACTAGGCTCGAGGCCTGTACATTGGGGTTTACCCTGGTGGACAAGAGGGTAGCCTCCCTCTGCCTTCAGGTGGAGGGATGGAACCTGACTGTTGTTTGTGCTTATGCACCAAACAACAGCTCAGATTTTCCACCCTTCCTGGATTCCCTGGAGGGGGTGCTGGAGAGTGCCCCTTCTGTGGACTCCCTCGTTCTACTGGGGGACTTCAACGCTCACATTGGCAATGACAGTGAGACTTGGAGGGATGTGATTGGGAAGAACGGCCCCACCGATCTGAACCCAAGTGGTGTTCTGTTATTGGACTTCTGTGCTCGTCACAGATTGTCCATAGCAAACACCATGTTCAAGCACAAGGGTGTCCATATGTGCACCTGGCACCAGGACACCCAAGACCACAGTTCGATGATCGACTTTGTAGTCATATCATTGGGTTTGCGGCCACATGTTTTGGACACTCGGGTGAAGAGTGGGGCAGAGCTGTCAACTGATCACCACCTGGTGGTGAGTTGGCTCCGATGGTGGGGGAGGATGCCGGTCAGACCTGGTAGACCCAAGCATGTTGTGTGGGTCTGCTGGGAATGTCTGGCAGAGCCTCCTGTCAGAAAAAGTTTCAACTTCCACCTCCGGGCGAAGTTGGATCATGTGGCAGAGGCCGCAACACCCGAACCTCCTGGTGGACACCAGAGGTGAGGGACACCATCAAGCTGAAGAAGGGGTCCTATCAGGCCTTTTTGGCCCGTGGGACTCCAGAAGCAACTGACGGGTACCGGCTGGCCAAGCATAATGCAGCTTTGGTGGTCGCTAAAGCAATAACCCGGGGGAATGGGAGGAGTTCGGAGAGGCCATGGAGGACGACTTCTGTACGGCTTCACAGAGATTCTGGACCACCATCCGGCATCTCAGGAGGGGGAAGCAGTGTGCCGTCTGCTGACCCCAACTCGAGATGTTGTGGATTGGTGGAAGGAATACCACCAAGGAAGACCTCCTCAATCCCACTAGCACATCTGCCAGTGCGGAAGCAGACCTGGGGGACTCTGTGGTGTGCTCTTCAATCTCTGGAGCTGAGGTTGCCGAGGTGGTCAAGAAGCTCATGGTGGCAAGACTCTGGGGGTGGATAAGATCCGCCTGGAGTTCCTCAAGGCCCTGGATGTTGTAGGGCTGTCATGGTTGACATGTCTTTGCAACATCGCGTGGACATCGGGGACAGTGCCACTGGATTGGCTATTCAGGGGTACTGGAGAGGAGGGTCCATTGGATTGTTGAACCTTGGATCCAGGAGGAGCAATGTGTTTTTTGTCCTGGTCGTGGAAATGTTGACCAGCTCTTTACCCTCCATAGGGTGCTCGAGGGTGCATGGGAGTTTGCCCAACCAGTCTGCATGTGTTTTGTGGACTTGGAGAAGGCATTCGACCGTGACCCTCGTAGGGTCCTGTGGGGGTGCTCCGGGAGTATGGGATAGTGGACCCCTGATACAGGCCATCCGTTCCCTGTATGATCAGTGTCAGAGTCTGGTCCGCATTGCTGGCAGTACATCTGAGCATTCCCGGTTAGGGTTGGACTCCGCCAGGGCTGCCCTTTGTCACCGATTCTGTTCATTACTTTTATGGACAGAATTTCTAGGCGCAGCCAGGGTGTTGAGGGGTTCTGGTTTGGTAAACTCAGGATTGGGTCGCTGCTTTTTGCAGATGATGCTGTCCTGTTGGCTTCGTCTGACCGTGGCCTCCAGCTTTCACTGGATCGGTTCGCAGCCGAGTGGGAAGCGGCTGGGATGAGAATCAGCACCTCCAAATCCGTGTCCATGGTCCTCGCGGAGTTCACTCTCCGGGTCGGGGATGAAATCCTGCCCCAAGTGGAGGAGTTTAAGTATCTCGGGGTCTTGTTCACAAGCAGAGGAAGGATGGATCGAGAGATTGATAAGTGAATCGGTGTGGTACCAGTAGTAATGCAGGCTCTGCACCAGTCTGTCGTGGTAAAAAGGGAGCTGAGCCATAAGGTGAAGCTCTCGATTTACCAGTCAATCTTCACTCCTATCCTCAAATTGTGAGTCCAAGCGGCCAACATGGGCTTCCTCTACAGAGTGGCTGGACTCTCCCTTAGAGATAGGGTGAGAAGTTCGGTCATTCAGGAGGGGCTCGGAATAGAGTCGCTGCTCCTTCGCGTTGAGAGGAGCCAGTTGAGGTGGCTCGGGCATCTGGTCAGGATGCCTCCTGGACGCCTCCCTGGTGAGGTGTTCCGGGCACGTCCCACCGGTAGGCGGCCCTGTGGAAGACCCAGGACACGCTGGAGAGACTATGTCTCTCAGCTGGCCTGGGAATGCCCCAAGATCCCCCCGGAAGGGCTGGGCGAGGTAGCCGGGTGGCCTTGGGTCACTGTGTCATTAATTGATTTTTTCCCTTTGGACCAGGAGACAAATAAGAATATCAGAATTACAAAATATACATCAGCATTTATAAATTAAAATCAAAATTGTAATGTTAAAGTTTGTCAGCATTCAAAGGCTAAAATCACAATTCTAAGATTACATTAGTAATTGTTATAATGATGTTTGAATTATTAGATTTAAATCAGAATTCTGAAAATAAAGTAATAATTCGTACACTAAATACTAAATTGTTATATTTAGCTCAGCATTAAAAGGGTAAAACTGGAATTTTAATATGACATTAAAAATTATAATATTAATGCTATGACACTATGAGAATAGAGCCAGAATTCCTTGAGTAAATTTGAAATTATAATGTCAAAGTCAAAATTCAAAGGTCTTAGTAAAAATTTTAAAATTTCAACTCACGTCTGTATCCTTCCGCTAAATCCCTCCGCCGTAGTTAGCTCTCGGAGAGCTAGCGGCTTTCGAACACCTTTTTAGACTAATTAAAAGCACATTATAAGATAAATATTTCTGAGATGGGTTTTTTTGATGCTTCCCTTGATGCAGAAACAGATGTGCATCATCTAGAACTCAGCTGCACAGAAATCGTTGCGTGTGTGTGCATGTGTGAGAGACACACACACTCACTTGCAGTCTGCACTCTTATGATAAACAAACAGCTTCCTCTACTCTGCTTATTTGTCTCTGACAGATCATTATTACTTACTTTGAGCAGAAACTGTAATTAGGTCCTTCAGGTTTGGGACATTTTTCCAGTTTATCTTCGGGAAATTGAAGAGTGCCCGCAAAACTCCAGGAAAGGAAAGTCTTTTTGACGAATAATACCGCCTTTCATGTCACATATTTCCAGGTCAAACATTCACCCCACTGTTTATTTCCGACTCTTTCTTCATGTCCAGTGTCCGTGGATGTTTCCTCTGTTTTCCTCTTAGTCTGTACGTCTCCATTTTAGCAGCTCTTCTTCTGTGAACTCCGGTACATGCAGGTATCCTCTTGATTCCAAAGCGAATGGGACTTCATCGGTGCTGTCATAATAATCCCTTTTTCAATTTCCTGCATTGTCTCTTCCTCACGCCGCTGACAGTCAAAACAGAAGAGTTATGATACTTGATCAAAGTTACATGAAGCCACAGCCGCCATCTGAAGACACTAGCATGTATGTTTTGATCAGCTGAGAGGGGAAGGGGCGGAGTGTCTCAGTCATTGATTTCTTTTGACTGACATGGTTAATTTTGCTTTCTATTATTTTTATATCAGTATGTCATGTTATTTCTATTGATCATGCTACCTGATCAAATGAACCATCTACTGATAATCAATTCACCTGCTGTATCTTTCTGATGCCCAGATGAGGGCTCCTCAGTTCTTTTATCTTAGCCAGTCCTTGTTCAAAAACAAGATTTTTTTTTGTACAGACTTGGTGCCTCAGACCTGCCTTTCCTTTTTATCCTAGACATTTTTTTCCAACTTGAGACTTTTTGTGACACGGTGCAGCACTTTCCATTTTTTTATTCTTGTGAATCAGTTCATGTTCATTTCTTCTGTTTCTATAGTAAAGGACCTCTTTCACAATATATGTAATTTTGCCCACAGCCCAATTTTTTGTTTATTGTGTGGTATTTGTAGTACACCCAGAGACTCCCAAGAATATACCTTTAGAAAATCCAAAAGTCATCCAGGGCCTGTACTATGACCTATTTTATGATCATTGCCATAGGTGTGAGCCAGGGTGCACACTTTACCCCAAAACTTACTCAAACACAAATAATAAATCATCAAATTGGGTCAAATCACCTTCACTGAAGTCTGGTGCATCTTTTGAAATCAAATGTAAAGCTAAGTATTACAATTGAAAGAAGTTATTGAATTTTAACTGGAAAAAATATATTTTTTAAAAGATTTTTTCAACAAATTCAATTCTTTAGAGATGTGTCTGACCAACTTACAGTTGCTGTACACCTAAAATACTTACAAATTATTTGGCCACATATATATTCTCAAAGTGGGACAAAAATCATCAAATTCTGAGACCGGTAAAGTTGTTCAATTAACAGGTTGGGTTATTGTGGAAGAATCAGGATACTGTTCCATATCTTGTATTATATCAAGGGTAATGTTTTATTTCATGCAATTTGCAGCAAATTAATGTTAACTTCAATTTAGTATTGTGCATTCAATTGAATTATATTTTTTTTCGAAATGTTTTTATTTAAAACAGAAAAGGTATGCAGGGCCTGTAATTCCTCTTTTTTAAAATATCATCCAACGCAATGCAAATCAACACTGCAATACATGCTATATATTTCAAATGAATAAATGGGATAGTGGTGCATCTCCTTGTATGATAGAGTAGTACATTCAAGCTGAGGCAATATGCTATTGTTGACCTTCACGCTTGTGGTCAAGACGAGTTTAGTCAGTTCTGCCATTCTGTAAAGAATTGTTGTCCAAGCAACATATGTCCCTAGCTAGTATCAATTTGTCATTTGAGTATAAACAACATATATTCTGCTGCAAGTGTTATATTCAGCAGATTTCTTTTTAAGTTTAGCTGTTCATATACAGTGTCTTCTGTACCACAATTTAGTGTGCACACATGTACATTTTATGAAAAAATTGTGCATCTAGTACAATACTAAGTGGTATCCATACCTATAACTATACCTTTTTATTGTTAGTGTATTTTCCAGGTTTGTTTCCCTGAGAATACCAATATATATTTAAATCCTCCAGATAATTTATTTTCATATTGTTTGAAGTTAAAATGGACGGGGTTTGTATTATACCCGATTGCAAAACCAGGTTCAAAGATAAAGGGAAGAACTATGGAAAGAGTCCAGATTCTCCCAGTAACAACTGGTTGAAGCAGGTGTTTAGTAAAGAAGGATTGAATGTTGAGAGTGGACGTAAGCTGTGTCTAAAATGCTACATGAGATTGTTACAAACCCCAGCTCGTTGGGGAAAAGGGAAGTAACATAAATAACCAGATTTTAAATGGTTGAAATACAAGTTATTTATTTCTAAAGTAAAAGGAGGTAAGGATTACAAAATGAGGTCAAAAGGGCAAACTAAGGGTTACTTGTTAAATAAAATACACAACCAAAATCCAACAACTAAGGACCACAATAGAAAATTTAAACAGAGATAAACAGTCCAAAAAAAGACTAAACTGAAATACACAAAAGAAGAACAAATAAACTAATGCCCTCTAAAATACAGGACCTCCGAAATTCACACACAAAATACAGCACAATACTCTCTAACAAAGTTTTCTCTCAAAGGTGCAGGCTCTGTTGAGAAGCTCCGCGGCCACCATCTTCTGGAGCTTCTTTATAGTGAGGAGCGGCCTTCCTCTGGCAGAGCGATTGGCTGTCGTAACGTACTCAGCTGCTCCAAATCGCCCGACGATCTTTGATCTGCCGTCTCTCACTCACACACTCACACACACACAAGCACTGACAGAGAGGTTAGCGAGAGAGGAGGGGGCGTGGTGGCAGCCATAACAGAGATATCTTAGAAAAAGGCCATGCCCTAACTCAAAAGAAGACACTCACAATGACATGAATCCACAGGCATCTGTGATTCATTTGAGATTGAGGATAGCCCCACTAATCCTGGAACTAACTGATCTGTTATACCTCTTATCCAAATCAAAGATTTGAAGTATGCTTCCTCTTCACATCGTAAGTGTTCTTTGTGTTTAGAGTACAATGACAACTGTATAAACATTCCTAAGTCTGTTCGTCACTCTCTTATCATTGAATGTTCACTTAGGTTCCCGCCTGATGCTCGTGTTTGTTCTGAACACCTCATCGGGAGTTTTCTACACCCTGACACAAAGATAAATATGCACAGTCGTATTCCTCTGGAAAGTAAACTGAATGAATCTATTTCTCCAGTTGTTATTAATGATTTGCTTGAAATTGTACATGAAGTATCCAAACATGAGACATCACCCAAACTGAAGTTTGAAACCTTGTCAGATTCTGACTGCCATGCATGGACTGGCTGGACATTGGTGCAATTTAAGAACATGTATGACATGTGTGAATCTGATCTTGTTTCAGGTTCAAGTGATAGTTCCAGAGCAATAGATTTGCTTCTTTACTTTTGGGCAAAACTGAAAACAAACCTTTCATGGAATCAAATGACCATGCTTACTAATCTTTCCCAAGCTACACTGTCAAGATATTTTCATACAATTGCAGATATTTTGAACACAATAGTTGTTCCCAAATACCTTGGCACAAATCATATTTCACGCCACGATGCCATAACTCACAACACTGTCTTTACTAAAGCTTTTTATGGTGACCAGGTTAGATGGTACATACATCTACCTCAACAAATGCAGAGATCATCAGTTTCAAAGGGCATCTTACGGAGGACAGAAAAAACGAAATTACCTAAAATTCATGTCAGTTGTACTGCCTGATGGATATGTTTTAGACACTATTGGCCCCTACCATGGTAACGTAAATGATGCAACAATAACTCGGCTCATCATGGAAAAAATTGAAATATTGAAATCTTGGTTAGAAGCAAATGACAATATGATTGTAGATCGCGGTTTCAGGGATGCCTTAGATCTTCTTGCTAAGTTGGGGTATGATGCTAGAATGCCGTCATTTTTACCAACTGGTAAATCCCAATTGGATTCCTCAACAGCCAATAGTGATCGCTGAACCAAAACAAGATGGATAGTAGAGGACTACCACGGTCGTTTAAAGAAGTGGATGTTGTTTAAGGAACAACTTACCTCAAATTATTTCGTTGAGGTCATTGGCAAATTAGTGCGCATAGTAACTGCATGTCTCAATGCCTTCAGAGGACCAATATATGTTTCAGATCCAGATCGAGAGGAACGAGATACTAAGATGGCTCAGCGTATGCTTTCACTTTTAAAAAAAGACAATGTTTTGGCAAAACAAGTTGCAGAAGACCCAAATATGTCACATAGAGCTCAGGTGAATGGCAGAAGCTTGAAGCATCTGATATCTCGTTCCCTCATGTGGATCTGGAATACCTTGAGACCATAACATGCGGTACATACCAAATCAAACAGTCCCTGGCTACATTGCTGAGCATCAAAAAATGATGGTGACTATGAGATTTGGGTTTACCAGCATGATGCTGATCTCATTAGGGGACAGATTCATTCTCGTCACAGATCTCAAATAAAATACAATGTTTGGATTCAATTTGACAAGAATGCATCAGATGATCCTGTGAAGGCATATTATTGTCTCTGTCCTGCTGGAAAGAGAACCTCTGGCATGTGTGCACATGTTGCATCTGTAATCTATTATTTGGGATATTATAAACATTTTCAAAATCAGAAACCCCTCCAACCATACACAAGCAAATTCAAAGACTCCATTCTATGAAATAACCAGCCAATCATACATCTTATGGATTTCTCAGATCCCCTTTCCTCACTATAGTTCCAGTCTACAAATTAAAATTGTCCAAGCCGCTATGCAAAAAGACACGAAGGCCATAAAACAGATTACATGTATATATAAGTACTAGAAACAGAAATTGACAGAAGTAATGTTTATGTATTGCTGTCATTGTAGATATATACAATCTGATTACAACAATCCAAAACTGCATCGGTTTTTACTTGTATCAATGGCTCATTATTATCTCATCACAAAGGCATAATATACAGGCCCTTTGTGGCTGTTCAATATTAAAATGAATAACATTTCATGTGAAATGTTTGTTTTGAATCTAGCATTCAAATTCTAAAAGAAATCATACTTAAAGGATGAATTCTGAACAAATCTTTAAAGGTTCCCTGATATACAAGACATGGAACAGTATCCTGATTCTTCCACAGTAACCCAACCTGTTAATTGAACAACTTTACCGGTCTCAGAATTTGATGATTTTTTCCCACTTTGAGAATATATATGTGGCCAAATCATTTGTAAGTATTTTAGGTGTACAGCAACTGTAAGTTGGTCAGACACATCTCTAAAGAATTGAATTTGTTGAAAAAATCTTATTTTTTTTTCCAGTTAAAATTCAATAACTTCTTTCAATTGTAATACTTAGCTTTACATTTGATTTCAAAAGATGCACCAGACTTCAGTGAAGGTGATTTGACCCAATTTGATGATTTATTATTTGTGTTTGAGTAAGTTTTGGGGTAAAGTGTGCACCCTGGCTCACACCTATGGCAATGATCATAAAATAGGTCATAGTACAGGCCCTGGATGACTTTTGGATTTTCTAAAGGTATATTCTTGGGAGTCTCTGGGTGTACTGCAAATACCACACAATAAACAAAAAATTGGGCTGTGGGCAAGATTACATGTAATGTGAAAGAGGTCCTTTGTTGGACCATTTAAAACTGTTGATAGCGCTCTTGATGTCATTCATTTGTTGCAACCTCTTTTAAGCAGTTTTGATATACAACACTACTAATGCTCAAACCCTTCACCATATTGTCCTTCCATGTATTCCAGCCAGGTGAGGACCCTGTGCAATACCTGGAAAAGTGGCCTCTCTCCTCACCAGTGCTGCTCTTTGATGGAACAGTCGGCATTGTTGCCGTGGGAAACGTACACGTGAGCACCCTCCCCCAGGAGGATTTTTTGGGAAGGAATGTTGGTGTTAATGGCATACTTCTACACTTTGCACCAGAGTTGGAAGTAACGAATTACAAATACTCACGTTACTGTAATTAAGTAGATTTTTTAGGTACTTGTACTTTGGAGAGTACTTTTTTCAAGCATGTAATTTTACTCATACTTGAGTACAGTTTACACCATGTAATCTACTTCGCTACATTTAAAATCAGAAGTCGCTACTGAGTACACCCAGAATATGCCCACAACATCCCGACAGCGCCAACTAACCCATGACGTAAGGGGGTGACACTCCAGTGCAGCAGGCACAGGTGTCTGGAGATACGTCTACGTAGCAGAGTGGAGACTAACCAGGGCTGCGAACTCTCACGCATTGGCCATGACACTCACGCATTTGACTGGATTCACACGCTCTCACGCCACACGTCCGATTCCTCACGCTGAAGTAAGAAGCAAAAGGCTCAGGGAGGACGCAGGGTCGTCTCCAGTGGTGTAGTAAACCAGATACGCAGGTAAACAAAGTATGCACACTAGAAAACGCCAAGAAATACAGTATAACCACTATAACATGTGCAAACATACTTATAGGATGGTTGTGTGACTTTAACTTTCACTTTCCGTGTACGCGCGATCCTCTTTGTGCCGTGTGCGTAAAGGCGCGTAAAGGTGCAGAAAGACATGCATCCCAGCAGACAGTGAGAGATCCTCGGACACTTTGTGTGATTCTATGATTCAAACTGTGTCTTGATAGCTCATGCTCATATTTTGAGTGAACACAGAGACTTAAGAAATAACAGGACAACCTTTTGATGAATCAAAACGCAACATTCTTCATCAGTCCAGCTCTGAGCCTCTGTTTCACTAACTCACTGTTTTCTAAATGATTACTTCATCCTGAGGTTTCCTGGGTCACATATTCTTCATGATATAAGAGCAATGTTTGAAGGATCAAGCTTCAAATACAATCTACTAGAGCAGTGGTTCTCAACCTGTGGGTGGAGGCCCAGAAGTAGGTCTCAAGGCTGTTTTTAGTGGGCAGTGTAAAAATCAGGTAAAACTGTCTTCAGTGTGTGGAGGCCTAAGCACACAAATATACAACAGTGTTTACCAACAAGAATAAAACAAAAATGACACCACTGGTCATTTCCCCACCTTCTATTAAGTTGTCCACCAGAAATCCACATTGTAGCACAAAAGTTTTCCGATTATATGGTTATGTCTTCTAGCTGTGCAGTACAGGTCAAGTCGAGTCTTATAATACTTAAGTTGAGGATTTTAACTATTGAAAGATTTCAACCCGCACTCTCTGCCATCCTCGGTTAATACGTTTTTTATCACTTGACTTGCTATACAAGCTTACTGACAACATTTCAACATTCCACATTGTCACAGCATGGTATTTAAACTAAATAGCAGGGAGTGAATTGTTAAAATAAAACAAAAATTCCACTGTATATAGCACAGCTGTTCATCTTGGTTTGAATGAATCTGTAATGCCTGGCTGTGACAGTCAGAGGGTCTGACATCCTCACCCTCTCATTTAGGACACACATATTACTCTAAAATTTCTCAAGATGTATAAATTCATTTCTGTAGACTATTATTACTTTGAGTTTGATATTTTATTAAAGATGTACCGACTTGAAAATAATGTAGTGACTTGAACAAATCCAGTTTATAATCACATTCTGAAGGTTAATTTTCACTCCTTGTTGTCCTCCAATTAAAATCACTACTTATGTTTTCAAGATTCATACTGGATAGTTCATAGTGGTGTGGATTTGTAGCCTACACATTGATGCCAATGTGTTTCATTTAATAGGAAAATTAAATCTTGGCTAATTTTATGTTCAAATTCATTTTATTATCTAACCCTTTAAAGCACAAAAGCACAAATAATAGCAAGAAAAAAAATTTTTTTTGGATCTGAAATGTTCATTTCACTTTCTGCTGAAATTCAACAATATTAAAAAATCTCAAAATGTATCATATATATATTTTTTTGTATCTCATTTGATAGAATTAGCTGTTGACAAATGATAAAAACATTTGTTTTGTGGCTAATCAGTTATCTGAATTATTCAGGTAGGAAACAGGAGGGACAATGACAGAATTACAGGTATGGTTTAAATATCACTATGTAGGCAATTTGAGGAAGTATCAGACAACACAGCAAAAATATAGCATTTGTTTTAATTTTATTTTTTGTCTTTACCTAAGTTCATTGCACTTGCACCATTTTTTTACTTCTGAGTGCTGCATAGTCTGATTAAACCCACACAAAATAAGGCATTTTGTGCTAAATGTCGCCCTGCCGTGCTGAAAATTTAAATTGGCTTCACCAAATCTCACTCCAAGATTTTTGGAAAAGTTGGCGGCCCTGTAGACTGATTTATAAATAAAGAAGCTAAAATGGATTGTGGTAAGAGGAACTACAGCTATCCTTGTCTGATTTGCTTTCTTACTTTTCACGTGTAAAGGCTAATCGTTTGGCTAAGATATGCCTGCAAAGAGGTCGTCACTGCCGTGGGTTAGTCTGAAAATAAAATAAAATAAGACAGAACTAGCTAAGGTGTTCACATGTGCATGCAAAATTGAGCTGCGATTCTTGCTGTAGCTCAATATTTGGACAACCACCGACCAGGGGTGGATTTAGGATTAAAGAGTTCTGGGACTTAGCCTTGATGAATGATAGATTTTTTTAGCATGTGCAAAAAATTGTTGCTTTTTTAAAAATAATACAGCTTCTCAATTTCCAAATTCACACCACTTTACTGCAATTGCATACATGAAGATGGATTTGAGCCATGTTTTATACATACAATCATCCCCAAATATATTCATACCCAAAGAAAATTTACAATAGTCACTCAACTAGAAACTGAAATAGTTATAACAAAAAAATGGCTAAATTTGAATTTATTGAAATAAGACATTGCTTTGGAATTGTGGTTAAAAAGAATAATTTAAAAAAACTGTCCTGAACAAATCAGAGCACCAGAATACCTTTGCACAGGAGCAGAAGTCTGATGGAGAGTTACAGAAAAAGCTTGATTTTTAATAATTGTCTCAAAGGGTTGTCCAACAAAATATTAGTGTACATGTCCTTGTGCCTGTTTGCTTTGTATATAATATATATTTCTGTTGAACTCACATTACTTAAGATTTGGGGCTTTTCAGACAGCATTTGGGGCCCGGAGCCCAAGTAGTTACCGATGCAATAAAACATCAATTGGTTCAAAAGTAATTAATACTCTGATACTCTGAGTAGTTTATGAGAAGAGTACTTTGTACTTTTACTTAAGTATTTTTTTAACACCAGTACTTTTACTTGTACTTGAGTACAATTTATGCAATGTAACAGTACTTGTACTTGAGTACAGATTTTCAGTACTCTTTCCACCTCTGCTTTGCACTTGACCTACCCAAAATGTGTTGCAACACTCCTCTCTGTCATTCAGACTGAGGTAGTTGGTGATGCTATCCACAACCAAGATGCCACTAGCGCATATAAGAAAGCAATAGCTGATTGGAAATTATTCATTGAAAAATAGATGGAGACCAAACATTATTGTTATTATTGCTGTGCTTTGATTGTTTTGGTTGTATCAAGCTTTTCAGTAGTTTCCTGACATGACCAGCTGCTCTTCCTGTCTTACAGTGTCTTATGGTTGATTAATTAAATACCAGAGGTCCTGCACATCTATAAAAGGCTATACTTGTACTTTCTAGAGTTCTCAAATTCTGTATGGCACTTTACCTGAGTCAGGATAGAAAACAATTGATTTCTACTATTTGTTTTTGGAAGATCATCTTATTTAGGCACTAACAACGTGTGTGATTTCTGTGCTAAATTAGTTTTCTTTGTTTAAGCCGCAAAATAACCTTAAAATGTTTCAATTTTGATTTTAAGACTGTGAAACAACCCTGACACAGTGATGGTGTAGTTATTACTCCTGAGAGTTTAATAAATGTTGATGCAAATCAAACAGTGTTGTGATTTCAGTAGAGTCTGTCAAGATGTATTGTCTAAGAGTAAGATTTTTTTATAATTTATGGGTTTAGATTTAATATGGATTTAGGCTTATTTCAAGATAAATAAACTTATATCAAGATGTCTTGTAATCTTACTGCACTAATACTGAGTGATATTTTCCTAAATTTGTTATATTTTTCTTGATTTTAAACCTTTATTAGCTACAAATAAGAAAATATTAATATTGAAAAGAATTATTTGCTTGGATTAAGTAATTTTCACTTATTGGGCAGTATTAAGCTTGATTTCAAGTATTTTGAACTAAAAATTGGCATTTTCAGCTTATTTTAATTTTTTTGGACACTTCCAGGGACAACTTTTTTCTAGATTTAAAAATCTTATTTCAAGATTACTTATCAAGTCAAATTTACTTGCTGCATGGACAGATAATTTCACTAGTTTTAAGTAAAATTCCTTTCAAATTTAGTATTTATATCTTATATTTGGGCTACCCTTTTTTGCAGTGTAGAGAGGGCAGAAGATTTTTTTTCATGTGCTTTTGTCATGTGTGAATTCATTAGCTGATGGCCATCACCTGGCACATGATTGTCAGCTTTCCTCATGAAATACAGTACCTGCTTGGAATCCTTGCCTGAAATCATGTATACTGTATCTGTCCTGCCAGCCTTCATTGTCCAACAGCTTCACTTGGCTAAATGTTTTTTGACCCAAACACAGAAGAGAGGCCGAAGCTGTGGGATTAGTGGATGTGGTGACAACAGGAAGTGACTGCATGTTTGTAAATAATGGCAGCTAATGCATGTTAGCCTTTGGTCATGATGGTTACTCAGTAATACTTGGTGAAATATGCTCTCCTCAAAAGTTTAATTCTTAGGGATTGTGTGTGACAAGGTTCATTTCATATATTAGTGATGAATGATACATCTTTGTGGCATAATTTAATGTAAATTGATTGTCTTCAAGCTCACGGCAAACAGCCAATAGCCACTACGACTAAGGGCTGTAAGCTACTACTGGAAACTATAGCAAACAACAGCTAATGGACGTTAACTGTTGTTTGCCATTATTAGACATTAAATGTTTGCGCTATAGATGTTGTTAGCCATTATCCGCTATGTATGCTACATCATACTTAGCAGCATTGCTTGATATGGACTGTCTGTGATGAGTGCGACGAGACGAACAAGTTTGTCCGTTGTTGCTGGAGACAGTAAATATATTGCTATCAACAGGCTACGTACCACAGTCTTTGAAAACAGCAGTAATCAAACCCCTCCTTAAAAAACCTAACCCCGATTCAGGAACATTAGCTAACTACAGGCCTATTTCTAACCTTCCATTTGCCTCAAAGATCCTGGAGAAAGTAGTAGCTGATCAGCTAGGTGACTTCCTTCGAGACAATAGCCTGCTTGAGGATTTTCAGTCAGGATTTAGAGCTCATCACAGCACAGAGACTGCTCTAGTTAAAGTAACCAATGATCTACTTTCAGCTTCAGATGAAGGACTTCTCTCTGTTCTTATTTTGTTAGATCTTAGTGCTGCTTTCGACACTATTGATCATGATGTTCTTGTGGCACCCCTCAAATAGGGTAACCACAATTAAGATTTATATTATTTCATGTTGAAGATTATAACTACTTTTGTTTATATTTTTATGCTTTCAAGTGAACATTTAATTTACTAAATTGCACTAATTTTGTTTCAAGTAAAAGGGGGGGAACGTTTGTGTTGTCACTGGTTGTCCGGGGGGAAAGGTAAAGGGGTGGCGCTTCCCCTCTTCCCTCCAGAGACAATCTGGAAAGACGACAGAACCGACTGTTTCTCACTCCTCTGCTTTACCTACTTTATACAGGTCAGTAAACAGTCAATGAACCACAGAGTTTTATACTATGGTGACACTCGACAGCAACGCTAATGTTTATGGAGGGTTTAGGTTATGTTTTGATTAAGTATTATCGAGTAAATAGTCTAAATAAGTAAAGAAAAGTTTACCGCGCGGCCGCCATTTTGTGTCAAGCGGGTCTGCAGTTACACTATTCAACATGGGAATAAGTGGCAATAGCGCTCCTGTACACTTTTGTTCGTTTTGGTTTGTTTGTTTTGTGGTTTTAATTTGTTTAATTATCAAATATTGTTAAAGACTGTTTAGGAAGAAAAGTAACAGAAGCACTTTGTGATTCATACATTTTAAAGCTCTTTTACAGAGGCATAGTAGGTAGTCTGTTGCATGAGCAGAGGTATTATACACTGTAAAACTACACTGTGAAATATAGTTTATCTCATCTGAATAGTTAAAGAAAATGTGATGTATTTGCAGTGAGAGTTTTATTGATATAAATAATAGAGAAATGAGTTGAGAAGGAAACAAGATGATGTGAGAGATGTGCATGGAAATTTAATGAGGCACTAATATGGCTAGTAGGAACAACTTGAACTGAGAACATGAATTGAACTACTGAAACTGAAGTGGAAAGACATGCATTGTGCTTATGTTAATTTTGAAAAAGGTTGGAAAATAAATCAGACAGAGACAATCTGGAAAGACGACAGAACCGACTGTTTCTCACTCCTCTGCTTTACCTACTTTATACAGGTCTTATATTTGTTATTGTGGTCTCTCATGCCTGGGACCCGTAACATTCTTATACAGAGATTGGAGATGTTACTTGGGATTACAGGGACTGCCTTAAATTGGTTTAAGTCCTACTTATCTAATAGATATCAGTTTGTACATGTGAACAACAAATCTTCTGTGTACACTAAAGTAAGTTACGGGGTTCCTCAAGGTTCAGTGCTAGGTCCGATTCTCTTCTCTATATACACTCAACAAAAATATAAACACAACACTTTTGTTTTTGCTCCCATTTTTCATGAGATGGACTCAAAGATCTAAAATTCATTCCAGATACACAATATTACCATTTCTCTCAAACATTGTTCACAAATCTGTCTAAATGTGTGATAGTGAGCACTTCTGCTTTGCTGAGATAATCCATCCCACCTCACAGGTGTGCCACATCATGATGCTCATCAGACACCATGATTAGTGCACAGGTGTGCCTTAGACTGTCCACAATAAAAGACCACCCTGAAATGTGCTTTTTTTTTTTTGCTTTTTTGGGAGTCTGGGGACTCAGAACCAGTCAGTATCTGGTGTGACCACCATTTGCCTCATGCAGTGCAACACATCTTCTTCACATAGAGTTTATCAGATTGTCAATTGTGGCCTGTGGAATGTTGGTCCACTCCTCTTCAATGGCTGTGCGAAGTTGCTGGATATTAGTGGGAACTGGTACATGCTGTCGTATACGCCGGTCAAGCACATCCCAAACATGCTCAATGGGTGACATGACTGGTGAGTATGCTGGCCATGCAAGAACTGGGACATTTTCAGCTTCCAAGACTTGTGTACAGATCCTTGCATCATGGGGCCGTGCATTATTTTGCTGAAACATGAGGTGATGTTCATGGATGTATGGCATAATCTCAAACGATCTTGGAGGTGAACCTGCTGGATGTGGAGGTCCTGGGCTGGTGTGGTTACACGTGGTCTGCGGTTGTGAGGCCGGTTGGATGTACTGCCATATTCTCTGAAACGCCTTTGGAGACGGCTTATGGTGGAGAAATGAACATTCAATGCACGAGCAACAGATCTGGTTGACATTCCTGCTGTCAGCATGCCAATTGCACGCTCCGTCAATGCTTGTGACATCTGTGACATTTTGCTGTGAGACAAAACTGCACATTTCAGAGTGGCCTTTTATTGTGCACTAATCATGATGTCAGATCAGCATCTTGATGTGGCACACCTGTGTGGTGGGACGGATTATCTCAGCAAAGCAGAAGTGCTCACTATCACACATTTAGACAGATTTGTGAACAACATTTGAGAGAAATGGTAATATTGTTTATCTGGAATGAATTTTAGATCTTTGAGGCCATCTCATGAAAAATGGGAGCAAAAACAAAAGTGTTGCGTTGATATTTTTGTTGAGTATATATGCTTCCCCTTAGTGATATCATGAGGAAATACTCTGTTAATTTTCACTGCTACGCTGATGATACACAGCTTTATGTATCACTAAAGCCAGGTGAGACAAACCACTTAGATAAACTAGATGCCTGTTTAAAGGACATTAGAACCTGGATGGCCAGAAATTTTCTTCTTCTTAACTCAGACAAGACAGAGATTATTGTGCTGGGCCCTCGACACCTTAGAGAATCCTTTTCTAGTGATTTAACTGCCATAGATGACATTAGCCTGGCAACAATCACAACTGATAGAAATCTAGGAGAATTTGATCAGGATTTATCCTTTAACTCTCACATAAAGCAAATTTCAAAAACAGCCTTTTTTCATCTTCATCTTCGTATCTTCATCTTTCATCTGGCACAATGGGCTCTATCACTCTCTCTCACTCTCTCTCTCTCCACATCTGCTTCTGCCCCTTTTGTTTGCTGCTGTGGAGTCATGGAGCCTCAAAACCACAATTATATACATGACACATAGTTGACCATTTTATTAGGAACACTCCATTCTCATTATCATTATATCATTATTAGCATGATCTCCATATCCATGATAGTTACACCTACAGTATCTATTTTTTATTACCACATAGTCATGAAGTCCCTCTTGAAAATGGGACGTCACATCCCAAGAGGGCTTTCACACATTTATACTTAACGGAGACAAATATGGTTAGGATGACCTTGTGGTCTGGGCACCCATGAGTTCCTCATTACCATAAGTTCTTATTTTCGGTAAGAATATCTAAGATTATACTTTTAGAAAATGATCACCACAACCATTCAGACATGAGGACCCTCCTGAAAATGAGATGTAGCATCTCAAGAGGCTAACCTCTAAGGAATCAGACGACAGGTCGATGGTACGTGGACCTGTCCCTAACTTTAGTTCTTACTTTAGTCCACTTGTCTCCTCTTACCTCCCTTCCTTTGCCCTCACACCCATCACAGCATGGTGTGGATTTGCTGTTCATCATGAGACTGGGATCCACATTCAAGATTTCCTGCTGCTTAACAGAAGGTTTTTTCTTGCCGCCGTGATGGAGGGATCCATGATTGGCTACTTGGATTCATGTTGGGTGTTGGATGTATATATTTGTATATATATGTATATGTGTATCTTATATGTATATATGTATCTATGCATATATGTGTATCCATAAAATGAAGAGCTTAATGCTCTATTGTAAAGTGTCTTGAGATAACACTTGTTATGAATTGGCGCTATACAAATAAAGATTGATCTGTGATGAGTGTGTGGAGTAATTTGCTGATGCCCATCCCCTGGCACCTGATTTTTAGTCCTCCGACTGATATATGCTTGAAAGATGGCCCTCCCTATGATTTGAGATAACATTACAGTTGTAAGGGTTAAACATGTCACACAGACACACACATAGGCACTTTGCACACCATCCCACACCATCTCCCTATGTCTTACACAAGCGCAAACATGTCCAAAGAAGCTCACAGCTGATATGTCTGTGTCTGTAAGATGAGCCGTAGGTGCTGACATCACGTTTCTGAGTTAACTGAAGTCAAATTTCCATCGCGACACAATCCGCCAGGACAATGACACTGTGATATAGGTAGCACTGTAGTATAGGCAATTGACTTTATTCATGTGCTTTAGTCATGTGTGGCCAGATTAGCTGATGATCATCACATGGCACCTGACCATGAGCAGTGTCTTCTGCTGGTGTTTCCCTTCCCTAACAGGCTAATGTCACCAAACACTTTATCAGTGGGCGTGCTGTAAAACAGAGATCCCATATCCTTAATTCCCACAAATGCACTCATACACATGTGGGCATTGCGCACAGTTTAACTTGGGGACACACGCTACATGTTTATGGGTGGAGATCCCATGTGAAAACAAGGTGCCCCTAATGTCATTAATACAAGCACTCACACATACACAGACCACAGAGATCAAATACCAAAACTTCAAAGGGAGAGAAAGAGTGCAAACAAAGTTACACAGGTGTTTTAATTTCATAGACTTAAGTTTGTTTCTTCCTTCTTCAATGCTGTCAAGAAATGGCTTATATCTCACGAAATAGTAAGCACGCCGTGAGATATGGATCGTGACTATGTAATTTTTAGGAAGATAGAGAAAGTTTCAGGTTTCAATGGCTGTCTATGGGAGGTCTTCATGGTCAATTCCAGCAGGAATCATGAGTTGGGCTCAGGCACTGTAACCTGACACGCCAGATGGATAGTTTCATATGTCCGCCACGGAAATATTTCACAAGTCCATCTGGGTAGCTGCTCTTCTGATTAGCTTTCAGAGGCGGGACCTTCAAAACAATCAGTAGCTGGCGATTGGACGACCGTTCGAACCAAAGTAGAAGAGGATTGGCCGACCGTTCTGATTGACACACTCACCACAGGCCAATCCACATCAAGCCCCGGTATGACGTAGCTTATGTGCGTAGCGGCTAAAGTTAGCCGTTAGCCGCTAACTTAGCTGTTAACAGCTAACGGCCTTATACTATCCTCTTACACTAAACTGTACCACACAGATGATTCATTTAACTTTTATATGTAACATGAACCTTGTCAAAGACAATTCTTACAAGTAAACTTCTGAGGAGGGCAGATTACGCCAAGTTTTACTAACTATCTATGACAGGAGTCACTGCACGATCCGTATGTATTTCTATGTCTGAACCCATCGCGTAATATCTAAATCTTTTTTTTATACACATCATACTCGAGAGGAAGTGACGCAGTTTTCGCGCATGCGCAGTACAAATCGGGTAGCCGTCTGCTGACGTCATGCCTTCTCGTCACCTCCACTCTTCCTGCAGCTCCCGCCTCTTTTCCCTGATTGGGCCGTTAAAAGTTTAGCCGAGTGAATCCATTGGTCTACGGTGCGCTACAAGATGGGGATCTGCAGGATTTCAGGAACTGAATCAGGCAGATCCCCATCTGCTATGCAAGGTTACAGGCACTGCCTGACATGCTGAAACACTTATGGAGATTGCACGGAATTACACATGCTTCGCCATGAGCCACTCTATTCATAGCTTTGCTAGTTGTGCGCAATTTCATTTAGGAACACATGCTATACATTTATAGTACGTGTCCCCAAATACTGATACTGTGTAAAATCTAGGTGCCCCATAATGTCATAAGTTCATGCACACACTCACACACCCAGACGACAGAGACCAATGCCCACAAGCACTTTATTACTGGGCGTGCTGTTAAGGCTTTCATGTCACACACATGTGCACTTCGCGCACAGGATCATTTAGGAACACATACAATACATTTATAGTATGTGTCCCCATTAAAACTATGTGTCCCCAAATACTGGTACTGTGTAAAGTCAAGGTCCTCTTAATGTCACAAGTACAAGCACAAGCACACACACACAGACCACAGAGATCAAACACCAGTATCAAAATCAAAAGGAGAGAAATTACAATCAGTCACACAGGTGTTTTAATTTCACTGACTCTTTTAATGCTTTTTCATGGTTCTTCAGTGGTGTTGACTATCAGCTTATATTTCAAAAAACGTAGAAGATATGGGAACTTTGAACACATATAGAGCGGCGGACAGGTCTTGGGATCCAGAATATGTAATTGTTTTGAAGAAAGAGTGAGAAATGACAGAGTTATCTCAATTTACTAACAGCCTGTCCATCATGAGAACTTTTTGTCAGATTTGAATGGACGTCTATGGGAGAGATTGACGGACTTTGGAGGAAACTGGCTCTCATTTAATGTCAAAATGAGTTAGAGCTTCACATTTGCTTCATACAAGGCCCAAGCATCTCAGATCCATTTTTCTGAAAAAATTATTCAGGTCTGATGTACCGCTTTCCTGTTATCGTGGTTTGTTCCTGGATTTTTCTGAGTAATGACTTACTGCCCCTTTGATCTTCTCACTGTACATCTTCAAAAGCAGATGATGTTACCCACTCTGACGGACTGACTGTCTGTGGATTTTTGATCGATGTAGCAGTTTTTGGAATCTTGCCGACTGAAAACTGTAAGCCGGTTTCAGTTCTGAAGACAGGAGACATACAGCTGTGTTTTGAAGTTTGAATGAACTGTGTAGGTGCCAGGATGGCGAAGCAGTAGTGCTTAGAAAACAGTTTTATTTTTGGTCTGTTGATTAGCTGAGTGACAGTACCTGGTAGCTGGCCTGGAGATAATTAAGGGCTCCGTTGTCATGATAAAAGGAGCAGCTGTGGCCAGAGGCAGACAATTTGGGTCATTTTTCTCAAGCCATTGTCATGCCTACTGACAGTGAAGAAGAACTCTTTGTTACTTCGTGACTGTTTGAGCTATGGGAATTTTGAGCACTTCGTGAGTGTTGGGCAAGTCTTGGGTTCGTGAATATGTAATTTTTATGAAGATAGATAGAAATGACAGAGTAATCAGGATTTACAAACAGCCTGTCCAGAATGGGAATTTCACGTTGGCTTTGAATGGACGTCTATGGGAGAGACTGATGGACGTTGGAGGAATCACCTGGCTCTCATTTCAGAATAAGTTGGGACATTACATTTTGTTTTATTTGCGGCTCAAGAGTCACAGATCCATTTTTCTGAAAAAATTATCCAAGTCGGATGTACTGTTTTGCTGTTATCGCAAGTTGTTCAGGGATTTTTGGAGATAAGATATTAGATCTGCCAGGCAGAAATCGTTTGAATTTCATTTGAATCATTTACTCTGATCCGTGATTTTTCACCTACTCAGGGGAGATTTGAGGACTCACTGACCTACGGGCTTACGGTTTTCAGTTCTGAAGAGAGGAGACATACGGATGCGCTTTGAAGTTTGAATGAACTCTGTAGGTGCCACTAGGCTTGTCACGATACCAGAAAATTAGTAGTAGGTACCATTACCACTTAAATTCTATGATACTCGATACCACTGGATACCATGGTAAAATAAAATAAAAAAGTCCCCTGTAGTTTAACATACACTACTTTATTTAAACAAAGTGAACAACAAACAAAATTATGCTTAAACTGAAAGCATCCATTCTCGTTGACTGTCTATCTTGATGCTGGCTTTGCCCGGCCTGTCCATGTCACTGTCCTCCTCTGGCTTATACTGTGAAAAGAAGATTGAGATCTGGGTATAGCTTCATGACTGTATGAGAGCAGCAGAGAGAGAGAGAGAGAGGGAGCAGCAATTTACGGACATGGTGGTGAAACTTTTCTAAAACCTTTTTATATGACAGTGCCTATTGCATTTACTACTGTACCATATTGATGATCTTATTTTGCTTACTTTATTACTAGGACCAAATAATATCATACTTAGATACTAGGATAATTTAACTAGCTAATGTACATTTCTATAACATATGAAAGCATTCCCTACACCTGCTTCCTCTACTCACTGTCAGTGTTTCCTGTTCTACTCTCTGCAATCAAATTAAATGTAAAGTTATTGGATGTGAAAATTATGAGAACAAAATACACATGATTCTGGGCAAGTAGCCTCCGCATCGATTTACAGTCTGAACCAGCCTTTACACAGAGCCATAATCAAAGTAGGTTATTTACTAGCCCATATCTCAGTTATTGATCACTTTAGATGCTTCTGTTGATGTATCATCAGGGTCATCATGTTGTGTCACTCTGAGGCACAGACCGGATGTTTTTAGTATTGACGACATGCTATCATGCTAAGCGACGTGCTGAGCTAACTACATTTGACATCAGACACACTGCACTGTATTCTTTTCGTCCCTTCTTGTAGCGCCCACACACTTGGGACACTCTCTGCCATTTCTTCAATGGACTCTCTCCTTTCCGTCCCTCTCTTTTTTTCTTCCTTCATGATTTTACAAGCTGCGCAGCAGCGGAGGTAGCAGGCATGTTGTCCCTGTAAAAGTCTGAACGCTTGTCTTTTAAATGTTTCGTTGTTGACGAGGCAGGTGCGTGTGCCTCCGACATATCGGGCGTCATTTTTTTTGCAGGGGAGTCGGTCATGTGATCAGCACTTTGTGAGGGTTGCCAGAAAATCGCTCATTTACAGCCAAAAAACAACGCTAAAGAAGTGGCCGGATCTGGCGCCTTGGTACCAACGGTACTTTGGGTAGTCTAGAAAAGTCAGTACCGTCACATTTTCTGAATCTTAGTACCGACTTGGTACTGAAGTATTGGTTCTCATGACAAGCTTAAATGCCACAACGGCGAAGCCATTGTGTTTTGAAAAACAGTGGGGTTTTTTTGTGTGTTCGGAAGTTTTTCCATTCATTTTCAATGGGACTTTTATCGCAGTTTTTTGCGAATAACTCGGCCATGTTGCGAAATTCTTATAAAAGTCATAGCACACCGATCGGGATTGAGCCGCACGTTTTGATATGTAATTTGTTGGGGTTTTCTCAAAGCCCTAGGACTAGATGCGAATCGAAAAGATGAAAGTGAAGAAAAAATAATAAAACACATGGAAGAACACAAGTGCCACTCTTTCCATAGCTATGGGGAGAGTGGCTCGTTGCAAAGCCCGAGCCCCAAACAAGACGATGAAGACTTGTGAGTGGGTCATGGGCCACTGCCAGGATTTATCTTATTAATACCAGCCTCAAGCAGAATTTCAGCTGGATGACATGCTGAAACACTTATGGAGATGGAAGGAGACTTAATGTGTTTAAGTTGTGTGCCCTGATTAGCTTATGTCAATCAGCTTGCACCTGATCTTGAGCTGTCTTAATTATGTACCTGGTGGTTTTTCCCCTCCCTAACAGAAGTGGTAACATTCTTGGAAAAAAATGATTTGTCGTTGTCTTAAGTGACATTGATGTGTGGATGTTTAAATTGGACAATGACACAATAAAATAGCTAAAAAAAAAAACAAGAGAGATGTTAGTAAATTTTTTCATGCGTTTTATTTGTGTAATGGATGACCTGATGCAGATCAAATGACACCTGATCTCATGGTATATCTGGATGCTCCTCCCATTCACAGGCGTATGAAGGGTTAAAATGTGAAGGTTCAACTCTTAATAGTTATGATTTAGATCTTTATGAAGAACAAAGCGGAAACAATATTCATCATGATCTTTGAAGGGCATTTTTGGTTGGGTAAAAAAATGTGCCATTGACAGAAAATAATTCACCATTTTTAATAGTGAATACTTTTAATAGTTTTAATCTGATATATATATATATATATATATATATATATATATATATATATATATATATATATATATATATATATTTTTTTTTTACTACGAAGCCACGCTGTTGTAACACGTGCAGAATGTGGCTTGGCATTGTCTTGCTGAAATAAGCAGGGGCGTTCATGAAAAAGACGTTGCTTGGATGGCTCCAAAACCTGTATGTACCTTTCAGCATTAATGGTGCCTTCACAAATGTGTAAGTTACCCATGCCTCGGGCACTAATACACCCCCATACCATCCCAGATGCTGGCTTTTGAACGTTGCGCCTATATCAGTCCGGATTGTTCTTTTCGTCTTTGGTCCATTTCAAAAACAATTGTAAATGTGGACTGGTCAGACCACAGAACACTTTTCCACTTTGCATCAGTCCATCTTAGATGAGCTCGGGCCCAGCGAAGCCGGCGGTGTTTCTGGGTGTTGTTGATGAATGGCTTTGGCTTTGGCTTAGAGTTTTAACTTGCACTTATAGATGTAGACGAACTGTAGTTACTGACAGTGGTTTTCTGAAGTGTTCCTGAGCCCATGTGGTGATATCCTTTACACAGTGATGCCGGTTTTTGATACAGTACCGCCTGAGAGATCGAAGGTCACGAGCATTCAATGTTGGTTTTCGGCCTTGCTGTTTACGTGCAGTAATTTCTCCAGATTCTCTGAACCTTTTGATGATGTTACGGACCGTAGATGATGAAATCCCTAAATTCTTTGCTGTAGCTGTTTGAGAAATGTTGTTCTTAAACTGTTGGACAATTTGCTCACACATTTGTTCACAAAGTGGTGACCCTCGCCCCATCCTTGTTTGTGAATGACTGAGCATTTCAGTGAAGCTGCTTTTATACCCAATCATGGCACCCACCTGTTCCCAATGAGCCTGTTCACCTGTGGGATGTTCCAAATAAGTGTTTGATGAGCATTCCTCAACTTTCTCAGTCTTTTTTGCCACTTGTGCCAGCTTTTTTGAAACATGTTGAAGGCATCAAATTCCAAATGAGCTGATATTTGCAAAAAATAACAAAGTTTACCAGTTCGAACCTTAAATATCTTTTCTTTACTGTGTATTCAATTGACTATTGGTCGAAAGGGATTTGCAAATCATTGTATTCTGTTTTTATTTACGATATACAATGTGCCAACTTCACTGGTTTTGGGTATTGTATATATATATATATATATATGTGTGTGTGTGTGTGTGTGTGTGTGTGTATTTACAAACATTTCAATCAGTCTTTGTTTGCATAGCATCAATTCATAACATGTTTTATTTAAAGACACTTTACAATAGAGTAATGTAAATATATACAAAAATACACATATCAAAAACATGAATCTATCATAGCGGCAAGAAAAAACATCTGTTTAACAGCAGGAAATCTTGAATGTGGATCCAAGTCTCAAAATTAAAAGCCATCCACACTATGCTGTGTTGGCTGCGAGGGCAAAAGAAGGGACATTGGCATTGACAAGTGTACTTAATTAAGAATAAAAGCTAGCAACAGATCCATAAGCAAGTAATAATATATTAAAAATTATATTTTACTATTATAATAAACACCATACACATTAATATTTGTAGAAATTACAGATATTTATTTTTTAATAATTTAAAATGGCATCCAAAACATTTATGCATCGCATTTCTTGCCTGTCCCCACAGCCAAACGCTACACTTTACGACAATGCATCATGAACAAAATCGTTCCAAAGCAAATTTTCTTTTGCATTAATAGATTTACTTAATACCAATAAGCATAAGAAAACAGATGAATTTATTGAGTTGTTGTACAGCAAAGGTATGCGTCCATTAATCACCGAACCTAGTAGGATAACGGTAGATCGTGCATCTCTTATTGACAACACATTTACAGATAATATGGATAGCAATATTGAAAATGGATTGTTAATAGCAGACATTTCAGACCACCTACCAGTGTTTGCTATTCATAGATGTGGCTTTCAGAAGGAGAGAAAGACTACATGAATTATTTTAAAAGGAAAAGACGTGAGGAGGATCTAGAATCATTTAGAAATGATTTAATAAATACAAACTGGAGTAGCATTTACAATGGAAATGATGTAAGTATTGCCTATAACACATTTTTAGACATCTACAAGAAACTATATGATAAAAATTGCCCGATAATGAAATATAAATTCAGTAATAAATATTTGGATAAACCATGGATGACGAGGGGGATTCAGAATGCATGCAAAAAGAAGAATATGTTATATAAGCAATTTATTAGACAAAGAACAAAAGAATCTGAGCAAAAATATAAGAGGTATAAAAATAAACTTATTAATATTATCAGGATAAGTAGAAAGACTTACTATGGTAAATTAGTTGAAGAAAACACAAATAATATTAAGGGAATATGGAATATATTGAATGGATTAACTAAGTCTGAAAATAAAGTGGGTCACCCAGACCACTTTGTTGTAAATGGCAAAGAGGTCTATGATAAATCTAAAATAGTGGAGGGTTTTAATAATTTCTTTGTTGAAGTGGGGCCAAAATTGGCGAGAGAAATTAACAATGCTGGGCAGTCTGTTGCTGATGTAGACATCTGTATTGACAGTGTGAGGGATTCAGTATTTCTGGGAGCAGTGACACAAAAAGAGATCATTGACACTGTTAAGTTATGTAAAAACAAATTCTCAACAGACGAAGATGGTATTGACATGTTTTTAGTTAAAAATACAATAAGTTGCATCATTGATCCACTTACTTACATATTTAATTTGTCTTTCCGAACAGGAGCCTTTCCAGAAAAGATGAAAGTTGCAAAGGTCATTCCACTTTTTAAATCTGGTGATAAACACTCATTCACCAACTATAGACCGGTCTCTCTGTTGTCACAGTTCTCAAAAGTTCTGGAAAAACTTTTCAACAATAAACTGGACAAATTCATAGAAAAAAACAACATTTTAATGGAAAGTCAGTATGGGTTCAGATCAGGTAGATCCACCTCCCTGGCCTTGATGGAATTAATCGAGGAGATAACTACTAGTCTTGATTCAAAGAAATTCACTCTTGGAATATTTGTTGATTTAAAGAAGGCGTTTGACACCATCGACCACGGCATTTTGCTGAAAAAGATGGAGAAGTATGGTTTAAGGGGGGTGGCTCTAGACTGGCTGAAGAGCTACATCAGCAACAGAGTTCAGTTTGTTCAGGTGGGTCATCACAGGTCAAGTTATTTAGACATTACCTGTGGTGTCCCACAAGGGTCAGTACTGGGCCCTAAGTTGTTTATTTTATATATCAATGATATATACAAAGTGTCTGACTTATTAAAATTTATTGTGTTTGCTGATGACACCAATATTTTATGTACTGGAGATAACATAGAGCAGCTTCTAGATATGGTCAAGAATGAATTGTGTAAGCTGAAATGCTGGTTTGACAGAAACAAATTATCACTAAATATTACTAAAACAAAATTTATGGTATTTGGAAATAGACAGATGGTATAAGTGAGTTGGCAATTGATGACATACTTATTGATAGAGTCTATGAAAGTAAGTTCTTGGGTATTCTGGTTGACCATAAGCTGTGCTGGAAACCATACATAAAATATTTGTGCTCAAAAATATCAAGAAGTATTGGAACAATCAGCAAAACAAAATATTTACTGCCACAAAAATCACTACACACCCTCCACTGCTCCATGATCCTGCCATACCTCTCCTACTGTGCTGAAGTCTGGGGTAACACATATAAGACCAATCTACAAAAGATCTGCACATTACAAAAAAGAGTTATACGGATCATAAATCACTCTGGATACAGAGATCACACTAACCCTCTGTTTTTACAATTAAAACTGCTAAAATTTTATGACATAGTTAATCTGATGACAGCTCAAGTGCTATTTAAAGCATTGCACAATAATTTACCTGGTAATTTACAAAAAAAATTCAAAACCAGAGAGGGGGGCTATAATCTAAGGGGTGAACATAATTTCATTTTTCCAATCATTCATTCAACTCTTAAAAGTTTGTGCATTTCTGTTTGTGGAGTCAAACTCTGGAACAGACTGGATGTCACTTTAAAAATGTGCAGTAACATGCAAATATTTAAATTACACTATAGAAAAGTACTACTAAACTCATACAGGTAATTTAGTAATAACATGGCCTTGGACCAAAACTCTGATTACTATTAACATATGTAAGTAATTATAGTCAGTAACTTAAAATGTAGTTTCGAACAGATACTATGGGGAATTTTATAGTATTATGAGATGGATGCTTATGAATACTGTTGACATTAAAATGGTTTGATTACATAAACAATGTATAAACAATATGTGGATTCCTATTATATGAACATATAATGTATATAATGAGTTCTCTGAAGTGCTTACTTATATTGAGGATGTTTTGTTTGTTGTCGTGGTGATTATTATGAAGAAGGGGATTACTATTACCCATGAATTCACATTGTTTCCATGAATAAGGACAGCGGGTTTTGAGACATAATTTTTCAGTATTGTATCTGATTTGTAGTGAAGGGGCAGGACTAGATAAGCTTTTTTGCTTCTTTCTGTTCCTTCTCAAACTGGTTGCTGTGCATGTGTTTGGCTGCTTAATTTGTTAATGTACTGTAGCAGTACAGTTTGGTTTACATATTAATTGTTGGATTTGGTTGTTGTTTGTTATTTCTTTATTTCCTTTTGTTTTCTGTTTTTTAAGTTTGAGATAAATAAAATAAATAAATAAATAAAAATAAATAAGTGTGACTCCATATTCTATCTACACTTTTAAAACAAAAGTTTTACAAAAAAAGTCATGATATTTTAGTTAAAATTCACATTTTAGTGCTGTCCCCAGGTTTTCACTCATTGCTGTTACCCAAACACATTCCTCTTTAAAATTCTGGAACATTCCACCAGTGACATGTTCTGCAGGAAGTGACATCATTTAGGTCTTCTGCATGTCATGGGAAGACCAAAAGTAAGTTATCTCTTTTATTTTTCCTTTAATTTAATCATACATTAGCTGTTTTAGAGATGGTCAATCTAAAAACTCAGTCCTGTTACCTAAGTTATCTCTAAGACAACATTTGTTGATTTCAAAAGTGAAATATTCAGTTAAACCTTAAGAATGTTCTCCATGTGCTCAAGCTACTAGCATAGATGCTAAGTGGCTAGATTTCACACAATTGCTAATTTTATGCTAAAAACTCATTGCTGTTACCCTCATCGCTGTTACTCAAATAAAGAATAACAACAACAAAAAAAGTCATTTTTTGTGATAAATATTAGTTGTACTGTTCTCTTTGCATGGTGACACAAATTAACAGCCAGCCAAACTCCGTTTAATAAATGCAGAGGAGTCAGGAATCATCTTAGTTTTGCCCTTAAATAAGATGCCGTTGATGATGCATTCATAAACCAGAGTGAAACTGTATAAAGACATAAAACATAAATAACACAAAATTTCCTAATGACAAAGTAGCTTTAGCTCACTGCTTCATAACATATGAGTTTAATCTATCCTAACTTAAATGTAGTATCTTTTAATCCTGTATATGAATTTGCTCACAATGCACCTGCACTTTAAGTTCAACTTTAAATGTAGCCTGTTCACACATGCCATGTATCAGACTTACACATTTAATAACAAAACTCTCATCGTATATGGGTAAAATATGAGATAATAAACAAGAAAAAACTTACAGATGATGCTTCTGCTAGCGTAAATGAGAGGATGGCTGCAGATGGGAACACACATCTGCTCTTAGTTGCACGAGGGCAAGATGGCTACTTCTATCTGACAACTTCCTGTTTTACCTGGAACTTCCTGCTCTAACAAAACAATCACTAGGAGGTGCTAAACACCCTTTTACAGTTCACAACTGCCAAGGGCAGGACATTAGTGTTTTCATCATGTAACCAGCCATTTCTTCTAAATTAACTCTTTTTCTAAGGGAAAAACATTGTATGTGGTTGATATTCATTTTATAATTATACTTATTCATGGTTTTACAATGGCATTTGAGTTTTGGAAACAGCAGAGAAAAAATTGCAATGATAAAAAACTGTCAAAAGTTGCAAAAAATTAAATAAAGTGTCCTGAGATTGACGAGTACTAATTTTGAATTAGTAAACGTGTATAATACTAAATTCTACTTTGAAATTGAATGAAAAATGAAGTTTAATTTTGAAGATTTTCGACAAGCAAATTTCACTCTTTTGGCGGAATGACCCATTTATGTACCTGGTGGTGTTTCCCCTCCCTAACAGAAGTGGTAAAATTCATGGTAAAAATGATTTGTGGTTGTCTTTATTGACATTGATGTTTGGATGTTTAAACTGGACAATGACACGGTAAATAAAGTAGCCAAGAAAAACAAGAAAGATGTTAGTAAATTTTTTCATGACTTTTATTTGTGTGGTTGGATGACCTGATGCAGATCAAATGACACCTGACAGATCCATAAGCTGATCATAGACCTGTCATTATATTTGTCTCTGCGGAATATAACTATCAGACTTTTGGCCCTTTAGATGCAGCATCTCATTTTCAGGAGACCTCGGGCCTGTATTATTGTAGTGAGAGTTTTTATACAAGTATAATCAAGAATTATAATGAAATGAATAATAGTAAGATATTTACTTTAAGATTGATTATAAGGCAGAGGTTACTGACACTGCATACAACTGCATAAAAATCATTATTTACAAGTGATGTACTTTCTGTGCATAATGTGTGTGTGTGTGGGGGGGGGGTAATTTATGATATTAACAAACCTATTGATGCAGAGACTTTAAATAGAATTAAAACCAGCCCTCACTGTATTTGTTACATGTAAAATCATCAAACGTAAGCCTCTTGAAAAGCGACATCTCCTATTCAAGAGTGGCATTATGTTTATATGGTGCTAGAGACAGGGACTATGGATGTAAAATCAATCAAAGATAGTGAGATGAAGCTATAGTCTTGATTAACAAAATGGCCAAATATGTGTAACAGACATATATCTGTTAAATCTGGAATTTTTAAGTGTGCACATCACTATAACATTTTTGAATAATAATAATAATAATAATAAATAAATCCCCCCAAAATGACTTGATTGCATGTGATAACCATAAATTGTATTTGCTATTTGAGAACAGAGGCATTTAATTAAAGGTTGGCCCCCTGAGATGCAGCATCTTGTTTCAGACATGTCCTCATGTCTGAAAGATTGCAGTGATAACTGTGATAGATGTATAAATAAATAACAATCATGAAAAGAATATAAAGAACTATTTACCTTAACATCTATAATGATTATAAGGTAGAGATGACTGACACTGAATAATAAAGTAGTGTCAAATGAGAATTTATAAGTGATGTATTTTCTGCAAGGGGCAGTGTGCAGAGAAAAGGACTAAATATCAAAGTTTCACATAGTGAAAAAAAAAAGGATGCATAGGCCTAGGTGAGCCTCTTGAGATTTGGCACCTCATTTTCAAGAGAGACCCCATGTCAGTATGGTGCTAGAGTTAATTACTATGGATGTATAATCAACCAAGGATAGGGAGAAATTTTTAATGTCTGCATTAACAACTAAAATGACTATGAACTGGAAAAGAGCAAAAGACAAGGTCAAATAGTTGTTATATCTGAAATTGTAGACATGACTGCACCATCAACATGAAATTTGGGAAAAAAAAGGAAACCATAAAAGAAAAACAATACCAGGGAAAAAACACACTCTGAGACTGATAGACTAAGGTCCCAAATAATAAGCACTAAGTTTCATGTCATCACCTTCTTAAAATAATTGCCTAAGTCATTTTTGACAAAGATGATTTTTTTGCCTAAGTCAGCTCCTCATGATGCTTGCCACCTCTGGTCAAATTGCCTACATCCACAGTTGAACAGAAAATGCAATTCTACCCTTGTAATATAATTGACTATGTCAAGAGTGTGAGTTAGGCCATTTTATTTTGCCTAAGTCACTAGACAAAGTGACTTAAGCAATTTTATAAGCCTTTCAAAATGGTGGCTGCTGCAAAAGGAAAGAAATTCTACTTAGCTAGTGAAGTTATTGCAATGGTCCAGGATCAATTCACTGCTGGGACTTAGGTGCCAGGTGAGCTGATGGCATGGATAAGACTGTTTCCTTGTGCTCTACCAATCAAGGAGAGAAAGTTTGGGGAACTTCAATTGATGAAACATTCATTCATTTATTCATTCATTTCTTTATTTAATCTCAAAATTCCATTGAGAGCATGCTCTCTTTCCAAGAGTACATAAAAACAGTAATTCAATCAATCAATCTTTATTTGTATAATGCCAATTCATAACAAGTGTCTTCTCAAGACACTTTACAATAGAGCATAAATGTCAGGATTTTGTCCCTTCGCAATTCTAAAAGCTCAGTATAACTTTCACGGTTCGTACCAAAAACCCCTGACATAACTCAAAAATGAATGGAATTTAATTAACGGCCGGAGATACAAACATTCAACAAGAAGCTGGATGTTGATCTGAAGAGATGTTATGTTTTCTCTCTTTTATGAGAGTGTTAAGGAAGGTGTGTGTATGTAGTGACCTCGGTACATCACTATCTTGGAACGAGCCAGACTGAGCTGGTATGGAGGATGTCCCTCAAACTTGATAAAGGCTGAGAGACAGCCTCCATACGAGGTTACGCACAGAGGTCACATTATCAGTAGTGAATCAGTATCTAAGGTATGTGTCTGTGTCAGAAGTATGCAAAAGCTAGACAATGATTAAAAGCATGATTATATTACAGGATAAAGAGTCAAATACATGAAAAGATTATATAAAATATATACAAAAGTTGAATACATAAAATATGTACAAAGGTCAAATTATTCTTAACAATAAAGCTCTTCTTTTTATAGATACACATATATGCATAGTTACATATATACATATCAAGATACACATATACATATCTATACAAATATATCCATCCAACACCAACATGAATCCATAAAGCCAATCATGAATCCCTCCATCATGGCTCAAGAAAAAACCTTCTGTTAAGCAGCAGGAAATCTTGAATGTGGATCCCAGTCTCATGATGAACAGCAAATCCACACGATGCTGTGATGGTGTGAGGGTGAAGGAAGGGAGGGAAGAGGAGACAAGTGGACAAAATAAGGAAGTAAAGTTAGTGACAGATCCATGAACCATAGACCTGTCATCTGATTCCTTAGAGGTTAGCCTCCTGAGATGCTACATCTCATTTTCAAGAGGGTCCTCATGTCTGAATGGTTGTGGTGATCATTTTATAGAAGTATAATCAATGATATTCTTACTGAAAATAAGAATTTATGGTAGTGATGAACTCATGGGTGCCCAGACCACAAGTGCATCCCTACCATGTTCGTCTCTGTTAGGTATAAATGTGTTAAAGGCCTCTTGATATGTGACATCCCAGTTTCAGTGGGATCTCATATGTGGTGATAAAAATAGATACTATAGATGTAACAACCATCGATAGGAAGATCATGCTAATTAATAGCTATAATGATAATGGAAATGGAATGTTCCTAATGAAATGTTCAAGTATGTGTCATGTCTCTAATTGTAGTTATTGAGGCTTCGTGACTCCACAGCAGCAGATAGTCTTCACCAAGGATCTCAGACCACTGACAAGACCAGAGCCAGAGACGAGTACAGGAGCAAACAAAAGGGCCAAAGGCAGATGTGGGGAGAGAGTGAGAGAGAGCATAGTGTGCCAGACCCCCCCCCCCCCCATTGCATCTTCACTTCGAGTCTAATTTATGGACTAATTTATGAACTGTAAGCTGGTCCTTAACTGAAAGATTTATCAAAGAGGAATGTTTTCAAACCTTATTTTAAAGGTGAAGAGGGAGTCTGCCTCCCAGACTGTGATCGGTAAATGCTAATTGCAAGACAATAAAGAAACAACAGTGGAGTAAAATTTAAAAACAATTACAGACATGGACATAATGATTCTTTATCATATTTTGAAACTGTCCTACGCTAATAAGTGAACTGAGTTTAGTGTTTGCTGCATAGTGTTCCAGCTGTGGGCTGCACAAAAGCTGAAGATGTTTCTCAGATTTTGCTGTGGACTCTTGAACATCGAGCATTAGCCAATCACTAGAATGAGTTTGGTAGTGGTTTGTGGTCATATTTAATAGAGAGGCTAGATACTCTGGCAGATGCCCATAAAGAGCTTTGAAGATGAAAAGTAACCAATGCCTGTCTCTTATAACTGACAAAGAAGGCCAGCCCACTTTGTTGTACAGGGCTAGCTCATTTCGGTATAAGGATACAGTGATGGGTTAAGAAGCTGTCACCGATAATGAGTCTTATGGCAGAGTGGTAAACTGAATCCAGTGGTTTAAGTGAGGTAGCTCTGGCCTGCTTGTAGATCACATCTACATAATCTAAAACTGACAAGAAGGTGGCTTCAATGATTTTTTTTTTCTGCATGAAACGGGGAACTTTGTTTTGTGCCTGTATAAATCGCCCATTTTTTAACTTAATTTGGTAACAAGTGAACTGATGTGAGGTTTGAATGTGAATTGTTGATCCAGTCGGATACCAAGATATTTGTTCTGAGTGACTCTTTCTTTGTGACCTTCCAGAGTAGTAATGCATGCAGTGCTATCAGCAGGTTTTCTGGAACAGCTCATGTCATGCCCATTGAGTGTCAGCACTTCTTTGACAGTTTGCCACATAAATTGGCATCACTCAAGATAGCTGTTAGGGCTAGGCGATATGGCCTAGAAATAAAATCCCCTATTTTTTCCACAACACTTGATTTACGATTTTAATCGATTTTCCCTCCCTATAAGAAACAAAACTCCCAGTGACATAAAAATGTCTTGCCTTTAGGTTGTCTAAATGTTTCCCTCTTAAAGTCACGTCTGGGTCATAAAAGGTTGATTATGTAGTATAAACATAGGCAGGTTTGTCTACATAAACACTAAAAGGCTGAGGTATTTTTACACTATTAGCATGAAACCTGCTGATCAACATTTAATTTTCTTAAATGACAAACACAAGCCTTTAAAAGTGCTTGTGCAAACCTTACAAGGCCGACCATCATGAAAACTGTATTTTTTTTTTTTTTTTCAAAAATTACAACTACTTACAATTGGGCTTAGGTAAGAAAAAGAAATCTTGATTTCTAACTTTTTAAATCTTCCGCACAGGAGGATCATGTGACAAGGGGGCATGGCGTACTGAGTCGTTTGGCATCTGCATGTCAGATAATCTTATGACTAACTGCCTTTAAACTTCTATTTTCTCAAAGAAAAAGAACCAGGATTTCACTTTCCAAGACAATGGAGACCCACCTGCCTGGGCAAAAGAGCTGCTGACACAGGTCACGTCCATGAAAGACTCGTTCCAACAAAAGTTTGAGTTTAAGTAATGCGGTGAAGGAGATCAAAAAAGATACCCGCGCCATTGTGAATAGAGTGGGGAATGCAGAAAAACGTAACGGGTCATTGGAGGACAAGCAAGCCAGTCAGCAGCGAGCCATACAGGACAGTGCTAAGGAGATAAAGAATTTAAAAGCCAAAGTGTCTTACCTGGAGTCCTACAGCAGAAGAAACAACCTGATAATCGTGGGCCTGGAGGAAGGCCTACTGGAGGCTGGCGATACTGCTAAAGATCCAGGCAAGGAGTTAGCCGCAATTCTCCGCTATATGCTTGACCGGCGTGAAAGTGAACCAGCGCCGGAGGTGGACAGGAACCACAGGGCTCTCCGCCCGCGCCCCGATCCAGGAGAACCACTGAGGCCGTACATCATGAGGCTGCTGAGATGGAGCGACCGACAACTCATTTTGGGGGCAGCGGCTAAAAAGAAAAAGTTGTCTTGGAAAGGCAAAACTTTCCGGGTGTTTCAAGACCTCCCAGCGGATATCCAACAAAGGCGAGCGGAACATATAGGCATCAAGAAAAAGCTACGCGAAGCTGGGATCAGCCACGGATTGTTATTCCCTGCAAGACTTATTGTGACAATAGGTGATGAACGATTTATTTATGCTACACCTGAAGAAGCTGACAAGGACCTAACGGCTCGCCTTCCGTCCGTGCTTGGATAAGAATCATGAGGTATGACCAAGAGATCAGTATATCCACTGAAATTTAAGTTTGAGGCAAAATATGTGATATTAAGTTTACAAATTCTGGTTGCGGTGCGCATTTATTGACTTGTCACCTGACCACGTTGGTTCATGGATAGAGGGGGAACAATGTTCTTTCTCCTGTTTTTTTGTTTTGTTTGCAGCCTATTGGCACGTGTGTGTATGTGTATAAGTGTATGTATGCGTGTATGTGTGTGTTCGTTATCCCTTGTAACCTTCCCGGAGTTGCAGAGTAAGCTATGGATGAAATTACATATGAAATGTACACATGTAAATATTGAGTTTAGAGTTATTGTATGGGTCCTTATGGCATAAAGGTGGTGAGCTGGAACGTAAATGGAGTCTCTAATAAAATGAAACGTTATAAGATAATCTCACATCTGAAATCCCTTGCATGTGATATAGCCATGTTACAGGAGACTCATCTAAACGAAATTGAATCCTTAAAATTAAAGCAAAGATGGGTTGGGCAAGTGTTTTCTGCACCAGGAAATGGAGCATCAAGAGGCACAAGTATCTTAATTTCAAAGAAAATATCTTTCCATCATACATACGTGATTGTAGATCATAACGGCAGGTATGTCATAGTGTCTGGGTTTCTTCAACAACGAAAAATGACATTCATTAACATATATGCCCCTAATCTTGGGCAAGTTGAATTTTTGTCAAATCTAGCTGTTTCTGTTTCAAAGTTTATGGGGGAGCCTATCCTTCTTGGTGGGGATATGAGCTTGTTGTATAACCCACTATTGAACAGTTCCAGTCGTCCCCTCCCGGCAGATGCTGCTCTCTCCTCTGCCTTTGATGAACTTCAGAAGATGATGGGGTTAACTGATGTCTGGCGGTGTGTAAACCCACTTTCCCGTGAATATACTTTTTATTCTAAAGCACATAATTCTTACTCAAGGATTGATTATCTGCTTCTATCAAATCCATTGATGGAAAATGTTATAAATTCAGAGATCCACAATATCTTAATCTCAGATCATGCTCCTATTTCAGTCACATTCTCTCCTTGCTTTAATTTGTATAAAATAAAACAGTGGAAGTTCAATAACATTCTGCTGTGGGACAAGAAATTTGTTGCTATGATTAATGAAAAAATATCTGACTTTTTTGAAATAAATATGAACTCTGTTGCATCAATACAGACAGTCTGGGAGGCTTTCAAAGTTACATGCAGAGGTTGGTGTATTGGTTATGCCATGGCAAAACAGAGAGGAAGAAGCCAAAGGAAAAATAAGCTCATGCTAGAATTGAAGAATTTGGAGATGCGACATATGACAGATCCCTATGATCAGAAATGAAAGACGATGGTGTTAATGACTAGAACAGAGTTACAGTCAATTATACATGAAGAAACCTCTACTGCATTATATAGACTTAGGAAAAAATATTTTGAATCCGTTGACAAAGCTGGCAAAATGCTTGCACTTAGATTAAAACAACTAGAGAATAACTCATTCATAACTGCCATATATGATAATAATGGATCCCTAGTATATAAGCAGAAAGATATAAATCTGGCATTTCAAAAATATTACTCAAAGATGTATGAATCAGAGTATAGCTACAATAATTTGTTTGATGACTTTCTGAAAACCGCACCTCTCCCGCACTTGAAAGAAGATGACCGGACATATTTGGAGTCAGATGTCCAGGAATTTGAGATCAAAACAGCTATCAGAGCTCTCACTGCTGGTAAAGCACCAGGTCAGGATGGTTTAAGTGTAGATTTCTTTAAATGTTTCCAGGAAGTTTTATCTCCATTTTTGACATTGCTTTACCGGGATATTATTGTCAATCAATCCATGCCTCATAGTATGAATGTAGCTGTAATCTCTCTGCTCCCTAAGGCAGAAAACGACCATTTAGAAATGGGCAATTTCCGTCCCCTCAGTCTGCTGAATAGCGATTATAAAATATTCGCTAAAATGCGTCTTGAGAAAGTCATCTCCTCATTGATTCACCTTGACCAGGTGGGTTTTATTGCTGGGCGTCACTCTGCTCATAATATGCAAAGACTTTTCCATGTAATGTCAGAGGTTGCATCTCTTCAGCATCCCGCAGTTGCAATTTCTCTTGATGCTGAAAAAGCATTTGACCGAATAGAGTGGTCTTACCTGTTTCACATATTGTCTAAGTATGATTTTGGACCAACATGTATAAAATGGATTAAGACCCTTTATCACAATCCGGTCGCTTGTGTCAAAACCAATGGATTAATATCTCCAACTTTTCAGCTTTTTAGATCAACTAGACAAGGTTGCCCAGCCTCTCCAGCCATCTTTACTTTAGCACTTGAACCTCTTGCCTGTGCTATTAGGAAAAATCCAAATATAATGGGTATTTTGTTGTTTAATCATGAATTTAAAACCAATCTTTATGCAGATGACATTTTATTGACACTGTCCAGACCTGCACACGCTGTACCTCATCTGCTGAAAACCATCAGCGACTTTGGCAGTTTATCTGGATACAAGATTAACTGGTCCAAGAGTGAGGCCATATCCTTAAATCAACTAACACGCCACGAACATCTGAGCTCTACTCCTATTGTATGGAAGTCAGAAGGTATGGGATATCTTGGTATTAACATTATATCTCCAATTGACAGAGTTTTTCAGTTGAATGGACCAAAATTATTAAAAACTGTGTGGGAAGATTTGAATAGAATCATTGTGGGGGAGGGCAGAGGTACTTAAAATGAATGTGCTCCCAAGATTAGCTTTTCTTTTTTCTGCTATCCCCTTAGAATTCCCTCAGAAATGGTTCAAAGAGATTAATAAATTATTTTCAATGTTCCTATGGAAAGACAAAAAAAAACAAGAATCAGCCTAAAAAGATTGTCTGTCCCTAGGAGGAAGGGTGGACTAGGGGTACCAGATGTGTACTCATATTATTTAGCATATAATGGTGTTTACCCGATATCCTGGGCATATAAGAAAGAAGTAGCAGAGGTTGGTAGCTGGAGATGGCTGGAACAGAGGGTTATATCTGAAAACTGTGAAAAAGTCTCTCTTGCTTCTTTTTGGTATCACCCTAAATCTGACAAGCGCATAAAAAACCCTATTATCTTATTTTCATGTAGAATTGCTGAAGCAATACATAAACAACTTAAAATTAATGGTTTATCCCTGCCCTCTTGTCCTATATGGAAGAACTCATTAATTATGGCTGGTGGGAAACCAATTAATAATGATAAATGGCTGGACAAAAATGTTGCTGAGCTAGGCCACATACTCAATAGTAATAGAGAGATGTTTAACTTTCATGAACTTCAGGTGAAATTTGGATTAAACAATTTAGATATCTTTCAGTATTTGCAATTGAAGTCTATCATTCACAGTCATGTACTTAAAAACAATATGCTAGCCAATAATGAAGTGATTGATGTGAAGTTAAAAGATGCGGTCTCTGGCAGAGGTTTTGTTTCTAAGATCTATAGATTATTATGTTTTACTTTTTTCCAATGTAGTGTATTCATAAAAGCACAGTGGGAGAAGGATTTGGGTCTACATCTAACAGCAGACCAGTGGGATGCTATCCTGAGTCGTTCAAATTATCTCTCTAAATGTGTAAGGTATAAAATTATACAAATGAAAATTTTGAATAGATCCTACATTACTCCACACAAACTTAAAGGCATAATATCCGACATTTCACACATTTTCCTATCAGATTCACAGTATGTGGCATCGTAATGTCTCTCCGAGTCCATGCTCCACACAGTGAAAGCTAAGCCCTCCCCCCTCTGCCTGTGTTGCTATCAGCTCTATGTAAACATTATCCGGTCCGGATAGGGGTGTCAACCTTCCTCAAGCCCCCCTCTCTCTGGGTTTAAAAGAGCAGGGGGGGCTGACCAATCACAGAGGAGGGGTGGCGCCATGGCACGCGAAGCCTTCTTGTTATTCGAACTGGTCGGCCATGAGCCTCTGCTGCACCGGGGGACAAATAAATCCAACTGAAAATATCAAACAGACATGAAATAACTAAAAGATAATAAAGACTGAACAGAGTTTATCACAACGGAGAGTCCTGCGTGAGGAGGAGGCTCAAACAGGGCCGGAGCTGGACCTGCGCCTGGACAAGTAAGTATCTTTATATGTTTCTGTGTAACATGAACAGGAGCATGGATAACAGACCAGGCTTTGTGTTATGTAGTTAATGTTGTTCCCTTTTTACCCTTGTCATTTCTGCGAGTCTTTTAGGCCGACGTGAAAGCTAATATGTGCTAGCGTTAGCCTGCGGCTAAACGAAGCAGCAGCATGCTAACGCAGCTAACGCTAACATGAATGAACATAAACACACGTTCACCCTTTCGACTGTTCTGTACTGACGGGATCCAGATCATCTGAGGTCGTTTATCTCACTGAGACACTGTTTAAAGTTTAGATGTCTGTCAAATGAAGGTAGCAGGCCACAGAAGCAGCACAGCTGGGGGCTGTTGTCTAAATGAACCTACATATGAACATTGTGTTGAGGTGAATTATAGAGTAACTTTACCACTGCAGACAGTCCGCAGTAAGAATGATTCTCTCTGTGGTATATTGGAGAAGCTGAGTTATGTCTCTGTGATGACCTTATTTACTAAAATACATCAGTGAATCTGCATCCACTATATATCTAAATATCTTATTTTTTTAAAAGAATAATAATATAAGAAAACCACTGGCACCCTCCACACAGTCATGCTGCTTAAATGAAGAATTTTGTCTTATTTTGTTGAACTTAGAATTAGGTCTTGGCATTTTTTTTAAATATGTCTAATTGTACTGCAATCATTTTGTTGCAGGTACTTTTACACCAAAAGAATAACATTTTCTGTCCATGTTCACAGGTCCAACACTGCCAGAATTACAACAGTGGAAGAGCTGATGTCCAAGCCCCCTGTCCTCTTTATTAGACACGACTACTCAGTTTTTACCTGAAGTTCAGCGTCTGTGAAGAGGCAGGCAGAAGAGACGGCTACATGCTGTGCTGACAGTGACTCCTAAACACCAGAGTGCTCTTTCTTACACTGACAGAGTTCATTCAGTCATCTGTGAAGCACGTGTTTAATCACTTCGTACATTTCTCACACAAAATGTCTGTTTGCATTACCAGAGCTGTTCAGAATCACCTTTTGCTATCTTTCAGTCATGTTTAGTTGCATGCTGTCTCAGGACTGATTATCAAAATAAAAATAAGTGAAAATTACATTTCTGTGAATTATGTATTTTATGAGACATCCAAAAATCACTTTGAAATACTGTGGTTTATATATAACTTGGGTAAACTGCAGATAGCTGTATTTGGCTGGATTTCCCATTGTTATGCCTTTAGTCCAGAGACAAACACTCAGTTATCAGTTCAGTATTTTTCTCAACATTATTCTGTTGAACCACTTCAGTTAGCTTTTTCCAGATGAGTCTGACTTTTCATATTAGTTGATTATTTGTTATTAATATCCTGCACACAAAGTGCCCAACTGCCATGGCTTTATGACACACAATAAATACATATCTGTTGATGTACTTTCTAGTGTTTCAAAATGCCAGCAAGCTTAAAATTGTACTTTCTGTACTTCAAACATGTGTACTAGAAAAAGAAAATTGAAGCCAAAAGTAATTATTAAAGTATATATGTGCGTTAATACAGGTTTAACTTACTTTTCTTGACAAAGTGCATAAGTTTCTGCTCTTGTACTAAAAACACAAGGTGTGGACTGACACAAGAGGCAAAATAGTTTCATAGTGAAAAAGGAGCAAGTGGCTAAACAGAACATGGAAATCATTGGTCAGCAATAAAAAATCAGTACATTTCCTCCTCAAATTATATTTATTAAAAAAAAGATACAAAGCATGTATGATGATAACTTTCTCAGATGTTTCATCCACAGTGCATGCACTGATTAACCATAAGGAAAGAAAATAAAAATACATTCTCTAATAAAACACTGTGGAATGAAGCTAAAGGTACTTCTAGCCTGTAGTCACATAAACTGTGAAAAACTTCTCCGTACTTGTCTTGTAATTCCTAAAAACATTATTTTACTGAGCAGCCCTCTGTTCTTAATTCTCTGCTGCTGCATCAGACTCCAGGCCGGGCTGTGGACTCAGAGCAGCTGCTGATGGCTCTCACGTCTTCAGTCAGCTTTTGTAGCAGCACCTGAAAAACATGAGCACAACACATGCTGTCTGATGGTTTGGTGAAGTATATTTATGGATATGAAATAATAAATGACTACATTAACTCAGGTTCATGTGATTGAGTAACTCCTTTGTGTAAATGTGTTATTTACAGTCAGCAGTTATGTAAAAGTAAATACAGCTTGGCAACAAATATTTACTCTTTTATGTTCATATCAAGGGCAAATTTTACTTTTTAGAGAGTGAAGTAGAGATTGCATAGAAAAAAAAATGTGGTTTAGAAAAAGTCTGACATCTTTCTGCTGTAATTTCATAGGTAACAGAAAAACTTCACTTTTTATTACATGTTATTTTTATGGAACATTATATACTAAAGCATTAGTATGTGATAAGTAACTGCCTATTTACAGGCTGGCTTATACGCTATTCACACTCAGAAAATTCATTCAGAATACCAAATACTCTGAGTACATTTTTACTTGGAGTAGAACACTTTTTGCTTTTACAATACTAGATTCATAAATCAAAAATATTGAAAGTGCTTCTATTATTTGTAACTGTGGATATGAAAACGTTTGAGTATAACTATGAAATACTTAAAATTATGTCTATAACCACAGTTTTATCATATCCTCACAGTATGAAGTGTGACGTCCTCATAACACAGTGTTTACCTGTCTGTACTGAGGGTCTGCGCCGCCGCTTCGTCCCCGGCTCTGGTCGCCCCTTCCCGGCCTCATCAGCTGGTCAGAGCCGCTCTCTGAGGGCCTGATGTGAGCCAGGAAAGAGAAGAGAGCGGGCGGATTAATGAAGTTTGAAGACTGTAGAGATCTCTAACTTTACACCATTACAGACCTCACACATGCTGTCGTTATTTACTTTGTCAGCTGACTTTAGCATTAGAGCCAGAAAGGAGGTGGACGTAGATCTGCTGACTCAGTGGGTCACAAACAAGCATATTTACTCCAAACAAACATCACTGAGACTAATCTTTACAGTCATATCACAGAGAAAACAACGCTGATAGCAGCTATTAGCGATTAGCAGCTAGTTAGCTCGTCCGTCTGTGTGTACCGTCGCTCGGCGGACTCTGCAGCCTTCAGCCTCGGTGTTAATTCAGGCAGATCGAGTGCGGTCGAGTGAACGCTGGCGTGAATTTCTGCCGCTGCTCGCCGGTTAACCTTTTAATCTTAAACGTCTTTTATCGTTTTTAACGTTCGTTTCTTCAGTTTTATGGTCGGAGTTTTGTAAAACTGACCTTGATTGAAAGGATCGCTGAGTACACGACTGATATATTCATGCCGTGTTAGCTCCCTTTCTCCACTAACCTGGCTCCGCCACCGCTGGTTTCACCCATCTACCATCTGGGTCTACGGTCTCGTGGTGTGCCCTTTCCCCTTCCTGACGGTTCTGGTCACCATGCTGATTCGTTTCACGGCTGCCGAGCTCCTTCGGCTCCGGTTTCATCTGCCTGCTCAACCGCCAGCGGTGCTGCACCTCTCCCCGGACATCGCAAGCCTCCCCCGCAGGAAATACATCCACCGAGGGTCTCGCCGGGGCTTCTTCTCTGACACCTCTTCAGCCATCACCTCCATCTGGTCCACATCTCGTCGCCCACGGAGACTCTCTACCAGAATGATTAACCGGGGTGCGCCTACCCAGCCAGAGCGGCTAACGCTAGTACCACCTCCTCCGAACGCAGCGCTGCCAACTTCGGACTATTAAACATTTGCTCCCTCACTGGCAAAGGTCTCCTACTGCGGGACCTTCTTCTCGACCGCAAACTGGATTTTTTGTGCCTGACAGAGACATGGCAGCAACCTAATGACTATTCCCAGCTAAACGAGAGTATACCACCTGGGTTTGTTTACATCTGTCAGCCCCGCCTCACCGGGCGGGGTGGCGGTCTCGCGATAATTCACCGCGAGAAGTGGAAGGTGCTGCCTGTCTCTGTCCCAACCTTCACATCGTTTGAATCACTTGTTCTGCAAGTTTCTGGTCCAATACCCACCATAGTTGCCACTGTTTACCGCCCACCTAAAGCCAACAAAGATTTTATTAATGAATTTTCCTCCCTCCTCACCCACCTGTCCACACTCTTTCCCAATGCAGCTGTGCTTGGTGATTTTCATATACACATGGACAACCCAAATCACCCGCTCACTGTGGAATTTACATCATGTCTGGACAGTTTTGGTTTTAAGCAGCATGTACATTTCCCCACCCATTCTAAAGGTCATCTACTTGATCTGGTATGCTGCTCTGGCCTCTCCCCTTTCAACTGCTCCTCATCCGATCTTGCCATCTCTGACCATATTTTCATCTCATTCAATCTGAATTTAACTGTATCCACAGCAAAATCATCACGCACAATATCCTTCCGTAACATCAAGCACATTGATCCTTCAACTCTCTTCTCAGCCCTTGACACTCTCCCCAGCATCATCTACCCCTCCACTACAACTGAACTGGTCTCTTACTACAATGACAACCTCCATAAAATCCTGAACTCTCTTGCTCCCACAAAAACCCGTACTGTTTCTTTCACCCATTCTGCTCCCTGGTTCACCCCTCACCTTCGTCATCTCAAAGCAAAAGGACGCCAACTGGAACGTCTTTACAATAAAACTGGTCTTACTATCCACAAGGAAATGTATTATCCTCACACTCTCCATTACAAGGACTCACTCATCTCAGCCAAATCCCAGTACTATGCAAGTCTCATCAGGGCCAACAATAGTAACTCTCGGACTCTGTTTTCATTGATTCACAATTCCCTGCGCCCACTGGACTCTTTTCCCTCACATCTTTACTCTGATGAGCTCTGTCATTCCCTCATGGACTTTTTCAACTCCAAAATTGTTAACATTCACCAGCAATTAACCTGCCAACCCCCCTGCAGTTCTTTACCTCCTGCTCCCTGCCCCCCCCAACCATTCACTTGCTTCGTCCTTCCCTCTGTTGCTGACATCTCTGAACTCATCTCCAAATCCAAACCCTCCACCTGTCAGCTTGACCCCCTTCCCACACCCCTGATTAAGACCTGTCTCCCTTCCCTGTCACCCCTTATCACCGTCATTATCCACTCCTCCCTCATTTCTGCCACAGTCCCTTCATCCCTCAAAATTGCTGCAGTAACTCCAATTCTAAAGAAACCTGGCCTAGATCCAAATGACTTCAATAACCTTCGTCCAATTTCTAACTTGCCATTTCTCTCAAAAATTCTGGAAAAAACTGTTGCATCTCAGCTTCACTCCCACCTCTCCAATAACAACCTTTATGAACATTTTCAGTCTGGCTTCCGTTCCCATCATAGCACCGAAACAGCCCTACTAAAAATAACCAACGACCTCCTGATGACAGCTGATGCCGGACTTTTATCCATTCTCATCCTCCTCGACCTGAGGGCAGCTTTCGACACCATCTCCCATTCCATCCTCCTCCATAGACTGGCATCCATTGGTTTATCAGGCACTCCCCTCAACTGGTTTTCTTCCTATCTCTCCGGCCGCACCCAGTTCATCCAGCTAAAAACATTCAAATCTCTGCCATCCCCCCTCACCTCTGGCGTTCCCCAGGGCTCTGTTCTCAGTCCCATCCTTTTCATCATCTATCTCCTCCCCCTTGGCCACATTCTCCGTAGATACAAGGTTAATTTCCACTGCTACGCGGACGACACCCAGCTCTATGTTGCCACCAAACCCACCTCCACCCTCCCTCCCTCCTCCCTCTGTGCCTGTCTGCAGAAAGTCAAATCATGGTTCACCTCCAACTTCCTGAAACTCAACAGTGACAAAACTGAGGTTCTCCTCATCGGTTCCAAATCCACTCTCTCAAAAACTAACAGTTTTACTCTCACCATTGGCAACTCATCTGTCTCCCCCTCCCCACAGGTCAAGAGTCTGGGTGTCGTCCTTGACGGCACTCTGTCATTCCAATCTCACATCAATAACGTTACCTGGTCTGCATACTTTCATCTCCGCAACATCAACCGCCTCCGCTCCTCCCTCACCCCCAGCAGCACCGCCATCCTGGTCCACTCACTTGTCACCTCCCGTCTGGACTTTTGCAACTCTCTTCTATCTGGTCTCCCCCTCAAGTCCCTCCATAAACTTCAACTTGTACAGAATGCTGCTGCCCGGATTATCACCAGGACTCCCTCTTTTCACCACATCACCCCTGTTCTGCAACAGCTGCACTGGCTACCAATCACCCACCGCATCAGTTATAAAATCCTGCTCCTCATCTTCAAAGCCCTCCATAACCTCGCCCCGCCGTACCTCAGTGATCTCCTCCTCATCAACAAACCCAGCCGCACTCTCAGATCTTCATCCTCCCTCAGCCTCAACATCCCCCCAGCCCGCTTGTCCACCATGGGATCCAGAGCCTTCAGTCACTCTGCTCCCCGTCTCTGGAACTCCCTCCCATCAGACATCCGTGATACTGACTCATTGACTGTTTTCAAATCCCACCTCAAAACCCATCTATTCCGCCTGGCCTACTCAACCTGATTGTCCCCCCATCCATCTTACCTTTTAAATCATTTTTTCTTTTTAAACTTTTATCCATTTTTCTTTTTTCTTGTTTTAGCTTTTGTTGAAATGCTTTTAAACTATGTTTTGTATGGCGTCCTTGGGTGTCTTGAAAGGCGTCTTGAAATGAAATGTATTATTATTATTATTATTATTATTAGATCTCGGTAAAGACTGCAGCTCTGTCTGCTCTCTGCTCTGTATCACCTCCCGGAGTATAACTTACTGAAGTGTTGGCTAACTAGCTGTAGCTGTTTGAGCAGAGTTATAAATCAAACAAAACAAAAAGGTAACCTTTTCAGAGACACAGCAGTCAGAGGATTTATCAGGACGTGCTCTGTAAACTTACCTCTCTGTTAGACGTGTTCATGAACAGCTTTATCCTTTGGTCAGTCATGTTTTTTCTTCTTGTTGAAGATCTGCAGGACGTTTGGAAGGAGAGGGGCAGTGGAGGAGGTGTGGCTAACAGCCTCTCATTACTCACTGAACAGCCCCTTTGTTTTGATTTTCGCTCAGACGCTCTCGCGCAACACCTACAGGCCAAAAAGTCGCATAGTATGCCTTTAAACAAAGTCTGTCTTGACAGGAAAATGCCACACTTCGTCTATGGTCACAATGCTGTCCCCTTTTCAATAGCTTTCTGAAGCTCAAACGATACCCACACACCTGACAGCTGTCTGTCCTTGTCACTATGTGAGCAAGTCGACTGATTCATGCCCTCAGCACAACTTCTGCACAGCGGGAACATCAGCTTGTCATGACACCTGTAGGGGAGGACAGGATGGTACAAGCCTCTTGGAGGAAGCACTGTACATTTGATGAAACCAAAGTATGTGTCAATGGAGTCAAAACCGCTTGAAATGATTTTTGGGTGCCCAACCGGGTAAGGCATTTTTGACTGGACAGTGGAGTAAAGACTGGTGAAATCATAGTACCTGATTTTCTGACCATTCTCGGCTTTGTGGTAGAGCTTCATGGCATTGGTACGACCGCCGAACAGAGCCTTTCTAGGATCCAAACGTTCTGGTCTCTTGTAAGTGCTCAAAAACATTTGGACACGTGGATTTTTTTTGGTCATATCCAGTCACTCACACCCCCACATCACCACAACCCGGACGCCATGTATGGATTTTAAGGCCTCTACTTTAGTGATGAACTGATGATAAAGTTCAATGTAGGACACACCACTTAGCGGATTGACATCTGCGGGGACCTTACAATTCACACACCCATGGAAAATACATCCTGCAAATTCATAGCTGGTGTTTGAGGCAGGATGGAAGCCATCTACAAAGTATGACCCCACTTGATACTCACCAAAGTTTAATGCGTGATGTATCTCAACCCCCTCAGTATGAGAAACATACTCAAGCCACTGAATAGACACTTCTGAGTATGTCTTGTTCTGACGAGTGTATGCCCCATCATACGTGAGTGCCACCGTGTCTCTGGAGAGGAACAATGTTTTGTAAACACCCATACAGCTAGATGGCAATGTGGTGAAAGAAAAAGGGTCAATCTCTGTACACTTGAGAAGAGTGTCACGATAAATCATGCAGGCCTTGCGTAGGACTTCAACATCGTTAACACAATACCTGCGGATCTCAGTCTGGAAATCAAAGATTTCCTCGCGGACTGACTCGTACCATATCAAGAACCGGGTCTTCTGATCACTGCCCATTTTTTCAATACCATAGAAGGACGGGTCTGGGTACTTGCCAACATAAAAGATGTTTTCAGGGGTATTGAATTTGTGTGGGAAGTAACCTTTCTCAAGATCTTCAAACCCCATTGCTGCTGGAGTTTTTGACAAACGCATTGGAAGGAAACTAAATGAATCGATCCAACACTGTTTGTATGTTACATCATACATCAAGACAACTCTGCTACCCCTCATTGTCACTCTGGGTATGATGCCTTTTTTAACAAAGTGATTCAACACAATATAGTTGTCAAGTTGTTCTTCATGACAGTGGAAGCATCGAATTGGTTTACAGGCTTGTTTCTTGTTTTTGTGTAACTGATATGTTTTTCCACACGCATCACAATATTTCATTTCCTGACAAGGGATTTTATTGTGAACCCCTTCAGGTCGCCTATGCTGGTCAAAACAGAGTTGAGATTTACAAATGCATTTACAGTCTGGACATTTAACTGTTTTGGATGTCTGGTTGCTACATTTTGTATAAGACACGTTACACCGCCTTTTACAATTGTGTATAAGTGGCGTTTCATATGTGTTATAGCAAAAAGAGCACCAAAAAATCCTTTTGCATTTTCAATCAAAAAATAGTGGTCATCATGGAGATAGAGCCAGATTGTTCTAGGATGTGGGTTGTCATGTGTCTCAAAACACTGCAGGCGCTTACGCTCTGAAGTGTGGTGAAACACTATTATTTTGACATCCATGTGTTTCTCAAATTTACCTACATCTGAGAGTGAGACTTTGTGCATGTGGTCAAAGCCTACTGTGAGGTGTAGCTGTTTTGCATGCTCCAGTTTTTCTTCGGGAGACATCATGGGATTCACATAATGTGCAAGACACAGAGAGAAACAAAGATTATTTTTTCTACCATTGTTGGGGATAAACAAGTGTTTACCTTTTTTGGACAGAATCTCATCATAGAAGACTTTACCCAGCTTCAGACGATTGCTACCACCACCTCTTCCCTCTGCGACAGAAACTATAAATTCTAAATCATCATCTGTAAGTGATGTGTCATTACTCTGTATAACACTTGAAATTTGATCTAAAAATAAATCTGTAGTCATCATCCACATTTAAGACAGCCTGCACGTCATTTGCTAGGGTTGGTCCTCTCAACACCACATTTAAAACACTACCTGATGGAGAATCAGCCAGGGCTCTCTCAATTATAGATGACAGACTTTCTCTGATTACAGCAGGCATTTGTGTCAAATCATCTTGATTAATACTGCGTAAATCTAAATGTTGGTGCAGCTCTCTTGCGTTAAAATGCAGAATTTCTCTAACAGTTATCTGACTTTGATCACTAATAATACCGCTAGAGGAAGTTGAGGGTATTTCTGGTGATGACAATGATCCTCCAACATCAGAACAAACACCACCCCCAATCTGGTGTTGCTCAAGATTCTCTGTGGTTTGACTTAATGATGAAGGATCAACAATGACCACATATTCCTCAGCACTAGTTGGGGAAGCAGAAGAAGAAGAGGAAGTTGCAGTGTCTAGCTGGTTATCTCCACACACCTTGTTTGCATACTCACCATCACACACAGCAAGAGTAAACGCTTGATGTATGATATCAGTGTGATCACCAACAGAAACAGGGGGTTGAGGAGAAAGAGCCCAAAGCAGGATGTGGGTCAGTTCTTAGCTCACCACACAGAGGGACCCTCAGGTCTGAAGACGCAAGGAAATTAGGCATCCCGCAACCATCTCTGTTTCCATCCTCACACACGGCCTGTTCAAAGGCCTGTTGTATAATATTTACAGCCCCTGTCAGGTGACACAGAGGTGCGGTTAAATTTAGATCGTTGGCCTCTAACCCAGACACGACCCCCCATTTTCATTCACACACTCATTCAAGCCAGAATCAGACGTACCTTCATTACCTTGACATAGGGGTGAGAAGAAACGCTCATTTACATCTACACTGTCACTTCCACACACAGTTTGCTGAAAAGCCAATTCTATGATGTTAGAGACATCAATACGGGGTATATTAGACAGTGGATCTAAGTCAGAAGATATCTGTTGTGATTCTATGATGGAACTGTTGCTACTAGTCATATTAGTGAAAACATCACTTGCATCACTATATTTGGGCTTCTTAATAGGAGGCTGAGACATGTTTTTAAAATAAATAAATAAATAAATAAAATAAAATAAAATAAAGCAAATAACCTAAAGACAGATTAGGAATCTTAAGGACCACAAAAGGAAAAAGGAGTTAAAAAATACAGTGGGCTACGGGCTGTTGAATACCTGATGTAAAAAAGTAAAAATCAGATTTTGTGTCTGTTCAACAGATGCGGCCCTCTGCTTTAACAAAGAGATATAAGTTCCAACTTCCTCACCAAGTAAATTAAAAGAGGTATGGAGTGAGTGTACCAAATCAACACTATTCTCAATACTGGTTGTCAAACAGTGAACAACTTCATTAACACGATTAGCCAAACTGATAAGTAGATTATTCAAAGACACGCTTAATTCTTCAAACTTTTCTGAATTAGCTGAAAACAACTCCACCTTGTCTTCAACAGCTGGTGATGATGGAGTAATCAAACCCTGATTTATTAAATCCTCAGGATCTAAAAACTGTCCACCACAACCACTGATATCCAACTCAGAAAACCCACTTAAATCAAACCAATCGGCTTCTACAATATCTGAAGGAGCTGAACCCTCCTCCTGTACAGGTATATTAGACTGTAAAGGACTGGTTGAGTCTGCAATAATATGGTCTGGATGATCGGGAAAAGTGAGGTTGTCGTATATAAAAGACAAATCGGGTGTGCTGGCCCTTTCACAACTAAGTAAATCTGATAAAAACGTATCTTTTGTGATGTCTTCTGGTGAAAAGGTGTCCTCAATAGAGAGTGGTGTTCCCTCCAAATTAGACTGTTGTTCCTCTAAAGTGTCTTCAATGAGCGCGGGTTGCAGTTGACTCCCTGCCTCCAGAACCACATAAAAACTGATGTAGAAAAACAAAGAAAAAAAGTGTAACAAATAAAATGCACAACTCTAATAAAATTAAAATGAAGAAAAAGATACGAGAATATTTAAAAACTCTAAACAAACCTTGTAGTTGTATTTTCCTGACTACAAACGTCCCATCTTGAATGCTCATGGATTAGTACATCAATGGCTTCATTTAATTCACCCTGGTCCACATCTACAGGGGTCTGGGGATCGGAGGTGATTGTTTCCTCCACAGCACTCAAAACAAGAAATAAAGATCTTAATGATTGACTAGATTTAAACAAAAATAAGACACAAAGAAAACCATGAAAAAAAAAGGATACAGTTTTATGTATCCACTCTTACAAACTAACCTGATGTTCTGTTCCACCCCAACAGTGTTATTGGACCTTTTCCTTAAAACACAGTCTCTGCGTTGACGTTCTTCCTCATCCCTCTTGCGTTTAGCTTCTGCTCTCTTGGCCCTGATCACCTTTAGACTCAAAGATCTTGCAGGCTTCTTCTCTACTAGAACTTACATTTAACAAATAAAACACATGAAAACAGAAAGGAATGCTGATGATACAAGCTTTTAGACCACAATGAATAGACAATGTTAAAACCTCCCCTTATTTTACCAATTTATACCTTTAAGATTTTGGTCCAGCTGCTGTAAAACACTTTGATGGTCCAAATTGCGCTCTCCTGGAACTCTTCTAGCCCATGATTGTTTGAGGAAAAAAATAGTGTATGAATAAGGTTGAAACTAACATCAAAAATAAATAAATTATCCCTAGAAAATCCTACCTGAATGGTTGGAGGTGGTGTGTTTTCACTGCCCTGGTGATTTTCCACACGGCCTGGGAATCCTAATAAATAAAACCTTTAAGAACATTGTAGAATTGATTTATATTGTTCAAAATACCAAGTTCTAAAAACTGAAAGTGGGGTTACAGTTACTTTCAATACAATGTAAGAAATAGAAACTCAAAAAAGAAACACAAAAACCTCAGAAAAAACTAAGTAAAGTAAACTTACCTACAGAAGGAATGGTGGTATAGAATGAGTCCTTTTGAGACCCCGTCAATGGTTCCAGGTCAAAAGAGGCTGTTACAACTGTCACACTCGTAAATAATACATGCCACAACAACCAGCCCTTTAATTTCACCTATGGCGTATCACTGCATTGGTTACTGAAGATGAGCCCTCCCCATTGACAGATCACAGACCTGTTGAACATCTCAGAATGATCAGTCAGTTTTTGTCTTCCAAGGAGACATCATCTCCCCTCACTACTCACCAAAAGAGACAGTAAGAGGCCTGTTGGGAGATCTTTGTGGTCTTTCACTTTTATCTAAGACAAAATATCTAACACAAATGTATTTGTTTTCTCGGCTCTGGATTTTTCTTTTATTGATGCCTTTTACTTTTTTATAGTTAACACAGTTTAACACATTTCCAGTTTTAACAATTCTTTCTTTCTTTTTTTTACTATTTCTCATGTATTTTATTTTAAAGTTTTCACTAAAAGATCCACTGGGGCTCTAATTTCGTAGACCAGGCGCAAGCGCAGGCGCACCTGCCTGCGCCGGCCTTCGCCGTGCGCACTGGGTGTGACCAGCGCACTTTGCAAGTTTCCTGCAGTGCCAAGAGAGGCGCACTCATGGCGCACAGGGACGCAGTGCTTGCCTGTCCACGCCCACGTCTCTGCCTCTCGCGCAAATGTCACAGTAGGAGGAGAATAGGCGTGAGTGGGATTATCACAACCCGATCGCCGTCTTCACCAATCAAATGGCGCCTCTCCTGCGCCTTTAAATGCGCTGCGGCGAGGAGCGTCTGATTGGTCTGAATGATCCCCGCTGCTGGAGACGGTCAGAGCTGCTGTCATTCAGGAGAATGGACAGCGGGGCGCGTCACCGTGTGGGCCAGCTCCCGGGACAGATGTAATCTGTTCCTTTGTCATTAATAGGAGTAAAAAAAATAAGAGAAAGTTACACCACAGCTGGCTTATCCATTCATAATACTTGTGATCCACCTGCACTCCTGGTTTGTCATCGCCAAATAGCAGAGCCTTTAGTGATACTGTATACTCTCCTGGTGTCTCCTCCTCATCCTCCTTGCAATGATGTAGCCTACTCTATCTTTTTAGATCACGTTAAAAATAAAGACTAAAATAGAGGAATATGGGAAATCACGGGTAAATCCTGAGTGACAAACATTTATTTTCTCTCCTTTTTCTTCGTCTTTTTTCTCCCTCTTTTCTTTGAATTTAATGAAATGAGAGAAAGCCAGATATTTACTCAGTATCAGATGTTAAGGCTGTTTATTGTTGACTTGTAAAATGTGCATCAAACTTCCAGCTGCCAGGTGAAGTTTCTATTATGACAAACGGCTTTAATTCGACATCAGATGTGACGGGACAATTAATATAGATACAATTGTATATGCTGGTTCAGACGGTTACATTAAATAGTGATTGCTGTGATTGTTTATTGCATTAAAATGTGCCTGACACTCTGGAAACCTGCCTCTGAGGCGTGCCCACATGTGCGCTTGTCACCAAATTACAGCTGCAGAGGGTGCGCTCCGCCCTAGACCAGGTTGGAGCTGGCGTGCTTTCAGCGCACTTTCTGCACTGTTTTTGGCACGAAATTGTCACTGCGCCAACATGAATCTGCCGACACCTCCCCCTGGTGCGCCTTCACCTCCCCCCTGGTGCGCCGTCACACCCATCTCTGCGCAGACAGTCTACTAAATTGTCAAATTGGCAGCGCACGGCGGTGCGCCTCACGAAATTAACACTGCGTGGGGTGCGCCAGGCTTGCGCCCCCTGCGCTGCGCCACGAAATTAGAGCCCCTGGTGTTTGCTTTGTCGACTCTGGGGTATTTCTTTTCCTATCTTTTTTTCACTCTTGTTTTATTTTTTAATTTGACTCTTATATTCACATCAAGAAATTCTCACATTCCTTCCTCTAAAGTCAGAGAACACGCCCACCGCCCCTACACGAACCCCTCCCCAAATCACGTCGTATCCGGTGTGTGTGGAAAAAAGGCCGCCATCATCACGTGACCAATAGGAACGCCCACAATAATCATAAAATAAGCCATGCCCACAAATATTAAGCTCCGCCCCTTGTACCAGATATATACTACTTTGGATCATAGGACCATAACGACCTTATAAAGGGTATTATTAAGATGTACCAAGCTTCCAAATCGTAGACCATAGCTTTAAAAACTTGTTAAATGTCCAGTTTTTCAGGAGAGCATCTGGTGGACGGAAGGAACGCTGAGGCATCAACAAATGCTGACGCATGAAGATAATGAGACTACTTCATAAATCTAAGTTGTTCATGTAGCTATTATTTTCTGAAAATTACTTAATGTTAATGAAAGAAAGTAATATTCATAACCAGTCATAACCAGTATTGCTCTCGTTAATTAAAGGGGCACCATCCTTTTTATACAAAAAGGCAAAATCTAATTAATTAATTGATTTATTAGATATTTCATTTCAACCAGATGAATCAATTATGTCAAACTTCATCAGTTTAATCAATCTCTAATCTTAAACAGAACTCTCATGCAATGATGTCAACCATCCAAATAAAATACCACCAGACAGAACATCAAAAGGAGGGTGATTTATCAAAAGTATATGATGAATATATAAGGCAAAATAAAATGAAATAAAACACTTAAGATTGAATTAATGTCAAAGATATACTGATCAATGATGCTGTGAATAAACAAAGAATTTATAAAGTCTTAGATTGGACTAGCAGGTTCTGTTAAAGGTGAAACTGGAGCTTGGAGCGTTGTGGTCTTGATTATGCAAAAAAAATGATTTGTAGCTAATCCCAAAAATTAATAATTCTTCGGCTGGACAAATACTATTTTGAAATTAATAACAAAAGTGCATTTACTATGAAGCAAAGCCTTAAAGCTTACTGGCTTATGAAGAAAATCTGCAAGCTTGTTACAAAACTTAGACAAAAAGATGAAGGATATATATGGGAGCCGAATAGACGTAAGACAAAGTGTAGAGAATGAAAATCAAAGAAGAAGAGAAGAGAAGAATGTGTCTCTCTGGTTTTAACTTTTAAAGAGGGTCTCACAGGAGGAGGGCCTGATATGAGTTACAAAGACTTTATTAATATATATTTGGCCAAAATTAAGTTGTATTTTGATTAAACATCCAAAATAAGCACTTCAACAAGGGCGGAAATCTTATGGTGTTCAATTTGATACCAAATACTATATATCTAAAGAATAAGAAGGAATAAACCAATTCGATCTGCTTAAAAAGTCAAACAACCAGTTTTTTTGTGGTTAAAACGTAGACATATAAGTTAACATGTCTTTGAGATGATATGCTACCAAAACTCAAGATGTAGAAACCCTACAATAAGCATTCTTCAATTAAACAGAGTGAATTGAGGTAAGACAGAGATCTCTCCTCAGTTTCCACTGAGGGGCACAGTTGGTTTGTCAGAAGGCTTTAAACAAACAGTTCAACATCTTCATAACTTTGGCATTTTTAGAGCTAAAACACATCAGTCCCATCATCAGAATGCATTTTTCATGGCAGGATAAAATATCACATTGTTATACGTGTCCATTTAATTAAAGAGTTTATAAGGTTTGTGGTTTTCTGTTGGCTGAAAACATCTGGACAGATATGAGGAGGAGCAGATGAGGGGTCAGAATGACCAGGGAGGTAAAGAGTCAACTTAGACGCCACCTGAGAACCTACCAGGGTTAGAACAGAATTATTTAAGACTCTGGGAACGTAGTCTGTTTGAACACCTCATCAGGTCTCAGCCAATCACTGTTTAGGAAGGAAGTCCAGAGTAATAAATACATCTCTAGCATCCACACAGATGTCTGCTCGTTGTAGTTGGCAGGAAATAAAGAGAGACTTTGTGGCTCTGCATGTCTCTAGTGAGTTACAGCCACGGTCCTCCAGAGAGAGGAAGGAAGGAATGAAGACATTCTTGTCCTTTAAGAGTTTTTTCAGTTCATCTTGCTACAATCATATCAGTTGTTTTAATCATGTCAGAGAACATTTGTGACCGGTTGGAGCAGTATTTCTTCTTAAAATAACTTCACTTTACTTTTATTGTTCAGTTTCATTCTGATTCTGAGCTGTTTGATGGGAGGTGCAGTAAAATATACATGAAGCTTCATCAGACTCCCTGAACTCAGAACACGTTCACAGCAGCTGCAGCACAGAGACACTTTGAACCCTTTGGCCTCTACAGGAACAGAGACTTTAACTTCACAGCCCTGTCACCATGACTACCCCAGGTAAGTCCTGACTATATTCATGGTTAGAGTTCAGTCATGTTGTAATAAATATTAAGGAAATCATATTATTACAGTTTTTTACTGTTTTTAACACACGACAATCTATAATTTTGCACAGTTTGCAAAACTCTCACTTTAAGTACCAATTGCTCGGCCCAATTTGCCACATCTAAACACTCCCTTATCTGCATTAGACTCTGACTTTCCTTCTTTGTACTATGATGTCAATTACACATCACCTTGTTGTCAAAGCTGTACACACAATGGTCAGTTGTTGCACACACACCCCAACTGAAATCTCAAAGCATCAACACACAACACACAATGATGCAAACCTGTAAACACCCAGGTCTGGTGAGCAATTTTCCAAAAAAAAAAAACTGTAGCATAAAAGGGCCTTGAGCCTCTGCTTTGTTTGGTCTCTTTTATTTTCATGTACATTTTCTTTAGAAATGCCTGTGCACTGATACACTGTAAATAAAACAATGAAATGTTGCATACTTGTGAGATATTTTATGTTTGCAGAAGTGGACCTACACCGACATTTTTGAAAAGGAAAAATGGGTAATTCTCATGAGTCATTGTCATTCACATTGTGTGTTGCATTTCTATAATTGAGTTTTCAGTTTTGCACTTCAGTGTGCTGTGAATGCTTGGTAGTGTGCAATTCTCAGCTGCTCGCACAGACACGAGCAGCATTGCCAAGCCCGCTCCTTATGAGCTTCTAAGGGCCGCAAATCTCGTGAGTCACAATCGCAGTTTTTTGGGCTTGTTTCTTAATCTGACGTTTCTTCTTGGGGCTCTTCTCTCTGTGTGAATCCCCCTGATTATCTTTCAAATACTAACAATAAAGCAAAACACGAGTTGGGTGTGGTAGACAGTTTGTCCACTTCCTCATTTCCTGGTTATCGTGCACACCCCCAAACACACTCACTCACACGGAGCATGCTCCAGAGCCAAAGTTGTCAGGTCTGACAACAGAGGTAAATTCTTGGTACTGTGATATTGAATTGTAATGTAGACTAATACAAATTCATGCTGGTTGCAAGATAACAGCAAAGCTTGTTTCTCCCAAACATCACAGGCTAATGCACAACATGCTAACAGCGGCTTAGTAATGACAGTGGGACAGTAGGCTATATTCATTCTACTGTTAACCTTCTCTTGACTGAATGTAGGAATGATCATACATTGAAGTTAATTTTTCAGACTTTCAACAAATAACATGAACACTGACAAACATGCTGTGCAGTGAGCTCTGGTTCATTTCACCCAGCTGTTAGCATTAAGTCGTATCAAAGATAAAAATAAAAATAAACACTTATATTTCTAACATCTGATTGCTGATATTGATCCTGGATAAGTCTGGAAAGTCTGCTGTCCAGTAGTGGTGGATGATACTGTAAGATTTGGTATTGATCTGATACCGATCCGATACCAGTCACTATTGCCGATACCAATACTTACGGCGCTCCTTTCATGCTGCTCCCTCCTTTCATTTGGATTTTTAATTAATTTACTGTTAGTTAATAGAAATCCAACCAGGATAGTTTATAAGTAAAATACTTCATTAACATTATACAAAACTGGGGTGCTGGTTTGGCGGAGTGGCTTAACAACCAGGCACCCCATGTACTTACTTCTGCCGTCCAGTTTCAAATCCAGCTTGTGACAAGGTTTGCAGGGTGTCTTCCCTGCTCTCTCTCCCTCTTTCACAGGCCTGTCCACTGTCTCTCTCCTATCAATAGGGGCACAAAATGCCCAAAAACTACATAAAAAAAAAAAATGCAAAACTATAAAAAAATAAGGCAAAATAACTGCCCTTCAGTGCACTTTTTTTCTTAAATATTGCCAGCACCACTTTTTGCTTTTTACCTGGGTCACGTGACATTAACTATTTGGCCATGCTCGTGCTGTGAAAGTAGCAGCAGTCGAAAGCAGCGGCACTCACACAGAAACGAACAGACATGTCGCCTCCGCTGCAACACAGATAGGACAGGGACAGAGAGACTCAGACCACTAAAGCTTCACACCAACAAGTCCAGAGCACCTCCACTGAGCAGCCAGAAGATGAGCAGCGAGAAAAGCCAACACTCTGGTGAGCTGAACTTTAGTTTTCATGATTTTATGTTTTAAAAACCAGCCTGAAGGGGAATCAGCCCATGACTGTATTAGCTGTGGAAGTTTCAAGAGTTAGTAGCTGCAACAGTGTGGATCAGGATTAGAGAAAAACAGGAGCGCTGTGACCCAGATGGAATCAACAGCTCAGTGTGAGAGTTAATGATGTTGTTTCTCCTCTTCCACTGGTTCTCCTCAAGGGTGCTGCTTGTTGCCCCAACTTTTAATTTTGTACACAAAGAGTGCCGTAGCAGCTTCAGTAACAGACACATCTTGCAGTTTGCTGATGATACTGTGATTGTTAATCTTCTTCAGGAGGATGAGCTGGAAGTAGTATGGGAGGTAGAGCCTTCAGGTATCAGGCTCCTCGTCTCTGGAACCATTTACCGACCACAGTTCAGGAGGCAGACTTCCTCTCTACCTTTATGGTAAGACTGAAAACATCTTCTTTGATAAAGCTTTCAGTTAGGGACCAGCTCATAGTCCATAAATTAGACACATAGTTAAGATGCAATAGGCCTAGACTGCCGGGGGGGATCTCTCTCTCTCTCTCTCTCTCTCCCCCTCTCTCTCTCTCTCTCCACATCTGCTTTTGCCCCTTTTGTTTGCTCCTGTTCTCATCTCTGGCTCTTGTCTTGTAGGTGTCCTGGGATCCTTGGTGGAGACTGCCTGCTGCTGTGGAGTCACGAAGCCTCAAAACTACAGTTATAAACATGTCATATAGTTGGCCATTTTATTAGGAACATTCCATTCCCATTATCATTATAGCTGAAATGTAGATATTAGCATGATCTCCCTATCCATGGTTGATACATCTACAGTATCTATTTCTATCACCACATAGTCATGAAGTCCATCTGAAAATGGGATGTCACATCTCAAGAGGCCTTAACACATTTATACTTCACAAAGACAAATGGTAGAGATGCACTTGTGGTCTGGCCATCCATGAGTCCATCACTACCATAAATTCTTATTTAAAGTAAGAATATAATTGATTATACTTCTATAAAATGATCACCACAAACAATCAGACATGAGGACCCTCTTGAAAACCAGATGTAGCATCTCAAGAGACTAACCTCTAATAAATCAGACGACAGGTCTATGGTTCATGAACCTGTCCCTAACTTTAGTTCTTACTTTAGTCCACTTGTCTCCTCTTACCTCCCTTCCTTCACCCTCACACCATCACAGCATCGTGTGGATTTGCTGTTCATCATGAGACTGGGATCCACATTCAAGATTTCCTGCTGCTTAACAGAAGGTTTTTTCTTGAGCCATGATGGAGGGATTCATGATTGGCTATATGGATTCATGTTGGTGTTGGATGGATATATTTGTATACATTGAACATGTGTATTTTACATGTATATATGTATCTATGAATATATGTGTATCCATAAAATAAAGAGCTTTAAGTGAAAGATTGATTGATTGATTGATGGATGGATGGATGGATGGATGGATGGATGGATGGATGGATGGATGGATGGATGGATAAGCTGGGACATGGGCCTGCCAAAGGTTTTGTAGCTTGGTATGATGAGTCCTCTCTTGAGTTGGATGTGTTGAAAACTAAAGACATGATTATTGATTACAGGAAGTCTCCCTCTTTGCCTCCATCAACTGTAATCAAAGGTGCTGAAGTTGAGATGGTACAAACTGTGTTTGAACGTCATGTTGACGCTTCCTCCAAGGAGGTTCAACAAAGATTGTTCTTTCTGAGGAAATTGAAAACCTTCCAGTGTTTCTACTGAGATGATGACTCTCCTCTACAGAATTTGTTTTGAATCTGTTTTGACCTTTTGTATTGTTGCTTGGTTTGGGAACCTGTCAGTCTTGTTTTAGGGCTTCTAGGAGGACTAAAAGATTTCAGGTCTCTTTCATCCCCATCTGTTCCTGTGTCATTAATTGAAGTACAAAATTAAGTGACTGACATTTAAACACAACAACAGGCAAATCCATTCATGCTTGTGATCCACATGCATTCCTGGTCTTTCCTCGCCAAAAAGCAGAGCCTTGGTGATACTCTTCAGGTATCTTCTCCTCATCCTCTTGCAATAATGTACTCCATCCTTTTAGATCATGGTAAGAATAAAGACTAAAACAGAAATGTGGGAAATCACAGGTAAATCCTTTGTGACAAACATGTATTTTCTCTTCTTCTCCCTCTTTTCTTTGAATTTCATGACATTAGAGAAGCCAGATATATACTAGGGATGTAACGGTTACCGGTAAAATGGTAAACACGATAATCTTTACCGTGTCCAATTAAAATTATCATTATATCGTGCTTGATCACCACACTGCCTCAGTAACGCACGGTGATGCTACTCTTTGCCTGGAAAAGCCGGAACTATGTATCTGCCCTCAATTAAGGAGCCTCACGCGAGGTGCACATGCGCAGTTTGCATTGTTTGGCCTCTGAGTCTGACACATTTATTGACAAAAAAGACAAAAGAACTGTTATGAATATAACAATAAAGGGGTTAAATGATTTCAATTCTGTGTAAAAGGACTTTTCGAACATTTTGAGCACACTGCAACCATACCACGATAATAATGATAACCGTGATAATTTTGGTTACAATAACCGTGATACAAAATTTCCATATCGTTACATGCCTAATATATACTTATGGCCCTTTTCCACTAGCATGCCTTGGCCCTACTCTACTTGGCTCTACTCAATTTGCAGCGTGTTTCCACTAGCCTGGTACCTCCTAAAACAAGCTAATTTTAGTACCTACTCCGCTCTGGTTCCAAGCGGCCTAGGTTGATACTAAAAGATGACGTCACTGACTGCCGGCTACTGATTGGTCAGACAATGTCGCCATTTATGAGTCATGAGCGCGACGACCTAGCATGCTAGCGGTATCTACTGTTAGCTTACCCTCATACATCTTTTCTTTGTAGCTCGATTGCTCTCGTCCTCGGCTTCATTCTGTTGTATAGCTTCCAAAACTCTCCTGTGCTTCTCAAGGGGTATTTCTTCTTACCACCTGCAGCCTTCTTCTGCTTTCCCTTTTTACTCGGTTTGTGACAAAAAGCCACAGATTGTTGTGTCGTGCTCAAAATGACGTCACCGCAGAGCCGCTCAGCTGTTTACGGCGATACTGCACCCCGTTGGGCAGGCGACTGGTGCTAATGGAAAAGCAGCACAAGGCGAGTAGAGTAGAGTAGGGCTAATGGAAAAGGGCCATTAGTATCAGATGATGAGGCTGTTTGTTGTTGACTTGTGAGATGTGCCTCACACTCCAGCTGCCTTAAGGTAAGTTTTCATTATGACAAACGACTTTAACCCAACAAAATCCCATCAGATGCGATGGGACAAAAATATAGATCCAAATGAATGTGCTGGTTCAGACTGGTGCATTAAATAGTAATTGATGTGATTGTTTATGGCATTAAAATGTGACTAACACTCTGGAAACCTGCCTCTGAGGGTTTGGTGATGTGTGCGCGCATGTGCGCCTATCACCAAATTACAGCTGTGGAGGGTGGGCTTCGCCTGTGCCGAGAATAGACCAGGTTGGAGCTGGGGAGCTTTCAGTGCACCTTCCGCACAGTTTTTTGGCACGAAATTGTCACTGCGCCAACCTGAATCTGTCGGCACCTCCCCCTGGTGCTCGGTCACACCCATCTCTGTGCAGATGGTCTTCTAAATTGTCAAATTGGCAGCGCACGGCGGTAAGCCGGACGAAGTTAACACAGCGCTGGGAGTGCCAGGCTCTGCACCACCCTGCACTCAGCCATGAAATCAGGGCCCAAAGGGTTATTTCAATTCTGCAGTTGAGAGGCAGAAATATGTCCCTTCAGGACAGAAAAATGGCTCCATGGACAGTTACAGTCTTACTCTGATCTATTAGGATAATCTTCAGGTGACCTCTATTTCTATCTATCTATCTATCTATCTATCTATCTATCTATCTATCTATCTATCTATCTATCTATCTATCTATCTATCTATCTACCTATCTACCTATCTACCTATCTATTTGTCTGTCTGTCTGTATGTCTGTCAATCTATCTATTTATCCATCTATATCTTCGAGAAGAAATGTGGTACTGGTCCCCTGTGTACAATGGAGACGGCAATCATCTTCCCTGCCAAAAAAAACCCTCATCTTCCTTGACAGCTGATTTACAGACCACAAAAATATATTTTTTTAATCAACATTAATACCTGCAGATAAACAAAACCAAACAAATTAAACCTAATAAAAATTACACCGACAATTTGACACAAAGACCAGGCTAAAACAAAAATTAAAACGGGCCACCAAAAACAACACAGGCAGCAGCTGAGATACTATCATTGAGACCAAATCCATGATCAAAACTGTTTCTGATAAAGCAGCACGTGGCTCACAGCGGTGTGATGTTGACGGTAAAGAAAATCACTTTTTCACTCCCTTCACCTACCAGCAGGAAGAGGAGCATCGAGAGAAGAGATAATGTCTCTTAGAGTAAATACTGAAACTATTTTAAGACCAAAATAAGCTTGAACAAACTGCTTTAAAGGGAGAGTCAAGTAACATAGTTGAGTGGAGAAGGGTGGAGACTTAATAGTATAGTTAATGTACCTGCAGAGCAAGTTAAACAAAAACAAAATGTTTACTAAGATCCAGTCTGACCTAAATTTATTTTCATAGCAATCAAGAGTTTACAAGTGATGTGCATAATAAAATAAAACAAAAGAAGAAGAATAAAGGAACAACAGGAGGAAGGTAATGGACTAAAACAGTTTTCAGATATTAGATTAGCTGACCTACTGTAATTTTATATGTTTGACATTTTCTCTATCACGTAGTTTACCCAAATGCGATAAAGAGGAATTAAGCTGTGCATGTGTGACATTTTTGGGAAGTGACTGTTTGAGTGACAGGAAATCTGCCAGGGTGTAACCACCACAGGCTAGAGCCTTTATCAGAAATGATTTCCCAAACATTCTGCCCAGCCCAATGCTGACGGAAAGTACAAACCTCTTGATGGTATAAAGGGAACAAGTCTTTGTAACCAGAGCAAATCACCTGGAGTCAGATCAACAGGACCCATAAGCAGAAAGATGGGACACAGCAGCAGCCGGACCAGACCCAGGAGCAGCCAGACGGGTCTCAACAGCAACCAGACGGGACTCAACAGCAACCAGGCAGGGGTCAATAGCAACCAGGCAGGGGTCAACAGCAACCGGGCAGGAGTCAACAGCAACCAGGCAGGAATCACCATAAACCGGGCATTGAACAGCAACCGGGCAGGAATCAACAGAAACCGGGCATTGCACAGCCACCAGGCAAGAATCGCCAGAAACCGGGCATTGAACAGCAACCGGGCAGAAATCAACAGAAACCGGGCATTGCACAACCACCAGGCAAGAATCGCCAGAAACCGGGCGTTGAACAGCAACCGGGCACGAATCAACAGAAACCAGGCATTTCACAGCCCACTGACAAGAATTAACCACAGTCAGGCGGGATTCAGCTGTAACCGGACAAGATTCAACAACAACCGGATGCGACCCATCTGCAGCAGGATAGGACCCAGCGCGACCCGGACAGGAATCAATAGACACCGGGCAGGATTCAGCAGGGGTATGGTGATCAACACTCAACTTTTAAAATTAATTTGATTCAATATGAAGGGTGAACGCACTGACTAAACATATAGGGGCAGGTCCTCAAAAAGATTGCACTGCTTTTGTAAACCAACCTGTGCAAATGACAGAAAAAAATAGCTTGCAATCCTCAAAGCACATGCAAAGGGTGAAATGCACACAAACTGAACCCAAACTGCACTGCTGCTCCTGGCTGCGCCGGTCCAATTTGCAAGCATGTAAATTAGGGAATAGTCATATATTCAGCGCAAAATACCCCCTTCTGTCTCTGTAATTAATTATGTTATTTGTCTAAAAACATTCTATTTCACCCCCCTCCCCCCTCATTTTCTGCATCTGTTTTTGCTGTTTCATTAACAAAGGCCAAAATGTAAAAAAAAAAAAAAAAAAAAAAAGGGGGATGAACAACAGAAAAGACACAACAGAAAACCACACTTATGAACTTATGGTCCTTTGACCACTTTGAATCACTTTGTTGTCATATAAATAATTTGATTTTTTTTTCTTAAGGGGCACAATTAATACTTTGGCGTTTATACATTTGGCAGCTGTGCCTCAGGAGGTAAGGGTCGTCGGCTAAATGCTGAGTGCTTCACTAAATAAGGGGATAAATCAGTAATACCCAAACAAACCCGAGAAATAAACGCAACTTAACTTCTCATCATGACAATAGTGATTCAGCGGCCCCAATTGCAGGTCAGAGTGGGCTTTATGTTGACCTAAAGACAGGACCACGGACAGCTCTGCTGTAATGTAAATAGGTCAGTACCATGGACATCTCCGCATCAACTCGTTTATTTATATATTATTTATTTATCATATATTTATATTATCATTATGATCATCAGGAAAATAAAATAAATAGTAAATAAATTGTCATGGAATGACCCTGGGTGTTTAAACGGTGGACCCTCAAAAATGGAGACTCCAAAAACCAGGCAACAGTGAACAAAGGTTTATGTACGGGTGAAGGCAGTGGCGAGGTTAATCTTGAACTGATGACCCCTGCACACACACACATATACTTTACATACAGTGGGAGGAAAAAGTAAGTGCATCCTTTGTAATTTTGTACATTTCTGCCAAAAATTGCTCATAAAATGTGGTCTGATCTTAACTCAAATCACAAGAATGAGTAAACAGTGTCTGCTTAAACTAATGCCACCCAAACAATTACATGTTATCGTATTTTTATTGGCCATAAGATGGAAACATTCACAAGACAGGGGGGAATGATTAAGTACACTCTTGGATTCATTCGCTGGTTGACCCTCCTTTGGCAGCAATAACTTCAACTAGATGTTTCCTGTAGCTGCAGATTAGGCGTGCACAACGATCAGGATGAATCTTGCACCATTCCTCTTCACAAAACTGCCGCAGTTCTACAAGATTCTTGGGATGTCTGGTGTGAACAGCTTTGTTGAGGTCTTGCCACAGCATCTCAATTGGGTTTAGGTCAGGACTTTGACTGGGTCATTCCAGAACATTTATTTTATTCTTCTGAAACCATTCTAAAGTTGATTTGCTTCTGTGCTTTGGGTCGTTGTCTTGTTGCAGCACCCATCCTCTTTTGAGCTTCAACTGTTTGACAGATTGTCTCAGGTTTTTCTGCAAAATATCTTGGTAAACTTGTGAGTTCATTTTTCCATTGATGATGGCGAGCTGTCCAGGCCCTGAGGCAGCAAAGCAGCCCCACACCATGATGCTCCCCACACCATACTTAACAGTGGGAATAAGGTTTTGATGATGGTGTGCTGTTCCATTTTTCCTCCACACATGACGTTGTGTGTTCCCACCAAACAGTTCAACTTTGGTTTCATCACTCCACAGAGTATTTTCCCATTTGCGCTGTGATGCATCTAAATGCTTTTTTGAAAACTTCAAACGTGCAGCAATGTTCTTTTTAGACAGCAATGGCTTCCTGCGTGGTGTTCTCCCATGAAACCCATTTTTGTTTCAAATCAGATAACATTTGGGTCTCTGGCCATTATTCTAGTCCTTATCAGCAGTTTGTTAGCAAACATACTTTTACAAACACAGCTAGAATTGGTTCGGGGCATCGGTGGCGCAGTTGGGTAGTGCGCTTGGTCAGTGATCGGGAGGTTGCAGGTTCAAGCCCAGCTCCGGGCGACACATGGCGATGTGTCCTTGGGCAAGACACTTAACCCCAAGTTGCTCCCACTGCTGTGTCAGTGGTGTGTCAATGGGCATGAAAGGGCGTGAATGTGTTAGAGATACTGATGGAAAACTAATATAGATACTCTGAACCATCAGTGAGTGAGTGCGAATGGGTCTGAATGGGTGTGAATGGGTAGGTGTGACCTGCGGTGTAAAGCAGCTTTGAGTAGTCAAAAGACTAGAAAAGCGCTATATAAGCTCAAGTCCATTTACCATTTACCATTCTCCCATGAAACCCATTTTTGTTTCATGTTTTACGTATTGTCGATGTGTCAACAGAGGTGTTGGCATGTTTCAGTGATTTCTGTAAGTCTTTCGCTGACACTCTAGGGTTCTTTTTTACCTCATTGAGGATCCTGCACTGTGCCCTTGGAGTCATCTTTACAGGGCGACCACTCCTTGGAAGAGAAGCAACAGTGTCGAACTGTCTCCATTTGTAGACAATTTTTCTCACCGTGGATTTGTGAACATCAAGACTTTTAGAGATGGTTTTGTAACCTTTTCCAGCTTTACACAAATCAACAATTCTTGATCTTAGGCCTTCAGAGAGTTCTTTTGAGCGAGGCATGGTGCACATCAGACAGTGCCCCTCATCAAGAGACAACTCTTAACTGGTGTGTGTTTTCCAGTGGGCAGGGCAGCTTTAAGCCACACCTCAGTAACTGAACTTCAGGTTGGCTCACACCTGACTCATAAATTTGACTAACTAGCTCTTGGAGGATCCTTAGCCAGGGGGGTGTACTTACTTATTCCTCCCTGTCTTGTGAACGTTTACATCTTATGGCTAATAAAAAAATGATATCATGTAATTGTTTGGGTGGTATTAGTTTAAGCAGACACTGTTTACTCATTCTTTGAGTTAAGATCAGACCACATTTTATAACCAATTTTTGGCAGAAATGTACAAAATTACAAAGGGTGCACTTACTTTTTCCTCCCACTGTATATGTGACGACATGATCAGATGACCAGCAGCTTTTAGCACCACGGTAATTCATACCTCCTTTTTACTGCACTGACACACAAAAAAGTGTTATTCATAATGTCCCTGCCTTTCAAAAGTCACCCAGCATTATGATATTTAGGATAATTTCTGTTGCAGCCCACCAAAACAATAAATAAATATTACCTTTGAGCCTGGGGAGAGATCCCCATTCCAGTCTCTCCACGATGCTGTGCTGTGTTTATGGTCTGTGTGGAAATGGGACACATGGTTTCTTCAAGTGTGGCTCTTAAACTTAAAATCTGGTTTATGTACAGTCATATATTAATGACTGCCAGGAGCTGTCCAAAACAGCTTGTGAAGATAACGTTGTCCACATCACCACTTTATTTACAGTTACATGCTTTGCTAGCCTGTCACTCACAGTCCCAGGATCTGATTTTGTTATTGTCACTCTGAATATCCTTTTGTTATGTTTATCGTAGGAAGACGGTAGTGAAGCCAAGTCCAGGTCCTGCAGGAGAGAACCCTGAGACAGAGGGCAATGAGAGGAAAGAGGGCTTCTCAGAGTTCTTCAGGACTCTAACAGTACTGCAAGATTCAGTAAATACCCCAATACAAAGGTTTGTTTCATGTGTGTGTGCGTGTGTGTGTGTGCAGCAGGTGTGTTATTCTGTCATGGAGATATGGACCAACATCTGTGAGAGATGTTTCAGCAACTTGTTGATTCTATGACACCAAGAATTCAGGTAAAGGATCCAATCCAGTACTTGGACAGACAGCTGATAGACTGTTCAATGTGCTGTGATAAAGACACCTCACCAGTCCATCAGAGCAACAGCTCACAGTGTTTGGGAGTGGGCAGGAACTTTCAGAAACATATTTGCCAGGAGATTTGACAGTTGTTACAATAAATAAATGTATGCCTGAAAAGATTCCTCGGATAATCTAGGTTACTGGACTACTGAAAACTCTCAGGGCAAGTTATTTGCCCCTCGGATTCATTTAAACCATCGTTTGACACAGACATTAATACAGTATCTATATTGCAAAGTACGTGCTGCTTCAGCTGTAACATAGATGTGTGGTGCAGATTGTAAATTCATGCAGAGAGAGAAAATAGAGGGACAGAAAGAAGAGAGTCCACAGAAGAGACACAGAAAGTATCCAGAGTGTGGGATCACTACAAAAAGAAAACAGCGCCAGGTGCCAACTTTTCAAAAAAACTCAGAAGTAGCAAAATGGTACGAGTACAATCAACTCAGGTAAATAAATAATGAATAAACATAAATGCTATATTTTTGCTGTGTTGTCTCATCTTTCCTAAAATGTCCTACATAGTGATATTATACGATAACTGCACTTCTGTTGTTATTTCTCAAAAGTTTGTTTCCTACCTGTCTGCATGTTTGTTGATGCAGAACCAACAATTCCAAGACCAGAGTTTTTCTCAACAAAAACATCGGTCTGATCATCACGACAGCAGCTTTATGAGAACTGAAAGCTCAAAACAATATCTACAACGAGAAGGAATACTTAAATAAATAATCAAACTAAAATATACTTCACAAATGTTCTGTATCAAACTGTCAACATGCAGTAACAAAACAAAATCGGAATATGTCACGACACTTAACGATGCACAAACATTTACACAATTAACCCCTTCAAGCCTGTTTATGATTATGACATATAGTTTTGTGACACCTTTATCTGATCAATATTATCAACAAATTACTATAAAACATCTGAAGAAATCTGATTAATGATAAAAATGTCCTCAAGTGGATAATTAGCTTGCAACACCTAATGTATCATATGAGATACAAAAATATAAAGGTTCAATTTAATGAAAATTTTGATTTTGTTGAATTTCATCAGAAAGTGAAATAAAAATATCAGTTCCAAAAATGTAGAATTTTCTGGCTATAGTTTGTGCTTTCAGGCTTTAAAGGGTTAAATTATGAGGTGCCATTGAATATGAATAATTAGCCTGGATTTAACTTTCCTTTTTTAACTGAAAAATGTTTTGGTATAAATATGTAGGCTACATGTCCATAAAACTATACACTATCAGTAAAAAAATCCTCTCTCACACTCAGGCCGAGGAGAGGCTGTTTGGAGCAGAAGAGAAAAACTGGAAAATTCACAGATTCATGGAGAACCAAGATTAACAACTGTGCTTCAGTGGAAATCTTATTTCATGTTAACAATAAACACCCTGTTAATTAGCTTACAGGTACATCTAAAAAAAATTTGAATATCATGAAAAAGTTCAATATTTTAATCTCTCTTTTCAGAATTATCCAAATTTCAAGCAATAAATGTTTGAAATGTTTCACTCTTATCTGTAAAGAATCTACATTATATATGGGTTTCACACTCTGAAATGAGTGATGAAAAATATTAAACTTTTTCATTATTTTCTAATTTTTTTAGATATACCTGTAAATGTCATGCTGTATTTATTTAAAACACGACTGCAGACTTTGGACAAAGGAGGCACTGGCACACAGAGGAGTGAAAGTGAAGGTCAAACGTCATATAACCATGCTTTATCTTGGTGCATTTTGTAGTGCTTATATGGTATTTCTTGGCATTTTCTACTGGCATAAATTGCTTATTACCAATACTACACCCCTGACCACAACCCATTCGTCCCCCCTGGGATTTGTGCCGATGACTTCAGCGTGAGAAAGCAGTCAGTTGATGTTAATTATAAATGTCTTTGATAAAAGTGGGAATTAAGTGATGATGAGCTAAAACATGATGGTACATATATATATAAAAATATAATTTCTCATGTATAAGATAGTAAACAGAATATTTTTCTCTTTTTTTCCGATTACACTGGGACATGGAGATAATTAAGGAAATTTACTCTAATGCTGTCGGATGGCTTTGAGGCTTTTTTGTGAACTTCATAATTTTTTATCAATCATATGTTTTATAAGGACTGTGATTGGCCATAGTTTTTTATAATTACAGCGTTGGTATTGTTCTCTCTGTCGTTGATTCATCCATATAAAGGGAAAATGTCTATGTGACTCAAAATAAATAAAAGTGAGTTTCTGAGACTAAACATCTGTCAGATTTTTGATTTCCTCATGCTGGGGTTGGCTTTTTTAATCTATACCTTACTTCTATTCTTTTGAAGATATAAATACTGGACTTGGACCTGCATTAGGTTAAGTTATGGGCTGTATGAGCTTTAAAGGTGCTATGAGCAGAATCATTTTCCAGTGACATTAAGACTTTGCTACCCATGAGCACGCACGGCAACTGTCGTAATGCTGCGTTCCAGTAACCTCGGAACTGGGAGTGACATCATCTCCAACTTATCAGCGTTCCAGTTGAAGTCGGAAAAAAACATGCTGATCTACCAGGCTATTGTTAGCTGTTGTTAGCACGCCGTGGGTTGTTGTATGAAGAATATGATTATCACTTTGGCAGCATTTTTGTAAATATAAGTCTAATAATGCGATGTATACAGCTGATCTAGAGCGACACACCCCAGTCAGGAGTGCAAATAAATGGATTATTACAGGAGCTAAATAACTGTTCACACTGGGGGCATCCATCTTCCATTGTCAACTCAGAGGTGGCGAGGTTTCACAGAGTTCCCAGTAGAAAATTCAGACTTCAGGGGTCATTCCAGTTGCAGTTTCCTACTTGGAGCTTGGAAATTCCTACTTCTGACTACAACTGGAACGTGACAGAAGCCAAAGCGTGTGTTTGTTGTGATGCTAATGAATGCAGCTCGGACCTTCCTCAGAACTCTGCATTGCTTTACAACTTCTTTTTTCAACAACTTACAGGATGCAAAGCCACGAGGTAATGTATCTCTTTCTAGTTTCGTAGCGGTAGTTTTTGATGTGTGACAACAACCAATTTTTGGAACACTTATCGTAGTTTTGTAGCCCGCTATATATCGCTACTTACAGCCTGGTGCTCTACTGGTACGGCCACACCGGACGCAAATTCGTCTGGACGCGCGTCAAGATTACATACAAAGTCAATGCAAACATGCGTCTTGACGCAAATTCGCCCTGGGCAGCGTGTTGGATGCGTTTGGCGCAGCGCATTTGGAATGCCTCGACGCTCGAGTTGAAAATATTGAACTTCCGATGCCAGTTCGCGTGACGCTGTGGCGCGGCAGCCAATCAGCGATGACATTCCCCCCCCAACGTCGTTGATTTGATGACGTGTGACGCTCCGGCCCCCTGCTCCCGCTCAAGTCCCTCTCAAAGATGGAGGAGAGGTTTATCTGCGCTGTTTGCTATCATCCGGAGCTACACTAATCGGCATGTGTACTCTACAGAGACCGAAACAAAAGGGAGCAGGCTTGGGTGAAAGTCGCTGAGAAGATAGGTTAAGTAAATGTAAATATTTGTTTCCAGCTGGATTTGCCTGCACGGGTCATCACTGAGTCCGGCTCCAGCTCTCTACTGCGCCTGTGCCAGGACACGCGTCGTCCCTCAGCTTGTCAAAATGTCCAGCGTAGGAATAGCATTTATAGATAACCTATTTTGATGCTATAAAACTCATCTTAAAGTGTGTATTTCCATCAGGCAGATAACTAAAAGTGAGACTTTTTTGTAATTACTTAGAAACTCCTCACAGTCCCTTTAATTTGTTGGAGTGCGTGGTGGTGTAACAAAAATGAAGCATTGTCTGTATATCATTCATGTTTAATCTGGTCATTTTCAGCACTTCTGTATAATTGAATAGTGTTGTTTGCTTTAATGAGTTTTAAAGTTTGTTTTCAGTGATGATCAAACAGATTTACACCCTGTGGTATTTAGACTGCACTGATTTAGTCCTGCAGAATTTCTACATCTGTAGTTTTGTCCATATATCAGTGAACTCCCCTCGTCTCCTGCACAGTGTGCTCTCACCTCCTCAGTGTTTACAGGAAAAAGCAGCAGTTCTCTTCAGGGCTGTTTTATAATCCTGCTCACAGCGCCCCCTGCTGACAGCAAAGAGAAGAGCATCTTTAAAATGTTTTTATTCCAGCCTTTCCTGTGATCATCATTCATGCAGCATGAAAAAGGAATTCAGTGTTTTTGAGCATTCATAAATGTTAAAATGATTCTTTATTATGATACACACTCACCGGCCACTTTATTAGGTACATCAAAACATTAGTTCAGGACAATCTGAATCTGAACTGATATCAGTTGCAAAGGGTATTTATACATACAAGAAATTTAACTTTGTACACTGATGCAGAAGATGATCAACACAAATCCATCTATAATCTATATGGACTTTCCTTTTGGGGTCTCAGGGACTGGAGCCTGTCCCAGGTGACCCAGGCTATATGGAGCTGGAGCACCATCCAGGATCAGTCAAACCTAAGGGTGGTCAAGGTGTTTTCACATTAGACCCACTTGTTTTGAACCGTGCTGTGGCGCGGTTCGCCCCCCTTCTCCTCCCTCGCTGGCTTGCATTCACTCTTCCAACATCGAACCGTGCCCGGGCCCACTTGTGTTTTTACTCAGTTTAAAACAGTAGGGGGCGATATGCACATTACTGGTTACCAAACCTGCTACGGAGGAGAATGAAGAAGAGGCTACCATGGTAACCATTTCCTACACCAGACAACCAATGTTTACGTTTTGCTCTCTTCTTCATTTTTCTTCAAATGTGTTTTTTTTTATCGTGTTTGAGACGCCATCAGCGACCTTCTGGACCCTCATAAATCATTGTAATCCTCAACCAGAATAAACAAAATGACAAATTGAGTAAGCAAAAGATTCAACCGCGGGATGAAAAGGAAGTACTGCATCAAAAGTAGATCAGCTCGGACCATTTTCTGAATTGACCATTACAGAAACATAATCATGTCTTCTTCAGAGAATCTGTCTATCCATCCATCCATCTATCTATCCATCTGTTTAGCTGTCTGTGAATCTGTTAATAATTAGAACCCCTGCTGTGGTACATAAAGGAGCATAAATCACTAAAAACAGCACTGATGTCTCTGTGGTTTCTCCGGTGAGCCTCAGTCCTTGTCTCAAGAAATTCACCTGAAGTGTTTCTTTCTTTCTGTGGATATTTTCTGTGTTGTTTGCAGGCGCAGAAGGAAACCTATTGAGGAAGAAGGATGGCAGCTGACAGCAGAACTTTTTAGACTGGCTGAAATTACAGAACACAACAATTACGACTGAGAATATTGATTGGGAACGGTAGAGGACATAGTAGAAAGTGTTGGTATTATGTCGTCGTGAGCAGGCGCAGAAGGAATCCAATCGAAGAAGAAGGACAAATATGTCGGGTTATGCTTTGTTAACATTCTCAAGATTTCGCCACACGAGCTCATCGATGTCTGTGTGGGTCTAAGCACACATCGTACCAGCACCTTCCATTACATCCTCTACTGTCCCAAAAACATATTCTCCGTCATAAATATGTTGTTCTCTGACTTCGAAGAGTTCTTCTATCAAGTTTTCAGCTGCCATGTTTCTTCTCGATTGGGATTCCTCCTGTGCTTGTGACGCAACCACATTCCTACTGCGCATATTTTTCTGGGCATATTTCTGTCGCTTTTAAAGTGACATTATAATGTGATTTAAACACTTCATTTATTTGTCTTTATATTTATACTTTTATTAGCCTTTTCTTTAAGGGTTTGTATTTTGATTAATATCACTTTAAATAGCTACTTTATTTATTCATTTATTTATTTGTCCATTTACTTATTTATTTATTCATTTATTTATTTAGCACTTTTCTACTTATTTTTTATTTGTCTTTATATTTCTACTTTTATTAGCCTTTTCTTTTATGGATTCTTATACAAATTATTTATTATTTATTTATTTATTTAAAGATTTATTTTTGTAATTTGGCACTCTCACTACTCCATAAATATAAAACAAGAAACTTATTTTTGTCTATCCTATTATCTAACAGGAAGTGCCCCATAGGGGAGAAAAGTGTTAATGGTACGCGCAATGACAAAAATAAAACACGTGATTAAATTTAAATTGTTCCAAAGTCAGCACCTGAACATTATAGGTTAAATTTAGCTCGAACTGTTCAGGTCGGAGAACAGCTGTAGTCTCTATGGACAAATTTAGTGAAGTTAGCATACGGACTCTTTGGTGATCACGAGGTTGTATGCTGCTGACACAGGTGAGCTGGTTATAGCAGCAATGGTCTGAGGCCTAGTTCATAAAGCTATGTCATGATGTCTTTGCACTCTGACCAATTTTCCAGGACCTCTGGCATGTAATCATCAAAAATGTGCCCAACAGAGCCACAATACTGAAGCTTACCCCAATGTTTAAGGGCAATCCAAATCATATGATCTTCACCGGGTAGTGATGTACAAACCCAAAACCAGTGAAGTTGGCACGTTGTGTAAATTGTAAATAAAAACAGAATACAATGATTTGCAAATCCTTTTCAACTTATATTCAATTGAATACACTGCAAATACAAGATATTTAATGTTCAAACTGAAAACTTTATTTTCTTTTGCTAATAATCATCACCTTAGAATTTAATGGCAGCAACACATTGCAAAAAAGTTGGCACAGGGGCATTTTTACCACTGTGTTACATCGCCTTTCCTTTTAACAACACTCAGTAAACATTTGTGAACTGAGGAGACCAATTTTTGAAGCTTTTCAGGTGGAATTCTTTCCCATTCTTGCTTGATGTTCAGCTTAAGTTGTTCAACAGTCGGGGGGGAGAGGGGGGGCAGGTCTGGACTACAGGCAGGCCAGTCTAGTACCTGCACTCTTTTACTACGAAGCCACGCTGTTGTAACACGTGCAGAATGTGGCTTGGCATTGTCTTGCTGAAATAAGCAGGGGCGTCCATGAAAAAGACGTTGCTTGGATGGCAACATATGTTGCTCCAAAACCTGTATGTACCTTTCAGCATTAATGGTGCCTTCACAGATGTGTAAGTTACCCATGCCTTGGGCACTAATACACCCCCATACCATCACAGATGCTGGCTTTTGAACTTTGCACCTATAACAGTCCGGCTGGTTCTCTTCCTCTTTGGTCTGGAGGACACGACGACCACAGTTTCCAAAAACAATTGTAAATGTGGACTGGTCAGACCACAGAACACTTTTCCACTTTGCATCAGTCCATCTTAGATGAGCTCGGGCCCAGTGAAGCCGGCGGTGTTTCTGGGTGTTGTTGATAAATGGCTTTGGCTTTGCATAGTAGAGTTTTAACTTGCACTTACAGATGTAGATGAACATCTGAACCTTTTGATGATATTACGGACTGTAGATGATGAAATCCCTAAATTTCTTGCAATAGCTGGTTGAGAAATGTTGTTCTTAAACTGTTGGACAATTTGCTCACGCATTTGTTGACAAAGTGGTGACCCTCGCCCCATCCTTGTTTGTGAATGACTGAGCATTTCAGGGAAGCTGCTTTTATACCCAATCATGGCACCCACCTGTTCCCAATTAGCCTGTTCACCTGTGGGATGTTCCAAATAAGTGTTTGATGAGCATTCCTCAACTTTCTCAGTCTTCTTTGCCACTTGTGCCAGCTTTTTTGAAACATGGTGCAGGCATCAAATTCCAAACGAACTAATATTTGCAAAAAAAAAAGGTTTACCAGTTTGAACGTTAAGTATCTTGTCTTTGCTGTGTATTCAGTTGAATGGGATTTGCAAATCATTGTATTCCATTTTTTATTTACAATTTACACAATGTGCCAACTTCACTGGTTTTGGGTTTTCTTCAATCAATCAATCAAACTTTATTTATATAGCACAGTTCATACAAATCCAATTGCAGCTCAAAGTGCTTTACATCAAAACAAACAATTGACAAAAGATGTATGTACATACATACATACACATAAATACACAAACACATGTATATATATATATATATATATATATATATATATATATATATATATATATATATATATATATATACACACACACACATACATATGTGCATATATATACACACACATACATAAATGATGACAATAACTTTCATTTTACCACTTAGCAAATAAACAATAAGGTCCATCTACCAAGTAGAATGTCACTATAATTGCAATGAATAGTTGGTAGGATGTCAAGAGGATGCAGAGACTAATGCACACCACAGGAGCTTGATTTAAAATGATAAAATGTATAACTACAACAAAAAGCAAAGCAATAAAACCAAGAAACATCTAAAGGAGTAAAGAATAAAACTAAGAGACATCTAAACAAGACACTAAAAATATATTTAAAATAAATAAAAGTATGTTAAAAGATTAAAATTAACCCTAAAATAATTAAATGTAAAAACATAAGAACTATATCAAAATATAAAAGCAAATTGTAAAAATGTAATAAAATATCAGATAATAAAACATTAAACTAAAATAATAAGAATTGCTACTCAGAAATAAATAACTATAAAAGTCATTAAAATAGTAAAAGTTCTACATAAAAGCCAGGCTGAATAGGTGAGTTTTTAGGCTGCATTTAAAAATTTCTATGTTTTCAGCTTGTCTCAGACCCTCTGGGAGTTTGTTCCACAGTTTTGGAGCGCAACAACTAAAAGCAGCATCACCAAATGTTCTTGTTCTGCTCTGTGGAACAACTAAGAGAGAGGAGTTAGAGGATCTGAGGGCCCGTCCTGGTTCATAAACTAAAACCATCTCCGACAGGTACTCAGGAGCCAGGCCATGTAGAGCTTTATAAACTAACAAAAGAATTTTAAAATCAATTCGATAACTAACAGGCAGCCAGTGTAAAGACTTTAAAATGGGTGTAATGTGTGCTTTCCCCTGGTCCTTGTCAGCACTCTAGCAGCAGAGTTTTGAATTAGCTGTAGTTGATTTATTGTGTTTTTGGGAAGACCAGAGAGGAGAGTATTACAGTAGTCAAGCCTGCTAGTTATAAAAGCGTGCATTAGTCTCTCTGTTTGGCTCAGAGAGAGAAATGGTCGAACTTTTGAAATATTTCTGAGATGGTAAAATGCTGTTTTAGTGACCCCACGAACATGTGTTTTAAAGTTAAAATCAGCGTCAAAGACTACCCCAAGATTTCGTGCTTCTTGGCTGGGGCAGAGTCCTATTTTGTGGAGTGTGGGGGTCAGTTTCTCTCTCTGAGCCTTAGAACCAATTATTAAAACCTCTGTTTTGTCCTGGTTGAGCTGCAAGAAATTCTGTGACATCCAGGCTGTTAAATCTAAAAGACAATTAAAAAGTGAGCCTAACTGGCTGGTGTCATCAGGAGACACGGACACATAGAGCTGAGTGTCATCTGCATAACTGTGAAAAGAGATGCCGTGTCTCCTGATGACACCACCCAGGGGTAACATGTACAAATTAAAAAGTAATGGTCCTAATATTGAACCTTGTGGCACCCCACTGGTAACCTCGTAGCGTGTTGATGATTGATTATCAATTGAAACAAAGAACTTTCTATCACAAAGGTACGAGGAAAACCATTTAAAAACATTACCAGTGAGGCCCACATGTTCATTTAATCTATTTAAAAGAATCTGGTGGTCAACAGTATCAAAGGCAGCACTCAAGTCAAGTAGCACCAGAACCGAAGGCTTGTTGTTGTCAAGATTGACTCTGATATCATTAACAACTTTAAGCAGGGCTGTCTCAGTGCTGTGATGTCTCCTAAAGCCAGACTGGAACATTTCTAAAGTGTTGTTTGAGTTTAAAAAGGCACTCAGCTGATTAAAAACTACTTTCTCTAAGATTTTGCTTAAAAATGGTAGGTTTGAAATTGGTCTAAAATTGCTAGGCATTAAAATATCCAGGTTCCCTTTCTTTAAAATGGGTTTTACTAAAGCTGTTTTAAAATCGGTTGGGAATACTCCAAGCTGTAAAGAGTAATTAACAATAGCAAGGACATCCTCTGATACTGAATTAAAAATATCTTTAAAAAGAGAGGTAGGAATTGGGTCAAGGGAACACGTGGAGGGCTTCGGTGCTGTTACCACCTTCCTGAGTGTTGCAGCATCAACCAGGTCAAAACTTTCCATCTTGACATCACTACCCACATAGGACACAGGGGAAAGTGCGATGTGCTTATTTTGCTGGCAGATACCAGACCTAATGTCTTCTATTTTGCCCCTGAAGTAGCCAGCAAACTCCTCACATCTGGATCCTGGAAGCACTGAGATGTTGCTGGTTGTGTTGTTTAAAAGTGAATCTATTGTGCTGAAGAGATGTCGGGGGTTATCGAGGTTGCTGTCTATTAGATCTGAAAAGTATTTTTGCCGTGATGTTCTGATTGCTTTATTGTAATGTTTTAGTTTTTCTGTGAGTATGTTGTGATGTATTTCTAATCTGGTTTTCCTCCATCTTCGTTCAGCAGCTCTACAGTCTCTCTTTAGTGTAAGAATGTTGTTATTTTTCCATGGTACAGTCTTTTTTGGTTTTATTTTCTTGGTTTTTAAAGGAGCAACTGAATCAAACACTGTCCTGAGTTTGTGGTTGAAGTTGGGGACCAGTTGTTCACAGGATGATGGTAATATGGTGCTGTTGAAGACTGTGATCTGTGATGTGAGAGCTGTGGCTACTTCAGGGGTAACATACTGTTTTTGAACTGTATGGTCTGTGATTATAGGGAGAAGGTGGTCTAGACTGTTAAAAAATACACAATAATGGTCAGAGAGAGCAAGATCACTGACAGATGAGATGTTGATATTGATACCAAGTGATATAACTAAATCCAAAATATGTTTATGCTTGTGGGTTGGTGTGTTGACATGCTGCTTAAAATCCATACATTCTAGGAGTTCTAAGAACTGTTTGGTTCTGGTATCTGCCAGGTTGTCAATATGAATGTTAAAATCACCAACTAAAATACAGGTATCATAGGTTGTGTGAATTACTGATAAAAAGTCTGAAAATTCAGTTAAAAAGGAGGAAAAAGGTGAATTTGGGGCTCTGTAAACTGTCACGGCAAGTATGGGTGGTTGGCATTTCAGAATTATGGCACTGTATTCAAATGAGTGAAATGTTCCAAAATGTACATCCCTACTTTTCAGAGTTTCTCTGTATATGGCAGCTGTTCCACCACCCCTCCTTCCTTCTCTGCAGGAGAACGTGAAAGTATAGCTCGGTGGACAGGCCTCTATGAGTGTGGCTTGTACCTCTGATCCCAGCCAGGTCTCAGTCAGGAAGAGACAGTCCAGAGCATGATCAATGATCAGATCATTAAGTACAAAAGATTTGTTTGTGATTGATCTGACATTAAAAACAGCCATTTTGATTTCTGTAGGTTTTGTCGGTAATGTATTTCTCAAGATGGGAACAGTCACCAGGTTATTGAAGTTTTGTCCATTACATGATCTGCTTGAAATATTTCTGTGAGTTGAGATAATGGATGAGATACAGCTGACAGGGAAAGATGGAAGTCATGTTGATAGACACCGTACAATGTTCTCTGCCAGCATCTGAGAGCCTCTATGGTTTGGGTGAAGCCCATCACGCTTGAAAAACGCTGGACGGCCCCAGAAAAGGTCAAAGTTATCTATAAAAATAACGTTCAGTTTTTCACACAGACATTTCAGCCATGAGTTCAGGGAGAAAAGGCGACTGAATTTCTCTATACCTCTGTTGTGTGTTGGTAGAGGTCCCGAGATTGCAACGTTTTTACCAGTATCTTTAAGGGATGAAATAAAAGTTTTAAAATGTTCCTTTAAAATTTCGAACTCACGCTGAGATGTGTCGTTGCTAACGATGTGTGCCACCACGGTACTTACATCACAGTGCTTTTTAAGCACGAGTGGAAGCTGGGAGTTGAGGTCCAGGACGCGGGCTCCGGGGACGCAGTGGACCGTGGCGGTGGAGGTCGAGCCGTGGTCGGGGAGCGACAGCCCCCGCACGATGGAGTCTCCGATCACCACAGTGGATGCGCGTGATGGTGCAGGTGAGGAGGCGGGTGCAGCAGAGGGATGCCGGTCGGGAGACGAGTCCGGGCTCAGAACCATATAGCGATTTTCCAGCCTTAGCTCCGGGCGTGATGGTAAGGGTCGGAGGATTTCCTTACGGCTCCGGCGTTGGTTTCTGTCACCCACCCGCCTCCATGGCTGGTCCCCCGGGCGTGGAGTGGAGCAGGAGCCGGCGGCCGTGCGCGCCCCGGCGGCCGCTTGAGGCTCATCGGTGGCCAGAGGAGGGAAGTGCTCCTCCGACAGAGTCCCCAGACCTGGCTCTTGTACAGGGAGAGTTGTTGCCAGAAGAGCCGAGCTTTGAGCCCCCATGCCGGCGGATCCATTTAAAACGGTAGCGTTAAAAGTGTCCTGAAGTTTAGATGTCTCCTTCAGGATAGCATTTAGCTCCGTGCTTTGGCGGAGCTTCGTGTGCATCTCAAGCAGTTTCTCCTGTAGTTCTCTGATTTTATCGCATTTAGCGCAGATAAAATTTTCAACAAAGTCCTCGGGATTTATTATTAAAAACATGTCACAATGTTCACACCGAAGGGCTCGTTTGCTCTCCGCGGTGCCCGAGGTCTCCATGCTTGGATTCAGACAGGTAACAGGTAGCCCAGTATGAAGGAGTAACACCGCGATGATTTAAAGTGCACTGGTCGGCAGTTAAAAATGCTCTTAAAAACGGGTTAAATGTAAAATCAAAAACACAATAAAATCTCAATAAAAAAGTCTGTAATAGGTGTGTCAGAGACTTTTAAAATACGAAATGTTTGGAGCTAAAACAAACCGACCACAGCCACAGCGGCCATCTTCCAACATGAGTGACCTATCTTGTTTGATAATCACTGGACGAGGCCTTGTTCTTCTCTGTAGCCTCGGAGTTGGGGCTTGATGGGTCTGATCTAGCTCCGAGAGTGAAGGTGGAGAAGTGGTAAACCAGGGGCAGAGTTCTTATAAATTTTTGATATGCTTTTCTTGGTGGTTGGCATTAGTTTCCAGATCATCTATATGACTGCCGTGAGAGCAGATTGTTTATTGTCCAGCTTTACCTCAAAAGTCACAAAGCTTGACTTAATTTTTGACCCAAGGTCTGCTAGCATGGTAACAATGGTAGCTTCAGCTGGGTCAGTGGTTGCTGACAAAGCATCTTTTTCTGCCTTCTTCCTCTTATTAATTGGCATCATTGTTAAGCGTAGTTGATTACCACCATAATTTACAAAGGGAAGAGCGTCCTGTTTTAAACTTATCTTTACTGGAACATAATATCTATAATAATATATATCATATAATATATATAGTAATCATATAATATATAATGATAATATAATAATACAAGAAGTTTGCAAGGAGAGCTACACTCAACAAAAATATAAACGCAACACTTTTGTTTTTGCTCCCATTTTTCACGAGATGGACTTAAAGATCTAAAATTCAATCCAGATAAACAATATTACCATTTCTCTCAAACATTGTTCACAAATCTGTCTAAATGTGTGATAGTGAGCACTTCTGCTTTGCTGAGATAATCCATCCCACCTCACAGGTGTGCCACATCAAGATGCTGATCAGACCCATGATTAGTGCACAGGTGTGCCTTAGACTGCCCACAATAAAAGGCCACCCTGAAATGTGCATTTTTTTTGCTTTATTGGGGGTCTGGGGACTCAGAACCAGTCAGTATCTGGTGTGACCACCATTTGCCTCATGCAGTGCAACACATCTTCTTCCCATAGAGTTTATCAGATTGTCAATTGTGGCCTGTGGAAGTTGGTCCACTCCGCTTCAATGGCTGTGCGGTTGCTGGATATTAGTGGGAACTGGTACACGCTGTCGATACGCCGGTCAAGCACATCCCAAACATGCTCAATGGGTGACATGTCCGTGAGTATGCTGGCCATGCAAGAACTGGGACATTTTCAGCTTCCAAGAATTGTGTACAGATCCTGCAACATGGGGCCGCAGCATTATCTTGCTGAAACATGAGGTGATGTTCATGGATGTATGGCACAACAATGGGCCTCAGGATCTCATCACGGTATCTGTGTGCATTCAAAATGCCATCAATAAAATGCACCTGTGTTCTTCGTCCATAACAGATGCCTGCCCATACCATAACCCCACCACCACCATGGGCCACTCGATCCACAACATTGACATCAGCAACACCCACACGACGCCACACACGCTGTCTGCCATCTGCCCTGAACAATGTAAACCGAGATTCATCCATGAAGAGAACACCTCTCCAACGTACCAGACGCCATCGAATGTGAGCATTTGCCCACTCAAGTCTGTTACGGCGACGATCTGGAGTCAGGTTAAGACCCCGATGAGGACGACGAGCATGCAGTTGAGCTTCCCTGAGACGGTTTCTGACAGTTTGTGCAGAAATTCTTTGGTTATGCAAACCAATTGTTTCAGCAGCTGTCTGAGTGGCTGGTCTCAGACGATCTTGGAGGTGAACCTGCTGGATGTGGAGGTCCTGGGCTGGTGTGGTTACACGTGGTCTGCGGTTGTGAGGCCGGTTGGATGTACTGCCATATTCTCTGAAACGCCTTTGGAGACGGCTTATGGTGGAGAAATGAACATTCAATGCACGAGCAACAGATCTGGTTGACATTCCTGCTGTCAGCATGCCAATTGCACGCTCCTCAATGCTTATGCGACATCTGTGGCATTTTGCTGTGAGATAAAACTGCACATTTCAGAGTGGCCTTTTATTGTGGACAGTCTAAGGCACACCTGTACACTAATCATGGTGTCAGATCAGCATCTTGATGTGGCACACCTGTGAGGTGGGATGGATTATCTCAGCAAAGCAGAAGTGCTCACTATCACACATTTAGACAGATTTGTGAACAACATTTGAAAGAAATGGTAATATTGTTTATCTGGAATGAATTTTAGATCTTTAAGTCCATCTCATGAAAAATGGGAGCAAAAACAAAAGTGTTGCGTTTATATTTTTGTTGAGTATAGTTGCATTCATGCCTCTCACATGCTCACCAACCAGAAGTCTCTAATGAATTAATTTTTATGAGATCTCCCTGTGCATGTGTGGATCCTACCTGGACACCCTGGTTTCCTCCCACAGACAAAAAAAAATCCAGAATCAGTTTCATGTTAATATTTAGTGTGTTTATTTAGAAAATGGACAATTCCTATGTTTCATTGTGTGAATTTTAAAAGAAAACCTTTCTCCATGATTTGGATTTTACTCTTGAATTCTGAACTTGAGCATCAGGGCTCAGTCTGGTCACATGCTTCACCATTAACTAAAAGATTAAGCATTAGGGATTGAACATGAGGATCAATCTGGTAGAATAGGTAGATGTTACAGATAAGACAGAATGGGGGGGCAGAATAATTAACAGCCTTGAATTTACCATAAGGACTCCCAAAGTGACTTTATGACTCCAAAGACTGCACCTCCAATTGCTGACCCAACCATTTTGAATGCTGTCAGAACTGGGTTACTCTCCTCAGCCTGCCTTCTTGCGTCCTCAGCATATTTTTGAATCAGCCTCTCCCGCTCCTCCCTCAGCTCTCTCTCATGCTGTTCCTTCATCCTGGCTATCGTTTCCTGGTTCTGTCTCAACATCATCTCCTGGTTCTGTCTCATCATCTCTCTCTCACTGTCCATCTTATTATACAACACCAACTCCCTTCCCTCCCCCTCTCTCTCCCTTTCTGCCCTCCTCTCCTTCTTCATCCTTTTCAATCTCATCTTATTCTTCTCCTCGAGCATTGCCTTCTCTCTCAGTTCTTCCCTAACAGTCTGGAGCTGATCTTCCATTTTCTTCATCTCTTGCTCATGTTTTCGCTTCAGTTTTCTCTCCAGTGTGACTTGTTCTTTATGTATCTGCTCTTGTTTCTCCTTCAGGATGCGTTCTTTCTTCTCCTCAACAATCCTCTCAGCCTCTTTGAACATCTCGTTGGTGTAATGGCTTTCTCCGTTCTTCATGACCATTTCTCTGATCTTCTGGAGCAGCACAGTGACTTGAGACTGATCCTTTGCCTCGTTGTTGAGGGCATGGTACTGGCCGTTGCACCTTGCCACGAGCTCTAGCAGGTCAGGACTTTGATTTAAGAATTCCTCGATAGTTTTGCCTTTCAGCTGGTCGCCGCCAGTAAAGAGGACCATGCTGTATTTGTCTGCAGCCTGGCCAAAGATTTCTTGAATCAGCTGCACGGTCTGCATCTCCTCTTGGGTGAATCGGCCCAGCTTGATGACCACCAGGAACACATGGGGACCAGGAGCAGCATAGGAGATGCACTGGGTGATGTGCGCGGTGGTTTCCTCCTCGTCAAACCTGGTGTCAAACAGACCTGGAGTGTCGATGATTTCAATGGACTGTCCGTTCAACATACCACAGTATTTGGCACAGTCTATAGTCACAGACTCGGCGCTGAACTCTGACTTAAACACCTTTTGACCCAGGATGGTGTTTCCACTGCTGCTCTTTCCAGAGCCGGTCTTTCCCAGCAACACTATCCTCAAAGGCCTGTTGACACCTGATTAAAGAGTAAATGACAAAGATAAATTGATTGATGCTCCAGAGATTAAACATGTCACTGCTGGAAAAAATTTAATCCTTGAAAATGCTACTACAGACTAGCTCCCAGATCAATGTTATCAAATCCTTTGAATATTCTTGGATATTCTTGAATATTCTCCCCTGTGCTAATGACCAACAATTTCTGTAAGTTAAACCAAGATAACTTTCCAAGTTATCTTGCCTACGGGACAACAAGAACCTGAAAGTTCAGAGGTCTCATGTCCTGTGAAATTAACTTTCTTTTTCGATATTGAAGGGTCATGAGGAGCAGAAGACTGGGAAATCTATGACTAGACTCTCAGTTCACAGAGAAATGCTCTTTACCTCTATAACCCTTAGGCCCTCCTGTGATCCTTTAGGGCTTTTTTTTTTTTAATTTGCTCTTATTCTGTCAGTTTTTTATTCCGAGATGAAGATATCAGACAAAGAGATTCATTTGTCAATGAAATTTGAGATTCATATCCACACGTTAATGACATGTTCCTCTGTGTACATTTCTGTACATGCTCTGTGTACCAATGTACAGAGCATGTACAGAAAAAAGACATGTGACGGTGTCACCTTATTAAAATAAAGTGAAATGTAAAAATTAAAAGACAGAACAAAAAATAAACTAATTAAAAAGAAATGTTTTATTTGTTCTCATATGATTAGGTGTATTTCCCTGTGTTTTAAAAAAAATACAATGGGTGTCGCTAAAATATATTTGAATGGAATGCAAAAGTTTATATAAGGGAAGTGGAAGATGTTTACCCGGAACAACAAGTGACTGCAGAGGGAAAGATGTGGGACTCATGCCACGGACTATAAACAGGCTAAAACAAAGAACTGAAAGAAAATCAAAAGTATAAAAAAAAAGAAGAAAAACCAAAGGTACGCTGTGGTTTGGGCTGGACCGCCTGCGCTCCCACAGCTGTTTGGCCAACACGCGGAGGTGAACAAAGGGCTGCCTTCCCGACTCTTCCTGCTGACTTGATCCCGATGAGATTGTTTCTTTTTCTTTTTAATATTTTCCTGGTATACCAGTGTTTTTTGATGATCGATCGTTTTCTCTTTTTTTGGACTATTTTGGTGTTTTTCTGGAGGATTAAATGAGACTATTGAGCGGAAGAATCTTGGTGACCGGAGGATATCGGACGCGCCGCCAGACTTTGTGTTGTGTAAAAATGCTCTTTATTATGGACAATTAGGACTGAAATGGTGTTTTTTCTTTAGAAGGAAGATTGAAGTTTATTTAGAAATTACAAAGAGGCTGTTTTGGGGGATATTTTGTGTTTTTCTCTGAACGCAAGAATAATTAAAACTAAATGATCGCACCCGCATAATTGTTTCATTTCAGTATTATTCAGGATACTTAGTACTTAATCAGAACATTTTTTTGTTTATTTTTTGGTATTCACCCAACAATTAACTTAAGCCCAAAGAGTTTCCCCCCTTTAGTTGTGTACACGGTGGACATAGTCTGAGCATTACAGACAAAATGTAAGCCTAGGAAGGTAGCATTGCACTTTGTGCAGGAAAAAGTACCTTGGATGTGTGAGGAGTACAAGGTTGGGCTGTGTCTTCAACTGGACAAAAACTGCTTTAAGGACTATCAACAAGGGGAAAAAAACGCCTGGACATGGTCTAACAATAAGCTTTTACGTGGACATTATATGCTGTAGGCAAACAAATATTTTTCTGTATTGTTGGTTATGTCAGAACATTTGCACGTGTTCATTTACACTTTTATTATTTATTAATATATTCACTTTTCTTCATGAGCCAGCTGTAGCTCTCTAAAGAAGTTACCTTGAACCAAATCACGATCCTTGTTTATTTAGCTTGGAGGCGGAGATTTAGCCTACTTTTGAGCTGGAGAAGAGAATCGTTTTGTTTCTTTTTATCATATTTTTTTCTGATGATTAGGGACCCCAAGCCAGACTTCACGTGACGACAGAACCTGCAAGTCTGCAAAGATGGCACCTCTAACCCGTGAAAGCGGGACCTTTTTTTTTTTTAAGTCCTTTTTTTGGGCTTTTTATGGCCTTTATTGGATAGGACAGCTGAAGTTGTGACAGGAAAGCGGGTGAAGAGAGGGGGGATGACATGCAGCACAGGGCTGAGGCGGGGATTCGAACCTACAGCCACTGCTGGGGGTTGGCAGCCCCCGTACATGGGGCGGACGCTCTACCAACTGAGCTAATGTCCGCCCCAAAGCGGGACATTTTTGGCACATCATCTGGATCCATTGAGCTGGATGAGTGTGGACTTCTCAGCTCCCCTTTGGGGACAACCCAAAACCAGGACAGTCCTTCAGGCTCTCCAGTAGCTCCCGGACCAAGACCCGATCCAAAAGCAACATCATAGTAAGACCACAGTTCTGAAATCTTCCAGATGGGCTGGTAGTCCTGGTTTAATGCTCCATTAATTCCCCTTAAATTGACCTTTCTAAGGTAGGTTAATTTGTTAAAGTAATCCTCCATAACTGCTCTGTATACTTTATTATCTGTTCACTACTAATAACATCCTTTCAAGCATCATTACAACTCTGCTATTTAGTTCCGTCTTTAGTTTTTGTCATTTTAAGGTTCAGTAAATCCAGTTTGAATTTAAAGTCTTGTCTGTTGGGGTCTGTTTGGAAGGTTTGATATCCCTGTAAAGAAAACTTTCATCCACGTATATGAAATTGATTCTATTCAAATGTTGGCTTTCATGAACATGATTAAGGGTAATGAATAGTAATAGAGTAATTGATATATCATGTTAATCTTTATTGAGGTCATTACTTGATGATACCCCAATTTTATGAGTGTAAAATTTTCATTAATTGAATATTAATTTCCATAATTAATATTGATAAATAATCCAACAAATTATTGCAACCCATGTAAATGTGCCAGATTATAGCAGCAAGATGACATATGAAATTTTCATCGAATTACAGGACAAACATACAACATCATAGATGATATTCTCAAGACAAACCATGTTAACAGGACCCTTAGGGCTCTAATTTAATAGACCAGGTACAGGCGCGGCGCACCTGCCCTGTGCCATGTCTGTGCCTTGCAAACAGGTTGTGTCCCGGACATTTTGCAATTTCCGTGGACCTCAAGTCTCCATCCCTCCCTCTGGCACAGGGAAGGAGAGAAGGTGTGCCTCTGAGATTCTGGTGATATGTGTGCACTATGCACTTGCCAGCCAAATTACCACTGTACCAGGTTGGAGCTGGCGAGCTTACTGCACCAACATGAATCTGTCAGAACCTCCTCCAGTGCCCTGCAACACCCAACCCACCCAAGTGACCAGATAGTTATGCAGTAGTCAATGTGTGAGAGTGTTATTGATTGCAGGAACATAAATGCAGCACTTATAGTCAAGAGAGTTTCATATTTGTTTAAAGCCGACCATGTACTTTATAGGTACTTAAATGCAATTACAAGCTGCAGTTACTAATTTCCCAGAAATAAATTAGAGTTGGAGATCTTCTCATCTTGCACACAGTTGTCTTGGTGTTGAGAGGGGACATGGTTTGGTCAACCAGTCCTGAATGTGAGTCAATGTAAGTATCTTCTTTTGTATTTTTTGCTTGGGTAATGATTACAGCATCATCTGGAAATATTTGGAAATGAACATTGGAGCAAACATTTGGAAGATCATCTATGCATAAAGAGAACAGAAGAGGTCCAAATATGGAGCCTTGTGGGATACCTACTCAGTACTACAGAAATGGGAATTTGATGCCGTCTACCATTACACACTGTTTTCTGTTTGATAAATATGATTTGATTCAGGTTATGGCTTGTATGGATAAGGTACATTATGTCAATTTTCCTATTAGAATCTGATGGTCAGCAGTGTCAAATGCCCATTTCAGATCTAAAAATACAGCACCAACACAGCTGTCACTATCCAAAAACCCTATAGTTTTCTCAGCAAACATGGTGAGAGCAGTTTCTGTAGAGTGTTGTATACAGAAACTAAACTGAATGGGATAAAAAGAGTCCTTGCTGTTGTTTAGGTGGTCAGTTATTTGTTTTGCCACCCATTTTTCCAATATACACCCCTAATCAAAATCTTACGACCACTTGAACAATTGCTAGAATATGCATTTTGCACATTTGGATCTTAATGAGATTTTAAATAGAGCTACAATATGCAAAAGCAAGACGGGGGAGTGTGACAAAAAAGCACTTTGAAAAAGTAACTTATTGAAAACAACAAGGTGGATGTGGTATGTTTTTATGGTCCAGGAATCTAAATATTTAGATGAAATAAAGGTAGGACTAATATTTATGGTCAAAATCACAATACGGCTGAGGACTGTGGCGCTGGCAGAGGTCTGCGCTCTCTGAGGTCTTTTCAGGTTTTAAAAGGTTATTTTCTTTTCTATATGCCACACAGTAGCTGTCTTAAAAACCTCTTCACTTGCATTGTTATATGTTATGACAGCTCTGTGTATATTCTTAAACAATAACAGGACATGATTGTTTATCTAGTACATTTCCTTTATATTAAAATTCTACTGAATATCCTGTTTTCACTCCTCTCCTACATAGGTGCTCCTGTGGCAATTGTGTGAAAATGCCTAAAGCCTGAAAATATCTGTGTATTACCTTTCCTGCACTACGTCACTAACTTACCTGTTTTAATTAACTTGGTCAGAGGAAAACTGCAGGAACTCCCAGACCCACCATCCTGGACTCTGACCTCTATGCTTGAGTGTGTTTTTCACTACAACATGCATTCTATATTTATAGAGCAGACTATGAGCCTTTACTTCTAAGAGGAGTAATGCATAAGTATTTTGATATGAACGAATGACTGTTGAACAAAAATAATAAAGATTAAAATAACTGTTTCCCCCATCTCATTTTTTTCTTTCTTGTTATTTACTTATTAACATAACATGTAATATATGGAAAACTGAAAACACACAAAACAGTTCATGTAGACTTTTTATTGTGAAAGATATTTTGACATATAAAAACAAATGTATCGGCTGGTACGCTAGACATTTTTACATAAAGGAGGTAAAAAAGGCATGAAAAAAAGAAAAGGAATTTTTAAACACAAACCACAGAACCACATTGATAAACAATATGAATACATACATAAAAACACCTATCAAAGTAATTTTCAGTTCTGACAAAATCTTATCATGTCCAGCCCTTACAGATGCCTGGCCTACAGAGCCTTTGTGAGCTGATGCTGCCTGTGTTGTACTGTGGAGTTTCCTGATGCAGAAGACCAGTATGAGGGGTTCAGCGCTTCCTGCTGTTTGGAAAAGGAGCATATGGTCTGGCATTTTCTGCAGCTCCTTCAGGTGTGGTGTAGGGTCCTAAAAACATTTCTCAAAGACAAGGTCCAACAGTGCATCTGCATGATCTGAAGTGCAAGACACAAAAATTTATGTTTACAAGAAATGGCACCAAAACAAAAACCCCTCATTGCAGTGTTGTACTCTTTTTTCATTGTCTGTAATTGGCACAATGTCTTTAAGGATTATATATTCTCAACTCCATGATAAAAGTACGGAGCCCCACTGGTGACATTGTATAGAAAAAAAAAATAATGCATGGCCACGAGAAAGTAAGACGAGGCCACGAGATAGTAACGCGTGGCCACGCATTAACTATGTCAATCAATCAATCAATCAATCGATCAATCAATCAATCAATCTTTATTTGTATAGCGCCAATTCATAACAAGTGTTATCTCAAGACACTTTACAATAGAGCATAAAGTTCTTCATTTTATGGATACACATATATGCATAGATACATAGATACATATAAAATACAAATATACATATATATACAAATATATACATCCAACACCAACATGAATCCATATAGTCAATCATGAATCCCTCCATCATGGCGGCAAGAAAAAACCTTCTGTTAAGCAGCAGGAAATCTTGAATGTGGATCCCAGTCTCATGATGAACAGCAAATCCACACGATGCTGTGTTGGTGTGAGGGCAAAGGAAGGGAGGTAAGAGGAGACAAGTGGACTAAATTAAGAACTAAAGTTAGGGACAGATCCATGAACCATAGACCTGTCGTCTGATTTATTAGAGGTTAGCCTCTTGAGATGCTACATCTCATTTTCAGGAGGGTCCTCATGTCTGAATGGTTGTGGTGATAATATGTCATGGCCACGCATTATTTATCTTGTGGCCACGCGTTACAATCTTGTGGCCAGGCATTATTTTTTTTCTTTACAATGTCAGCGGGGCTCTGTATAAAAGTGTTTTTATTCCAGTTTCCTTTATCTTTTCATTTCCATGCTATGCCTAAGGCTTGTTTAACTTACGGAAAGCTGGCTCTGCTCTCACTGGCTTTGCTGTACATCCTTCCTCCTTGGATTTTGAGAAGCTGACTGTAACCAGCGGTTCACCATCAGAAAATGCTGCCTGAGGTCGACCAGCATAGACACAAGAAAGAAAAATGTTTAACCTGTTAGTGTATGAAAACACAAATCACAGTCATGCATTTTTACCTTTTTTGTAGATAAAATGTTTATGTCACGTTGTACTGAAGTCTTAATAAATTACATTAGATGTTACATGTAGTTTTTGTTCCTCAATAGATACATTAGGTATTTCTGGCAACTGATAATTCAGCTGAGGACCTTTATTTTTATCAATTATCTGACTGTATTCATTTGGGGTTTTAGTAATATTTTTTGATCAGACACATGTATCAAAAGTATGTCTTGAATAAGATACAACAGACTTTTCAGGGGTTAATGGGTTTTTACTTACAAATGTCACATTATGTGATGCATCATGAAATGTCTATGCCAATATATTGTCAGAAAATAAAACGGGAGGATAAAATTAAATCGCAAATCTTATTTGCCTCCCTCAGTTTTTCGTAAATCACTGATGTGTTAGTCATTCTAACTTATCCTCACAGTCACACAGCTCTTACGACAGCATTCTGTGTGCATTTATGAGTCTTTAAACTCACGGAAATAAGATTAAATTAGTTTGGTGATAACGACAGAGGCCAGAAAACCCAGTGATCACATCTGCAGCGTTGGCGTACATCTAACAGCAGCCAGCAAATTAATAGACCACAGAGACAATATTACTGCTCACAAAAGACAGCACTGTAAAGTCCCTATGTTTAGAAAACTGCAAAGCCTGTTTATCGTAACATTACAGGCTAAAACAACAGGCTAACCGCTAAGCTTAGCCTCCTGAAGCTAACACAGAGACAGGGGAGACACTGAGGAAAATATCTTACATTTGCTCCACTTCCCTCGGCTATTAGCAGCTCGTAGCAATTAGCAGAGTAACAGCACACAGCATATAAAATACTCACACTTCCAGGGTCCCAGGTTTGTTAATGCACCGGTGGAACAGTCAGGTCAGACTTGCTCCTGATTGGTCCAAAAGATCAACTGTGACGTCAGCAACTGCCCAAAATCCAAACTGCTCTTTGAAGGTCAGGATTTTACATTCACAAGCACCACTACTGCAAATACAGGTTTTATCATTAAATATCACATTTTGTGGGCTGGGAGGAAAGCCAAAGACAAAAATTTCACTAAAAGACTTAATAATGTGGTTTTTGCATAATATGGGACCTTTAAAACACATATGAAAGTGAAAATTGAAAACAAATAATTTATTCAAAAGCATTTAAGAATTGATTCAAAGCTATTTGTAATGACAAAAAACTTTTCATGTACTTATTTGGATTTTTATTGCACGGGTGATTTTTTTTAAAGTTCAAACTCAAAACATGAACTTTCAGTTTTAATTTTATTCTTAAAATGATAAAACTTTTGGTCCTAGTTGACCACCATATGTGATGAGCTGCCATGAAAGTGGGAAAGTACTAATTTGGGAGGTGAATTGGACGTTTAATGACTGCATATGTCTACAGCTGGGGAGTTCTGAAAAGGCCTAATGATTTGGTGTGTGTGTGTGTGTGTGTGTGTGTGTGCCAGTAAAATCTGGTGCCGGATTAAGTTTTGTTTGTCAGATGAGATAAGGCTGTTAAGGGAGAGATACGGCTTTTGAAGAAGGTTGAGCCAATGTACAAATAAGGTCTAAACTTATGGTGACTTGGTTCATGACAACCCTGTGAGAATTCAAAACAACTTTTCTAAAATGCTATACGTGAAGAAAATTCACTTAAACCAGGAACAGTTAGCTGTTGGTTGACTGCAGGTAGATCAATCACACTGGTTGAGGATTCCTAACGAATAAAAACCATTAAAACCTCAGGGGGCACCGTTATGGCAGATAACAACCTGTATGTAAATGGCTATATCTATCCTGTCTGTTATGTTTTTTGTTTATTAGAAATTATTCTAGGGACTTTTAATACATACATGATCAGAGTTATTGGTCATAGTTGGGCACTCTTCTGTAATTGTCACCACATACGATGCGCCTGATCGTGTTGAAGTACACAAGCACTGTCAAACAGAGATAGAAATCTCCTTAATAAACGACAGAGGAGTCCAATACTCAGAGACACAGGATATTTTTTGCCGGACGTGAAGGCATTCCAGAGAGATGAGCTCACAGAGCTCCCCCTCTCTTTGCAGAGCACAGATGATTTGAGCTGTGTAAAGTTTTTTTTTCCTAAAGTAAGACTTCAAACACTATAGTCAGTATTGACACAAAACTGAAACTAAGAGATGCTCCTCTTAGCAGGGGAAAGAGCTAAACAAAAATAGATGTTATATTTAATGTCACTTTGTGTTATTTCTTATTGTTATTGCTAATATTTAATTTTCTGTCAGTCACTAAGAGGAATTTGGCAGAGCTTTGCTGATTCTTCAGAGTCTTACCACTCTGGGCTGAAACCTGACACCACAGTCAGGCTCAGTGCGGGCTCATTAGTATACTAACAACTGAGGGATGATTAATGTGGGATGTGTGTGTGTGTGTGTTCGGACCGGCCTGCAGCCTGTGAAGGTGCCCCCTCTTGCCCCTGTGAAGCCCCGGCCTCATTTCTGAGTCTGATGTTCTTTTCAGGACCTGTTATCTTTGCAGAGACCGAGGGCTCCTTTTTATTTTTTTATTTTTCAGGTGGCTATCCTGTCACTCATGTCTACTGCAATGTTTAAACAAACACAGGTTAGAGCAACAAGTGAACTGGACCACAGCCAATCATACGCAAACACCGACTCAGTGTCTCTTATTGGTTTAGACCACTCTATGATCCCTCCATGAGTAAGAGTTCAGTCAGGAGGAGGACAGAGAGATGATGCACTTGGGACAGAAATCACTGTTTATGGGGAGTGCTACGCACACCAGACTATAAATGTAAGTCACACTCTTAAGAATTTTGGTCACGTGTGTGACCAAATTGGCTGCACTCTGGAGCCCTGTGATAAGTCTGACATGAAGGTTTTCAGGAAACCTGAAAATAAAGTTGGGATTTTGGTATGATTCAGTCTAAAAATCTTGAAGAAATAGTTGATAAAATGCCAAACGGCAACGAAATTTAAGTAGAATTTGAGTGAATGGAGTGTTATTATTGATTGATTGACAAATGAGCTTGTAATAGGCAAAATATAGAAGAGAGGAAAAAGGAAAAGAAAATAAGCACAAAGATAAATGTTATGTGTTTGGAAAAAGAGTGAGAAGAAGAAAGAAAATATTCCACAAAATAGTTGGTTTGATCCAAATCCATACCTATCTTTAATTTGCCTATTATTCATTATAGCCAATTTATTGATAGACGCATCCAAGAATTCTCGAACAACATTTTTTTCTAAAATCCTGTTGTACAAAGTTTGGCAAGTTACAGAGAATGTCTTCCACCTGTGATCGAGTAGCCCCAATGACGGTTCGTCAACAGGGGGCCTTAATTCAACATAGGAAGTCTTTTCAACACAACATAATTTGTCATTAAATTATCAAAAAATAACATAAAAAAGCATGTATTTTTACCCCACAGTAAGAGTCTGTCAGCAGCCTCTATCACCAGTCAAACACAGGGGTTTCCATTTTTTTACGTAGTATTTACGTTGTGAATACACTGTTCACGTACGGCAGGGCGCCGGAATAATGAGTGTCTAGTACGTAAATTTTCTTTTGCTCGGCACGTGCCTGAGGCGTCTTTGGGATTGACCACTTCAACTTTACCTGCGGGGCACAGAGAAGCATGCCCCGCACACTCCCACTTTGACTGACAGCAAATTAGCATTGTTCTGGTGTTTCTTTTCCTCATGTGACTGGACAACAAGTGCTGTCAATCAAATCATCACGTAGGAAAAATGCACTCTAATAATGAGTAAAAATAGATACACAGGAAGTCTGAAGTTCATAGAAACATACTACAGAAACAACAAACTGCAATTTTAATATTTTGCACATGTGCATGCAGAAATATCAGAGGTTTAGTGCACTGTCATTAGATATTACTTTTGCATTGTGAGAAAGCCTTTAAAAAATTACAGAAAGAAGAATAGATAATACTGTCAAGTCATGTGTCACAATTTACTGGTTAAAATCATGTTTGTTTGTCCCAAAGTGTAAGCAACACAATATTTACCTTTTATGTGTTTCACTGAGCTTAAAACCCCCTAAATACATTCTTACATCTTACACATTTCATTGGTATAAAAGATTCTGTTTGTGTTTACATTCTTGAGCCATGAGACATAAGCTATGTATAAAATAAGACACTGTTCAGTCGGCACAAGACATGTTCTTAAAGTGATGAAAATTACATAAATCACGGTTTTATTTTCTTCTTCTCAAACCTAAAGAGGAACAAAACTTTCCTGAGAAACACAATGAACCAGGACAGGCTGAGAGCTCTGACCATGCTGTCAGAGGAAGAGAGACTGTAGACGGAGATGACGGACTTCAGTCAGAGGGTCACTGAGGAGTTTACAGCCCAGAAGGAAAGGAGGGGAATCTCTGTTCAAATAGAGGATTGTTCAGAGGTTTCATTGTGAGTATGTTTTGTCTGTAGTATTTTTTTCAATGTAGTATCAAGTGTGTCTTTTTTTTTCCCTCCAAGGCTGCGCCCCCTTAAAATGTTCAACACCAGCTGCCACTGATTCGCCCTGACCCTGACACCAGAGGGTGTCCTGATCCACACTGTAGCAGCTACTGACTCTTGAAGCTGACACAGCTGATACGGTCAAGGGCTGATTTCACTTCAGACCATCATTAAAAATAAAAAATCATGAAAACTAAACTTCAGCAGTCTCATGACTCACCAGAGTTTTGGTATATCTTGCCCCTTCTCCACATGCTGCTCAGTGGAGGTGCTCCGGCCATGTTGGTGCGAGGCTTCAGTGGTCTGAGTGTCTCTGCTTCTCCTCAGACAGCTTTATAGTGCAGAGTGCAGACCCCACCCACAGACAAATGAAAGTGAAAGCAGCAGAGTGAGGTCTGGACCTGGGTTTCTAGAGTCATTAGAGGAGAGTGTTTATAGTGAATTATTTAAATTTTTATCTTTTTTTTCATTTCGTTTTATTTGCATGTATTGTTTGTTATCTGCTAATTGTTTTCATTTCTTACGTTTAATTTATTACTTTTTTACTTGCTGTTTTGATGTCTTTGTTTTATGTGTTTTTTGTTGTTTTGTCTTTGTTGATGCGTCTTTTTATTTTAGTTTACATATTGTATTGTTATTATGTTCTTTGCATTTTGATATTGACTTTGTTACTGTGCCGCTATTTTTTGTGGAAGTGAAAAATATTCTTTGATCATAGTTTGTTGTATTTTGTGGTATTACTGTTTCAATTCTTGGGTAATGTACATATTTCACTAGTTAAAGCTATGGTCTACTGTGCTGCTATTTTTTGTGGAAGTGAAAAATGTTCTTTGTTCATAATTTGTTGTGTTTTGTGGTATTACTGTTTTAATTCTTGGTTAATGTACATATTTCAAAAGTTAAAGCTATGGTCTACGATTTTGGAAGCTTTGTACATCTTAATAACACTGTTTATAAGGCCGTTATGGTCCTATGGTACGATCTACGCAATATAAAGACCAAAAAGAATGAAAAAATCCATTCAGTATATCCGCTGCAAAGCAGCATAATAGTTGACCAATCCAAACCGCCAGGGGATTGGTCTGTGAGTCCATTCAATCCCCTGTCTCCCCTGCTCCGCACTGTCTCACTCATGGTCCCGCCTCCTCCCCACTACCTCCTTCATGTACCGGTGAGCTATAGCAGCACAGCTACTGAAGCGTCATGGAGCCAGGAGGCTGCTTCTGTTACCCTTCACATTGAAGAGAAGGAAACGTAAAAGTTTCGAGGAAAAGGATGAGGTAAGGAAGAAATATGAGCAATACAGGTCTCAACGGAGACTTAACATTGGAGAGAAGTACGGTGGAATGCAGAATGCTGCAGAATGATTTGGAATTGTTGAACACCGCGGCGGCCGCCAGCTACCAAACGGCCGGCCGCAGCACAGGCCACCGGCTGCAGCACTGGGCACCGGCCCTAGCACTGGGCACCAGCTGGCGAACGACTGCAGCACCGGCCGCCGGCTAGCGAACAGCCGCAGCACCGGCTGTTCCGCCCCTGGTTGAACAGGTAATAGCTTTGTTTACTACAGTGGGAGATGTCTGCTGAATAACTCTGGTTAGTCCGTGCCTATACTGGCTAATGACTGAACGTTGTTGGTCAGAACGGGTAGGCTCTGTCAAGAGATTTTAGCATAAGTTAGCCACGCATCGTTAGCATTGTAAACTGAGCTGGTGAGGACACGCCCAGAAATGTAAATCCTCACCCACAATCGGCTCCGCTCTGGCGACGCCAGACCCGCTTCACCGCCTGTCCAATTGAAATGATCACCACTGTGTGTTACAAGGGGGATGCCTGTCGTGTTTGTTGCTTTCAGTTGAGCTGAGTTGTTTTTGGTTGTTGTTGATATTTTATGCCAGCCGGCTTCTTGCTCTATCAGAGGGGGCGTGTTGTGAGGAGGCGACACGAGCTGGGGGCGGGATCTTGGAATACTGAGAGGAGGGGTGAGTGAAGGGGGGGCAGGCTGCGTTTTTCAAATCTGTCTCAACAGCCAAACTGGTTTTCAGATCATAGACCCTAGCTTTAACCCAACAATGTCATCCTTTCTGAACAAACATGGTCCCTTTGATACCTGTTTCAAAACGGCCTGTCAAACATTTATTAAGAGTCGAAACAGTGGACTGTCCTTAAATCTTCACTAATGCTGGTTAATGACGTGGAAAGATGTGTTGGTACCAGAGCTGAGCTTTGCTGATCCCCCTTCCTGCAGCCCTTTTGTGGTCTGGAGGGAAATTTTAACCCGCCGAGTATGGCTCAGAATTGTTTTGTGTGTTCTTCCTTTTAGTTTCAGTTTGAGTGCCTGTCTCAGCCTGGGCTGTTAGATTACACAGCTCACTGCTCTGGACTGACTGCAGACAGAAAACCATCTAATGTAGGGAACACAAAGAAATTCAGAGTTTTCAAGCATTTACAAACCCAAAGGTCCAATCAGACATAGATGATAATGTCTCTTTTATTTGGTACACACTCACTGGCCACTTTATTTTATTATTACACTTCACTAGTGTTGGGTCGGTCTCTCTTTTGCTGTAAGATATGCTTTAATCCCCTTTTAATCCTGAATAAAACAGTTTTGAAAAGTCTTGGTAAGAGAAGGGTTTTATATGTATACTATAACACACGCAAGCACACACACAGACATATACATATATATGTGACACCATGACCAGCAGCTAATAGCACCAAGGTAATTCATACCTTCTTACTGCACTGACTTAAAGTGTTTTTCATAATGTCCCTGCCTTTCAAAAGTAACCTAGCATTATAATATTTAGGGTAATTTATGTTGTACACCACCAAAACAATAAATAATTATTACCTGTGTACCTGGGGAGAGATCCCCATTCCAGTCCCTCCATGATGCTGCACTGTGTTCATGGTCTGTGTGAAAACAGGACACATGGTTTCTTTAGGTGTGGCTCTTAAACTTAAAATCTGGTTTGTGTACAGTCATATATTAATGATTGTCAAGATTGTCTGTCTAAAATAAAATATTGTCTAAAATATGTATAGTATAAAATATTGCTTGCCTGTCACTCACAGATGCACAAGTTGATTTGTTATCTTCACACTGCATATTATTTTGTTATGTTATGTTATGTTGATAGGAAGATGGTAGTGAAGCCAAGTCCAGGTCCTGAAGGAGAGAGGCAATGAGAAGGAAGAGGACATATCAGAGTTCTTCATGGCCAGGACTGCAAGATTCAGTACAGACCATGATACAGATGTTTGTGTGTGTGTGTGGGTGTGTGTGTGTGCAGCTGACAAATCTGCAGAAGGTGTGTGATGCTGTCAAAGAGATATGGACCAACATCTCTGAGAGATGTTTCAGCAACTTGTTGATTCTATGACACCAAGAATTCAGGTAATGGATCCAATCCAATACCCATACACACAGCTGATAGACTGTTCAATGTGCTGTGATAAAGACACCTCACCAGTCCATCAGAGCAACAGCTCACAGTGTTTGGGAGTGGGCAGAAACTTTCAGAAACATATTTGCCAGGAGATTTGACAGTTGTTACAATAAACAAATGTTGGGCTGAAAAGATTCCTCGGATAATCCGGGTTATTAAATTACTAAAAATCCTCGGGGGAAGTTATTTCCCTCTGGGATTCTTTTAAATTATCATTTGGTACAGACGACCACACAGTATCTGTGGTGCAACGCACGTGCTGCTTCAGCTGCTGCCCAGCTGTAACAAAGATGTGCTTCACAGATTGTAAAGTCATACAGAAAGAGAAAAGAGGGACAGAAAGAAGAGAGTCCATAGAGGAAACACAGAAAGTATCCAGAGTTCGGGATTACTACAAGTTGAAACAGAAAGAAAACACAGAAACAGGGCTGCCAACTTTTCAAAAAACTTTGGAGTGATTTAGTGGAACCAACCAAAATTTTGCCACATACATGGCCGGACAACTTTTGACACAGAATGTCCCATTTTGTGTAGGTTTAATCATACTATGTAGCACTCAGAAGTTATCTAATTGTGCATCAACAATCAACTCAGGTAAAGGAATAAAAGAAAATAAAAATAATGTATTTTTGCTGTGTTGTCTGATCCTCCTGAAATGTCCTACATAGTGATATTATACAGTAAATGCACTTATGTTGTTCTTTCTCAAAAGTTTGTTTCCTACCTGTCTAAAGGTTTGTTGATGCACAACCAGCAATTCCAAGACCAGAGTTTTTCTCACCAAAAACATCGGTCTGATCATCACTACAGCAACTTTATGAGAACTGAAAGCTCAAAACAATATACTTTAATAAATAACCAATCAATCAAAATACACTTCAAAAATGGTCTGTATCAACCTATTAACATGCAGGAACAAAAAAGAATCTGAATATGTTAAAAAACTTAAAAATGCACAAACCTTTACACAATTAACCCCTTGAGCCTGTTTATGATAATGACACATACTATTGTGACACCTTTATCGAATCAATATTATCGAAAATGTACTACAAAAACATCTGAAGAAATCTGATAAATGATAAAAATGCCCTCCAGTGGATAATCGGTTGCCAACAACACCTAATGTACGGTGGCTGAGAAGGGTCAAACCCGCTGCAACACGAAAACAGCTGCAAGTCAACAGTCTGCAAGAAGAGCTGCCAAGAAGGGTCACACACGTGGCACAGAGTCAAACGCAAACACAAATTAAACTTGTTGCATTTTATTTTGTAGTATTTTATTTCGATATCATGACATCACTTCCTTCTGATGCTGGAGGTGTGGAGTCTCCAAGAAACTCGGCTGAGAGTGGAGGTCTGCAGCTGGACTGTCTTGGAATATAATAACCAAAACGTGAATCTCTTTGGTGTTTAATATAAGCTTCTGTTTTAGTTAAAAAGCTATATCTCCTTTGAGGAACTTTCAGTTTGACTTTTAAAGAAGTCTCTTATGTTTTCTTTTCTTCTACATGCTTGCTGTGCTTAAATACCAAACACATACACACACACACATACACACACAAATAGAAACATTAAAGTGACTGAAACAAAGCAGAACAAATGTCCAACATGTTAACAGCTTACAGAGGCAGATTGAGCTCCTGGACGATGAGAAACCACAACTGTGGGCGAGTCCAGGCACATTTTACAAGGGACGGGCCTCCCCTCATATCTACAGGTACCAGATGGAGGGACAGTGGGGATGGCCAATCATATGTTAGCAAGAAATGGTAAAGCTAATTGATGAGCGATATTAAGTTAGGGTATGAGGACTGATTTTGCTTTAAAAGGCTTGTATATAATATTGGGCATAATATTGATATGGACATGTCCCTAGTGCCCCTACCCATTTCTACATCCTTGTTTAGAATCTCCTATAGATCCAACAGTGCAAAATGTAAATTCTTAAAATTTTTCAACTGGTCCTAAAATTTTGATCGGGTGTGTAGACAGTACATATAAAATACATTTTTAACTTCTGCTTAGCAGCAGGAAATCTTGAATGTGTCTCATGATGAACAGCAAATCCACACGATGCTGTGTTGGCTGTGTGGGTGAACAGAGGGAGGTTGGCACTGAATATTTTATTCTGCTTTGCCTGAGCACCAATACCATAGACATTCCAAGAAACAAAGTTTAGAGTTGACATGCTGGGGAGCTGTTATCAGTGTGAGAATGGGAAATGATTATGGTGTGTGTGTGATTGCGTGGTGAACGTGGGTGTGTGAGTGCATATGCATGAGTTTGTGAGAGAGGCTTGCAAAAGTGCATCCGTAGTTAGATCCTTTTAGCTGTTTGCCTTGACATTTGACCAGTTTTTTCTGTTCAGTGTTCAAATTCAGTTGGATGGGGTTGGTTGTTGGAGGTGTTATTTGCCCCAGACAGTGGTGTTTTATGAAGTTCTTAACTGCTTTCCCTGGGTCGTCAGTGATGTGTTCAGGAATACTGGATAAAACCAAATTGTCTTCCATGCTTCAAGTTTCTAGGTTCAGAATTGTCTCTTTCATAGTTTGGTTTTCTGTTGTGGCGGAGGTGAGCTGAGGTGTGACAGAGGTAAGTTGGTTGGTGATTGTATTGATGGTGTGTGGTCGAGTTTTGTTTTCTTTGGCGAGTGACTCAATCTGTTGTAGTGATTAAAATTCTTTGGTTAACACTTCAACCAGAGTGATTCTAGAATCGACTCTGGTGAGGTTTTGTTCAGTGGAGATTATGCTGCTTTCCTCTGTCTAACGGTGGATATTCGGGGATGGTGTCTTGAGTTAATACTTGTTTGATTGATTTATTGTTTGATTGATCGAGATGCACCTGGGCTGGGTAGACTTTTTAAATGAGGCCATCTGTAGTCCAGAGAGAAGCTTAGTTTTTTGGATTTTCTGAGCTTGGAGAAATATGAAGTGGCCATTGTGCATTAACTGGTGTAGAAAAACGTGATATGGTCCTCAAGTTGATCGAGGTTGATGTATGAAATTGTTTTGAAAAAAAGAGGAGGGATGACAGAGGTTTGTCCAGGTGAACAAAAGATGCAGAAGAGTTTTCAAAGTTAAAAAAAGGACCTTTAAAGACAAGTTGTTTTGGTCTGACCAGCAGGACACCACCGTCTTGGATCTTACATTGTCTAGAGAGAGTTGTGTTCATAGTGCATGGGTGGCCCTCTCCAGCTACAAATTTGTGACTGCTTGAAAATACTGAGTTCTTTTGTTTCCCTGCATTAGATGAATCCCTGTCTGCAGTCAGTAGAGAGCAGTGAAAAATGTTATATAACAGCCTGAACAAGAACTGCTCCCTTTTCCTGTAAACACTGAGGCTGTGTGAGGGACTCTCAGGGAGTTTCCAGGGCTGAAATAAACACTGGCCTGGAACAAAAGGTTAAACATTAAAAATAAATCGGGCACATACTTGACTGATTAAAGCTTCCCTATCAGACCATGAAAGGGCTGCAGGGAGGGGACCAGCAATGCTCAGCTCTGGTAGCAGCACGTTTCCACATCGTCCTCAAGAAAGAAAACAACAAACTCAACAAGCATTACTGAAGAACAGACCACTGTTTGGACTCTTAAGAAATGTTTTACAGGCGTTTGGACACTTCAAGGCATTTCAGACTTTAAATGATTAAGTATTTCTAAGAATATTTGAGCATAAATATACATAAATGTCGATGAAGTTGCATACTATGACAGCTATAGACCCCGTCGGAGCCTACGTCATCAACAAGCTGCGTGCGCATCATGGCAACGGAAGTACCGCTTCATATCATTTACCCAGCATTGTTCGCGCCACTCGGAGTAGCAAAACCAAAGGCTAACGCAAAACTGTCGGCATCATAATGTCAGGTTGTTGTGTTTTTGGTTGTACGAACCGAAATACTCAAGAGGGACTTAAATTTTATCGCATACCAAGGGGTTCTCGGCCGTTTCAGAGCAACCGAAGGCGGCTGTGGCTCCAGGCTATCAAGCGAGAGGATTGGACGGATGATACCATCAACAATGCACGCTGCGCGGTGCCCACTTTATATCAGGCAAGTTTTGTTTTCTTAAACATTTGTAAAGTGTAGACGCACAATTTGATGTAGTCAAATGTAGAAATACCTGTGGCTAAAAATCAAAACACGTGTGCAGGAGAAGCGTCGTTGGACTTTCAGAGTCCAGATTTCGTGCCTTCTGTTTTTGTGTACACAAAACAAAGCAAGAGACCAGAAGCAAAGATGGAAAGGTATGACTAACAAGCCCTGACTCCTAATCACTGCGCTATGTAAAAAGAAAAGGCACATAGGGTGTACATGTTTATCCACAAGTAAGCTAATCTCTCAACATTTTCATTTTTGTATTATTAGGTACCATAGAAAAAGGAGGAGAGATGACAGAGTACCAGTTCAGCCTGGTCCTTGTGACACTCTAGAACAAGGAGAATCGAGCATGGAACACTGTCAAGGTAAAAAAAAAATAAGATCCACATCACTAAGTGAGTATATGAAATTATTTGGAATTAAAGTAATGCTAAGCAAAAATTGTCTTCTGTTAGTGGTTTGGTTCTCACTGCTACTCCAACTTGGTTTCCTGCGCTGTGGTCCAGTGTTCTATACAATTTTCAGTATTATGCCAGATGAAGTATATTATGTCAGCTACTGAATCTTTAATTGGATTTCCTCTTACATACTTGTCACAATCTGCCATATTCAAGACAGCATGTTTTTTTGGCGATCCTGACCGCAAGTGGCAATAGAGATGACAAATTGTCACTTAATAGACCACACACAGATCAAGATCAGTACTGAGTACAAATAAGCAGTATGACCCTGTTTATGGAGAATAAGCTTTTTATGTTTTACAGCAGATGCTTAATTTTTCATTTTTGCTGATACGATAATTATTCCCTTGGTGTTTTTGTGTTTAAGGACAAGAAGATATCCCAGTTCCAAGGAATGAATATGACGATCTCAACCTGAGGCACCGTTAACTTCAGGATGAATATGCCAACCTAAAGCAGGAGTTTGCCAAACCGCTGGCTGAGAATCACAAGTTAAAAGAGGAACTGGAAAAATCAACTTTTTCCTACGCAACTGTAAAATCCAACATTGGAAAACTGATTTTTTTCACTGGGCTAACATCTGTTATCTTTGAATGGCTTCTTACAAAAATATCATGCAGTGTAGAAAGAATAAGCCAAAAACTTAGTCAAGAGGATCATTTGTTGATTGTTCTTATGAAATTAAGGTTAGGCCTAAGTAACATTGACTTGGTATATAGATTCAATGTATCTAAAACCACCATATCGAATATTTGTAGGAGCTGGTTACCGGCCATGGCCATGATCCTCAAGCTGCTCATTATGTGGCCAAGCAAGGGAGCCATACTTAAAAATATGCCCAAAATCTTCAAACGCAATTTTAAAAGATGCCGATGTATCATCGATTGTACAGAAATTTTTATAGCCAGACCAAGTAATTTGACAGCCAGGGCCCAGACATGGTCAAATTATAAACACAACAACACAATAAAATACTTAATTGGCATCACTCCTGCAGGGGCAATTTCTTTTCTCTCTTCTGGTTGGGGTGGACGGGTATCAGACAAGCAGATTACTATCGAGTCTGGTTTCTTAAAACTGTTAGATCCAAAAGATGAGGTATTAGCAGATAGGGGATTTCTTATAAAGGACGAACTTGCAGCTTATGGTGCAACTCTTTGTATTCCTCACTTCACAAAGGGAAAGAAGCAACTCTCTGCAAATGAAGTGGACACATCTCGACAGCTTTCTCGTGTTAGGATCCATGTTGAGCGCGTTATTGGCCGGTGGAAGAGTTTTAAGATTTTGCAAACTGTGATACCACTGTCCCAAGTTAACATGTTAGATGATATTGTTGTTGTATGTGGTGCGCTGACAAACCTCTGTAAAACTGTTGTTCCAAAATAAGTAACTACTGAAGAACTCTGTTTAAAACAATATTGATATAGATGTAGCTGCAGTCCTAAAGATTATATTTATTTATTATGGATTCACATATACATGATACAATCAGTTACGGGTCTGGTGTTAGACCATGAGTTATAGTTGCGTCAGCATAACCCTAAAATGCATTGTCTTGCTTAAATTGTGTCATTGTCCTGTATATAGGTTTTTGTTTATAAATATAAAATGAATTTATCTTTTTATACTTATCTTTTTAACTTCTATATATCTTTTCTAAAGATTTTCTCAAAAGTATGTGTATTTGGTCAATGTGACTTGGATATGTACAGCATGAAATGAAAAGTTAACATGTCTTGAACTGAGTAAGTACATCGATGATTAGACAGCACTCAACAACAATAAACAACATGAAATGTAAGGAAATGTGTTTATTTTCCTCTCAGTGTAAATAGAGGTAGACAGAGTGTGACATCACTTAGAATGCATGAACAACACAATATAAAAGAATACCTTAACATTGCAAGCAGAGCCTACAATCGGGATAACAGTAGTAGTTTGGTAAACCTTTTTATAAACATTAAACTACTCGAACTGATTTCATAAACAATATTGACATTTTGAGGATAACATGTATATTAAGTAGGGATGGGAATTGATAAGATTTTATCAATACCAGGGCTGTTAACGATCCTGCTAATCGATCCAATTCTTTAACAATTCCCTTCTCGATTCCTGCAGATTTTGCATGTGGGCAAATGTAAGTCTGATTTTCAGTGGTAACAATGTCAACCACATCACAGCATAAATAACTGCTTCTGCATGTTGCTGATGTTTCCACTCAATTAAGGTTGTGTAGTATTGCAATGAAAATTAAGCTACAATTCTGATGAGGGCTGAACAATTTGACAAAGTAATCTAATTGTGATTTTTTTCCCCCAATATTGCGATTTACTCTGGGGTTGTTTTAATGTTCCTCATCTTATGTATTCTTAAACAAATGAGCAGTAGATCTTTTTATATTAAAACTAATATGACATTGAATTAATCTGAGGATAAAAGATTTGAGAAAAAGTGGAGAAGTGAAGAACAGAAGCAAAATGGGTATGAAATTGAAAAAAAAAACTGGGTGAAAATGGTATGAAAGTGGAAAAAAGATTAATAAATAGGTGCAAAATAGGTATGAAATAAAAAAAAGGGAATAATTGGCAAAATAATCCAAAAGTGGCTTAGGAAAATTGATTATGGCAGCATAATTTGGATGAAATTTGAAATTAAATTTCAAAAAACATGTAAAAATTCCAAAAATGGTCCTGACAGTGGCCAAAAAAGATGAATTGGGGCAAAATAGGCATAAAGTTGTAAAAAAGGTAAAAATGGTCCAAAAAGTGGGAAAAAAGTGTATAAATTGTTGGGACTCATATAGAGGTAAAAAAAAAAAAAAAAAATTGCAAAAAACTACATCACAATGCCAAAATTTTTAACACATTTTGGGCTGAAAATATTGAACCTTCTGCTATTTGAAAACTGCAACTAGCCATATTGTGATTTAATCTAATTTGCAATTAATTGTTCACCACTAATTCTGATGCTTCTGAACTCTGTCAGTGGAAGGAACTGATAAGGGAATTGATTAGCAAAAAAATTAATGATATGGATTCTTTGATGGAGCTTTAAACGATTCTCAACTGGAATTGGTTTTCGATTCCCATCCCAAATATTAAGGTGTTAAAAACCTTAGTGGGCTTAGTAACCAATAAACCATTTAATAGTCAGGTAAATCCATGACACAGCTTATGGTATTTGTCTATCAGACTTCTAACACTTCCCACAGGACCATGTTGCCGGCTTTCTTTTGATTTTTGCACAGCTGTAATGGAAGTAGTTCTGGCATTGGACACAGCTGATCATTTTGCCAAAATCTGGCCTTTCACACGCCTTACAGGCTTTGTCAGACTCCAAAGCAGGGTCATATCTTCTTGTCAGGAGTTCAGGCAACACACTGGAGATGAAAAAGTCTTGTACCTTAAGCAGGGTTTCCTGCAGAAACTCTTGGTTTCTGGGGATGCGTTGCACAATAAATTCCTCCTCTGACCACACCACAAAGTCACAGTACATAACATTACACACAAACATGTGAAGCTGTGTCTGATAGTAGTATGGGTGTGATTGTTTTAAAGTGTCAGATTGGTCCAAACAAAACTGTTTGTCTTGTGTACATCCATGAAAGTTGTGGCGATATTTGTATGGACACTTTATTTCCACCACACCTTTGCCACAGCAGGTGCAGCTTGATATGCCATCTGGTGATGAGCCAAGGTGTGGCTCAGAATGTAACACTGCTAAGCCACAGGGCCTTACACAGAAGTCTGAATGACTTTTGGCCATAAAAACTGTGTAAGCTTGGCGTGCAGTTTCCTCCATGTTTTGTCCCCACACAACAGATGGAACAGTTAATGTGTTTGTGCTGTATTGCATTATATTCCCCAGATATGTTTTACTGATGTTGTCAGTTGTGGCTGCATGATAAAATCGGGTGCTTGTGATCCGACCAGCCCTGTGGATGTGCCACTCTCTTGACTTTGACTGTTGCCGGGTAACAGTTTCAAGTCTTTCACACTGATGAAGCTGAAGTTTAGTTTTTAGTCTGTGAAATGTTTCCTTGCTTCTATCCTGTAATTCCTGAGGTGAAAGGTCTCTGTATGCTGGATTAAATAAAGCAGTCAGGGGCTCAGGTAAGTCTGGATGCTCTTCTTCATCATTGTCAGATGATGCAGTGTCTGTATCACTGTTCTCCAGACTTGTCAGTATGGCAGCATCTGGTGCCACAACCTGCAGTTCCAGGATGTCCTCATCTGTGAGCACTGATAGTAAAGAAACAAAAAGATAGTTACTCAGTTGCAATATGTCCACATTTTAACAACTGAGGAGAACATTTAAAAGTAGGGTTCCATACTGCCCCTAAATGGGATATATTTTGTCCCTAAATCTTGAGACCGTATGAGAACACTGATGAAATGCTGAACTGTGCTCCTGGCTAGTCTAGAGCCCTAAAAGTTGCACTGTAATAAATATGAATCATCTCTAGCCTCTGAACTAATACATGCCTCTGGGTGTCTTGGTGTTCTTCTGAGCTGTCTCTGAAGCTGCTGGAAACTTCCTGGCTAGAGTCTTTGGCTTGTGGAAGCTTATATCCCTCAGTGGAGCTGGCTTGACTTCTTTTCTACTCTGTTTCCACATGCACACACCTGAAGTAACTGCCTCTTTCTCCGTCCTTCCTATTCTAACACAGAGCTCTATTTTGAATAGTATCGCAGCTGCATGGCTACAGCAGGATCCAAGACTGTAATGTAAAAAGACATTTTTTAAAAAAACAGTCTTCTCTGGTACATATGATTTAATGTTAAAACCACGGCTTGAGAAGCTAAGGGCAAAAATTGGGAAGATCATAAAATATACTCACCCAGCCATACAAGTGCAGTTTGCCGTGTGTATATAGTTGTCCACTTTGTTGATGATCACCCACGCCTCATACATGGTAGTCTTCTGCCCTTGCCTTTGGCTGGGCAGGATTTCAGACATCAAAACACAAAACTCTTCGTCAATGTCCTTGTATTTCACCTCCTGTACATGTCCACAAATCGCGTAATCATAGGCGTCCAAAGACTTGTATGCTCGCAGCTTCTCTCTTGTGTACACGCTCGGTTTTTCAATTAAATATAAGTAAATATCAGGCCACTGAATATTGGGCCACTTAGTAACATCATAGTCCCATTCGGTAAGTGTACAGGGATCTGGGAGCCTCTTGCCATTTGTTAAAGTGAGCTTTTTAAAGTATTCTTCGCGATCTTTTATCGATAATGCACCCGCATAGGTTGACAAGCCGCTGCTACCCGCCATACTTCCGTTGCCAGGATGCGCGCGCAGCCCGCTTTGTTTACCAACAGTAAATGGGTCTATAGGGCATATACCAGATTTTCTGAGCTGTAAGTCACACTGTTTTCATAGTTTGGTTAGTTCTGCGACATACTCATGAGCGACTTATGTATCCAAATGGTAATTCATACAGACTAAAGCAGAGGTTACTCTGACTGCAATGAAGAAAATAAAGAAAGATGATCACAGGCTGTAGTAAGATGGACAGAGCTGAAGGAATGAGTCCAAAGATGGTGCTGGAACAACAGGCTGAAGGAAGCACATAATTATAAGTAATTATTAAATTTTAAGTCAATATTAATCATTTTTTGAATTGTTGGTTATTATTTAAAATTTCTGTTTGTAATGAGCTAACTTTCACAGCTTATCTACAGGTATTGTCACATCTGCCTACGTCACAGCCAGCGAGCAGCTCTGAGTGATGGCATATGGGGAATCAAACGGTGTCTCATTTCTTAGGAGTGCACTTTCATCTCCTCCTCTTGGCTGTGAAAACAGAGAGTTAAGGGCAAGGGGTGGACAAAAGGGTTGGAGGTAGTATATCTTGATGCAGGTGCAAAATAAGGTTGTCTTGTTCTTAGATTTCATTTAGCAGAAATAAAAGTACACACGACACACATTTGCTTTTAGGTGTTACCCCTTTTGTAAACTTACATGTTCAAGATGATATAGTGGTGGAGTTTAAAATTTAACAGTAAATTGTTTGTGTGCTCAACTCAGGGGCAGACTGGGGTGGAGGGGTGGCCTGGGAAGTCATTGACAGAGAGGCCCACTTCATGCGCGGTGTGCGAAGCAACCAAACGGCGACACAATTTTCCCATATGGGAAAAAAGACTAATTTAACATTGTTTTGGACCATAATAATATAGCAGGGCTGCCAACATTTCAGAAAACCTTGGAGTGTGATTTGGTGAAGGCAATCAAAATTTTGCCCACATATACGGTGACATTTAACACAAAATACCTAATTTTGTGCAGGTTTAATCAGACTATATAGCACTCAGAAGTAACAAAAAGGTGCATGTGCAATCAACTTAGGTTAAAGGTAAAAAATAAAATTCAAACAAATGCTATATTCTGCTGTGTCTGATACGTCAAGCTCTTTAGACCTACATAGTGATATAAACAATAACTATAATGTCATTGTTCCTCATAAGTCTATGTCCTACCGGTCTACAGGTTTGTGTTCATGCACAACCAGTAGTCCCAAGACCAGGGTTTACTCACCAAAAACACTGGTCTGATCACCACTACAGCAGCTTTACAAGAATTAAAAGCTCAGACCAATATATAAATCTATATGACATTTTTAATAAAAAGCTGAACTAAATCAAACCACACTTTGATTTTATTTTTTTTATCAGACTGTCAACAAGCAGCAACAAAACAAAATCTGAATATATCACATAACTTAACAATACACAAACCTTTACATAATTAACCAATTAAAGCCTGTTGTATCTTATTTGATACATATGTATTTGATACCTTTATCAAATCAATATGACCTACAAATACAAAAGAAACATCTTATTCAGATAAATGGTAAAAAAGTGTCTTTAAATGGATTATCAGTTGCCAACAATTAATTCTATCAAATGAGATACCAAAATATACGTGTTAAATTTTATTGAATTTTTTTCTTTGATTTTAGTTGAAAGTAGGATTAACATTTCAGCTCCCAAAAAGTAGAATTTTCTGGCTATTATTTGTGCATTCATTTTTTAAAGGGTTAAATTATGTAATGCAATTAAATATACAATTAGCCTAGATTTAATTTTCCTTTAGTAAATGGACAAAGTTTTGGTATCAATTTGTAGGCTATAAGTCCACATTACTATGAACTATCTATTAAAAAACTTTGAAAATATATGTAGTAATTTTAATTGGAGGACAATAAGGAGTGAAAATTAAGAGTCAGAATTTAATTAGAAACTTGATCTGTTCAAGTTAACATCTAATATTTGTGTCATAAATGAGAGGATGAGGATGTCACAGCCAGGCAGAGGGGAGTGGGAGTTGGGGTTAAAATCTTTCAAGAGTTAAAATTGTCAACTAAAATGTTTATAAGACTTGACTTGTATTGTACAGTCAGAAAACATAACCATACAATTGAAAAACCTTTATTTGTGTTTACAGCGGGGATTTTTGGGGGACAACTTAAAGAGGGGACACGACCAGTTGTTTAATTTTTGTTTTATTCTAGTGGATAAACTCAGACATACTCTGATGAATGTTTGTCCTTTTAGGCCCCCACCTCTAAAGACATTTTTACCTCATTTATGCACTGTCCACTAATAATGGCCCTGAGACCCACTTATGGGCCTCCAGCCACAGGTTGAGAACCACTGCACTAGTAGATTGTATTTGAAGCTTGATCCTTAAAAGATTGCTCACATAATGAAGAATATGTGATCCAGGGAACCTCAGGATGAATGTATCATTTAGAAAACAGTGAGTGAGTGAAAACAGCAGCTCAGATGGACTGATGAACAATGTTGACTTTTGATTCATCAAAAGGTTGACTCGTCTTTTTTTAAGTCTCTGTGTTCATTTAAAATGTGCTCATGAGCTATCAAGACACAGTTTGAAATATTAAATCACACATAGTGACTGACGATCTCTCACTGTCTGCTGGGATGCGCGTCTCTCTGCGCCTTTACGCACACCGGCACAAAGAGGAGCGCGCGTACACGGAAAGTGAAAGTTAAAGTCACACAACCATCCTATAAGTATGTTTTATAGTGGTTATATGGTATTTCTTGGCATTTTCTAGTGGGTACAGGGTGCATACCTGCATATCTTGTACATTACACCACACGACCTCTGCGTTCTCTGCGCTTTTGTGCCTCTGACTTGAGCGTGAGAAATCGGACGTGTGGCGTGAGTGCGTGTGAAACCAACCAAATGCGCGAGTCTCACGGCTAATGCATGAGAGTTGGCAGCCCTGTTTTACATCCATGACTGTCCCCCGTTCGAGCAGCGTGATTGACAGGCGACTCTGACACAGCCTGATCCGCCCCGCCCCCTCTCTTGGCCAGACACTAGAGAAACGGTAAACCAGCGGTGAAGTCCTTTTTTTCCCCCTCAGTCTTGGCCGTACCGGCCCACTGAGGCAGCGGCCCACCGGGAAACCTCCCGGTGCTCCCGATGGCCAGTCCGCCCTTGGCTCAACTGCACTATCTTCATGAACTTTAAAAAATGCCAAAAACAGAAAAACATTTAACTCAACTTTTTGATCAAGTTATAGTCCTTTTATAAAGGTTTGGCATTGGTGTGTACACAGCATACCTCATATATGATAGTACTTTGTCAATTGATCTGTGAATCTTTACATTCAGGCCTGTATGATTTAATTAGTACCTTAAATTAAACACAACAGAGTTTGGCACATGGATCAAAAGCAGAAATTTGATCTGAACACATTTGTTTAAAATATCCAAGTCATTACTTATACAAAATGTACCATATTTCAATCATACAGCACTGTTGTATCTCTTCTAAAGTCTGTCTTGACTGGGTTACAGAACTTTTTTGTTTAATCTATCCATGAAGGGGAATTGCAAAAAAGTAGAACTTACAAGTATACTTGAAGTAGAACAACAAATAAACTAGTAACATAGCAAAAAAAGTGTTTTTTAGTTCTTCAAAGCATGCCTAAAATGTACTTCAATAAGCTAATTTGTGGAATAGAAGTATATACCTAGTACACTGGTAGAATATGGATAAGTGTACTTTTTTTGTTTACTGAAAAGTATACTTTTATAAACTGAAAAATGTTTCAGTTCAGTTTGAAGAAATATTACATAAGTATACTTTCTAGTGAACTACAAGTACATGGTCTGAAGCACACTTTCTTTACTTATTCTCAATCATATTTAATAAAATGAACTTTAAATATACTACTATTTGCTCAGGAATTGTCTGATAAGTTAGAGCACCTGTTATTCATCACCCTGTAAATAACTGCATCGTAATGGAGGTGCCCATGCAACCAACACGTGTATGGGACCCCCTTTCATGCTTGTTGTCTTTTATGCCTGTCTACTGTGATGACAAAACTTGGCGCACTTTAATGTCTAATGTCTAATGTTTGTGGTTAAATGTTTAATTTTTCTTCTTCTTTTTTTGTCTTAGGTGAAATGTGGTGTCCCCCAAGGCTCAATTTTAGGCCCCATACTTTTTAATGTGTACATGATCCCACTGGGAGACGTCATCAGGAGGCATGGTATCATGTTCCACAGTTATGCTGATGATACACAGCTCTACATATCCATGTTTCCTGATGACACAAGGCCCATTGATGCCCTTTTTAATTGTATTTTAGATATTAAATCCTGGATGGCAGAAAACTTCCTACAGCTCAACCAGGGCAAGCCTGAGGTTTTAATTATTGATCCTAAGGCTCAGGGAGAGAAACTTTTATCAAAACTCCAAACCCTGTCTTTAACTCCATCCTATCAGGTGAAGAATCTGGGCATCATTTTTGACTCTGAGCTCAACTTTATTTATTCCACATATTAAAAATGTAACAAAAACAGGGTTTATCACTTACAGAACATCGCCAGAGTCCGCCCGTTTCTCTCCTGGGCTAACACAGAGATACTAATGCATGCTTTTATCTCCAGTTGTATTGATTATTGTAACGCCCTGCTCTCTGGTCTTCCAAAAAGAAACATCTCAAGTTTACAACTGTTACAGAATTCAGCAGCACGTGGGCTGATGAAGACCAGAAGGTGGGCACATATTACACCGGTTTTAAAATCCCTGCATTGGCTCCCTGTGTTTTAGGATTAATTTTAAGGTCCTTTTAATGGTTTTTAAATGCCTTAGGGGTCTTGGACCTTCTTATCTTTCAGAAATGCTTTTACCATATGAACCCTCGCGGACCCTGAGATCCTCTGGCATTGGCCTCTTGGTAATTCCTAAAGCTCGAACACGGACTTACGGTGAGGCATCTTTCCAGCATTATGGCCCCCGTCTATTGAACAGCCTGCCAGAGGACCTCAGGACTGCAGAGAATGTTCATATTTTTAAAAGTAGGCTCAAGACCGACCTATTTAATGTAGCTTTTAACTAATCCCATATTTAACTTTGTATTTTTATCTATATTTTTATTTTATTTTACTTTATTTATATATTCTAGTCCTCTTTTTACTTGTTATTCTTATTCTATTACTATTTATTTGGTTTACTTGTATTTTATTTATTTAATTTTACTAATTTTATGATTCTTAGCCCATGTTTTATGTTTTTATTCCATATCTCCAGTATTTTCTCAGCAGGGGGCCGCCTGCACTGGGGGCTACTGTTGGCTCTGGCTGGGATGTCTCTGTCTCGTGGTCGGCATCGTCTTAGTCAGGTGGGGGGTCTGCAGCAGTGCTTTGCTGCAGTGGGCCCTTCACTGGCCCTGTGTCGAGGCATGCCCAGGTGGAGACATCTTGGCCCTGGGCCGTGGGCGGCGCCCGGCGCAGTCGGCCTCCTGGCGTTTCCTGGCCTGGCTCCTCTGTACTCAGCCACATGATTTTAAATCACACATTTTTAAATCATATTATCAATGTGTGTGTTTGTGTGTGTGTGTGTGTGCGTGTACGGGTGTGTGTGTGTGTGTGTGTGCGTGTGTGTGTCCATGTGTGTATGTTTGACCTGCTACTCACACCTGCCAAATAGAACTGAACTAAAGAACTGTTCCATGTTCTGACTATCTGACTGATGTTCTCATTTTGATTTTCTGTTTCACAAATGGGTGAGTTTTCAAACATGTAAACCCCCTCAAACACACAAAAAGAAACAAGAAAACAAAAAAAGAAACAAACCAAAAAATCATAAAAACAAAAAACACAAAAACAAACAAAAAAAGGAACAAAAAAAAAATTAAAAAAAATCTCTTTAACTCTGCCACTGCTGGTCCCAAGCCTGGATAACAAAAGAGGAGGGGTGAATGAGACTTTATAGTGACCACAAATATGTTACAAAAAAGTTGAAAAATAAGTAAATATGTTTATGAGAGGAAAGGGGGGGTTACCAACATCAATCAATATGGTTCATTCTGTGAGAGTCATGAATGAGCACCCTAATTAGAAAAGATTTGGATGAAAGATTTGAAAGATACACTTACTCTAAAACTGAAAGTTTGACCTGATGGTGGCGCTGCAGGAAAGGTCATATCATCACCTAAACCAATAGGGCTCATACTCTTGTGGTCATTAATGTTGTCAGTAAATTTGAGAAGATTTGGATGAAAACTTTTCAAGATAAATTATTTCTGATTAAAAAGTTTGGCCTGATGGTGGCGCTAGAGGACAGGTCAAGGGTTCATTATCAAGAGGTTATTTATGTATTCAACAAATAAACAAAGTTGCTGACACAAAAACTTTGACAACAATGTTCTGTAAATCATTTTCTGGAGGCAAATATCCCTGGGGTCAGATTGACCCCAAGGGTAAAATGTGTTAGTAATATTTGAGGAGAATAAGAGGGTTTTTACAAGATATAACTTGACTTAACTTGTTGGAGTGTGTGGAGGTGTATCACAAAAAAGAAGCATTGTCTGTATATCATTCATGTTTAATCTAGACTTTTTCAGCAGTTCTGTATTATAGAATAGTTTTGTTTGCTTTTCTGTGTTTTAAAGTTTGTTTTCAGTGATGATTTAACAGATTTACTCCCTGTGGTATTTAGACTGCACTGATTTAGTCCTGCAGAATTTCTACATCTGTAGTTTTGTCCATATATCAGTGAACTCCCCTCGTCTCCTGCACAGTGTGCTCTCACCTCCTCAGTGTTTACAGGAAAAAGCAGCAGTTCTCTTCAGAGCTGTTTTATAATCCTGCTCACAGCGCCCCCTGCTGACAGCAAAGAGAAGAGCAGCTTTAAAATGTTTTTATTACAGCCTTTCCTGTAATCATTATTTATGCAGCATCACAAACAGGAATTCAGTGTTTTTAATCATTCATAAATGTGATTAGGATTCTTTACTATGATACACACTCACCGGCCACTTTATTAGGTACATCAAAGCATTAGTTCAGGACAATTAGAATCAGAACTGGTATCAGTTGTAAAGTGTATTTATACATACAAGAAATTTAACTCTGAAAACTGATGCAGAAGACGATCAACACAAATCCATCCATAATCTATATGGATTTTCCTTTTGGGGTTTCAGAATCAGTCAAACCTAAGGGCGATTAAGAGTGTGTTTTTTAACTGTGAGAGGAAGCCAAAGTGATTAGAGGGAACCCAAGCACGCTTGGGAGAAAATGCAAACTCTGCACTTCTTCTTGTGAGGCTTGTGCACTACCTACTGCACCACCACATTAAATTGAATAGTATAGACAATTGTAGACCTATTGCTTTAGCCAGCATCTTGTCAAAAGTACTGAAGAGAATCTTGCTAACAAAGTTGGAAACGTACATTCTTACCTCAGACAACCAGTTTGGCTCCAAAAGAAAACATGGTACTGACTTCTGTATCTATGATCTCAAAGAGATTGTATCTAAATATACAAGTCTCAATTCATCTGTTTTTCTTTGTTTTATTTATGCGTTGAAGAGAGAATTTTAGCGTTTTGGTATGTCCATCAAACTTTTTATGTTAAATGAGACAATGTTATATCTGCTCCGTTTTGTGTGTGTGTAATGGGATCGGGCAAGGAGGTATACTGTCTCCTATTTTTATTCAGTGTCGATATGGATGACCTTTCCTATCAACTGAAAGGGTCCAATACAGGCTGCTGTGTGGGCAGTACTATTGTGAACCACCTTATGTATGCAGATGACTTGGTCTTAATGAGCCCATACTCTGTTGGGTTGCAACAGATGCTGAAGGTGTGCTCTCAATACGGCATAGATCACGATATTAAATACAACCCTAATAAAAGTTGCATTATGATAGTAAGAAGCACTGGAGACAGGAAATCAATGTTCCCAACCTTCACACTTAAAAATGTTGGGTTAAAAACAACCCAATATGGGTTATTTTTTAACCCAACACTGGTTAAATATTGGACAGAACACATGCTGGGTTATTTTGACCCAACAAGTTGGGTTGGTTTCCTTTAACCAACAGTTGGGTTATTTGAACAACCCAACTGGGTTGTTCAAATAACCCAACCACAGGCTCAATTTGACTACACTGTTGGGTTCTTTTTACTCATCAGTTGGGTTGTTCAAATAACCCAACATTACCCACAAGAAGCTATCGCTATCATTAACTACAAATGACCAAGAGTTCACAATCACTTGAACTTATATAGCGCTTTTTCTAGTCTTTGACTACTCAAAGCTGCTTTACACCGCAGGTCACACCTACCCATTCACACCCATTCACTCTCACATTCATTGATGGTTTTGAGTTTCTATGTTAGTTATCCATCAGTATCTCTAACACATTCATGCCCTTTCATGACCATTTACATGCCACTGACGCAGCAGTGGGAGCAACTTGGGGTTAAGTGTCTTGCCATGTGTAGCCCGGAGCTGGGCTTGAACCTGCAACCTCCCGATCACTGACCAAGCGCACTATCCAACTGCGCCATGGACGCCCATGTCACGTTGAATTAGGATAGCCAACATACACGGTTACTACAGTGAGCTTTTTTTTTTTTAAGTATATTTTTGGGCATTTTGTGCCTTTATTGATAGGAGAGAGACAGTGGATAGGCTTGTGAAAGGGGGGGAGAGAGTAGGGGAAGACACTCTGCAAACTGGTCACAGGCAGGATTCAAACCTGGACCGGTAGAAGCATGTACATGGGGTGCTAACCACTACGCCAAACCAGCACCCCAAACCACAGTGTGCTTTATATACATTTTATTGATATAAATTGAACATTGTGGTGAAAGAATAGTGCACACGTAGCAAACCTTGCTTGTATAGAGCTGAGTCTCTCAGGGTGTCTCTCAGTATGCGACGCTGTGAGATGGCGGTACTGCACGTAGAAGAGAAGCAGCTGAGGGGGGGGTCGAATGAGTGGGGGTAACCTGGGGGTAGCTGTTGGTCGCGCATGCGCGAGCGTCAACCCAACATGTTGGGTAGTTCGAAATAACCCAACACATTATAATGAAAATTACAACCCAACAGCTAATAACTCAACTGCCAACTACAATAACCCAGCAATCTGGGTATTTAGATTACCCAATTTAATGAAAACAATCCAATTAAACTAACCAACAGTCTCAACCCAGCTGTTGGGTTGAAAAAATAACCCAACAATTTTTTGTGTGTTTTATCTGTCGGACAGCCCTCTTGATGTTTGTGAGGACATTAAATATCTTGGTCATGTTTTGTCTAATGACTGGATGGATGACATAGACATCTACAGACAGCATTGTAAAATATATGCTCAGGTGAACATGCTGTAAAGGAAATGTTCTGTATAGTTCTCTGTATAGTGCTCACTTTTCAGGGCCTACATTACCCAACTATACACTGCTCAGCTGTGGTCTAACTTTAAGACACTGAGTATGCAGCGGTTTAAAGTAGCCTACAACGATGCACTGAGGCTTCTGCTTCATGTCCCAAGGTGGCATAGTGCCAGCCAGTAATTTGTGTCCAATCGGGTGTCAACATGTGAGGCTCTTTTAAGAAAGATGATGTTCAGCTTTATGTGTGGACTTGACCAGTCTGAGAACAACATAATAGAAGCTGTAGTCAGCCCAAAGAAAAGCTGCTATAGATTTACCTCCAAGCTGAGGTGACATTGGTGTAATAGGTTACATAAACTCTGATAACTACAGCTCTGTATCCTGTGCCTTATGTATTTCTGCTTCTTTTTTATATATTACTGCCTATCTTTATGTCTGTCTTGTTTGTATTGATTTTTTTATATGAATCTGTGTCTGCAATAAAGATTTATTATTATTACTTAATATTATTATTAAATATGAAGACAATGACTAAAAAATTAAAACACATCACTTTTTGATTTGAATTACTTGTTTTGTTTTTTGTAATTTGTTGTTTTGTTCTCTTTACTGCTATGATTTCTTTTTGCTTATTGTTGTTTTATTAACAGCTGATTCATTCAGTCTGCCGCCACTCCCATTCTTACTGTACATGCACAACTCTGTCTTAAACGAGAGTGTTTGGCTCAATGTTTAGACACCAGGTTCCTCATTTATCACCAATGCATGGAAAACCCCTCAGACAGACTTTGGGAAGAACAAACCATCAGGTGAGCAGATTTGCCCTGTAAGGGGGTAAATACTTTTTCACAGCATTATAAAAACAGAATACAAAGTCTGAAGCACAATTGCCGCCCTGTCTGTTTTAGCCAGGATGCCCACAGAGCTGATAGACTCTTAGACACATGTGAGACAGGCTACAGGCCCAAAACTGAGACTCACTCCAGGAAATCAGATCAGACATGAGTAACAGAACAGTCCATGTGATAATAAAATCAAAATAGTTTAATTAGCACATAAAGAACCTTCATTAGTCTGTCTGCAGCTTCACAGAGCTGTGCAAGTCCTCATCCTCTCATCGCCTTTCCTCGCCATTGACAAGATTTTCCGGCAATCCATGTTTTGTAGGCATTAAAAGGAGGGTGCTGTTGCAGACCTTGTGAATAAATATGGCACTGTTGGGTCTCATGCTGAACATGCTGGCCCTGTGGAAAAAGTCCACCACATCAGAGGCTTTACAGGTGCTCACGGGCACAGACTCGGACATCTCACTGTATGAGGCTCTGTCTGAAGATTTGGAAGTGATAGCAACAAAGAAAGTGGACATGGTGACAGCAGGTGATGTTTAAGGCCACAGTGAAACCGAGATGACGGCAAAGGAAAAGATGGAAGAGAGACCCACGGTAACAAACACAGACGGGTGGGAAATAGACAAAATTCATTGACGTGCTAGGAGAACACAGACGAGACGTGGAACAAGACAAGGGGATCCTGAGTGCAGGGATTCAAGGACCAGATCTCGCTCTCCTATCTAGAGGTTCAAGAGGTGAGGCACTGTTTTCTTTTGCTTTGTACAGACAAACAAATGGATAAATAAATATATGGATGCATACATGCATACATAAACAGATAAATTAATGCATTGTTTAAGACATACATTTAAACATCAACATAAAAATCAATAAACAAATACACCTATTCAGTCACATACACACAAAGTTAGATTAATAGATGAATAAATATATAGATACACACCTGCAGAGATACATAAATAGAAAAAAACAATGAATTCATTCATCCATAAATATACACACTCACATCAACAAAAATGCATTAGTAAAGTGAACACTCACATAAATAAAAAAAAAAATTAATACAAAAATATGTAGATACACACATGCATAGATCGATACATAAAAAAATGCATGTATTCATCCATACATACACACACATACATCAACAGAAATATATACATAACCTAGAAAAGCATGCAAACATCGGCCAAGATAAATTTCTTGATAACCGTGAGTCTTCACTCATGTCTGTCCATGTGGAGTAGTCCAAGTCTTCTGAGGCCAGTATAAAGCCTTACCAAGACTACTGTGTCTCCTTGTGACAGCTCACAGAAAAGTGGAGTGAAACAGGGATGTGTGCCTACCCCATCACTCTTTGGCATATTCGTGTTCTTGCTGCTTTCCTACACCTGGAGCCAGTCAGAAGACAGCACATACCTCCACACCAGAAGTGACTGGAACCTCTTCAACATGGCACGGCTTTGAGCCAAGAAAAGGTCCACGAAGTACCAATCAGGGAGATGCTCTTTGCAGATGATGCTGACCTGACCGCCCACACCGAGGATGCTTTACGACTCATTTGACAGTTCTCAAACACAACCAGAGAGTTTGGCCATCAGTCTTCAGAAGACCACCATCACTGGTCAAGATGATGGTGTCATCTCCAGTAATGACCCCACCCTAGTAGTGGAGGACTTAACCGACCTTGCAACATCTTTCTTGATACAGAACTGAACACAAGAAGTGGCAAGGCAGAAGAAGGAATGGAGCGCCTAGTAAAGACAGTCTGGGACAACACCATGCTGACCATTAACACGATGATGAAGGTGTATCAAGGCTGTGTGTTTAGCACAATGCTCTATGGCGGTGAAACATGGACCCTTCATACTCATCAAGGATGCAGGCTCAATGTCGTCCATCAATGCTGCCTGAAAAGACTCTTTGGCATCTCCAGGCAGGGCCATGTAACAACAACATCCTGGTCCAGGCAGGAACACCAAGCATGTTTGCCTTGCTTACCATTTTTGCAGAGGAGGACTTAACTGTCTATACATCCACTGTTCTGTTTTATATTAAAACTTGCATGGATAATGTAACTGAGGAGAAGGTAGTTAGACATTATCCAAATACCAAACAGTGGATGAATAGTGAGGTAAAACAGCTGCTTAGGGATCAGGACTCTGCCTTCAGGTCTGGAGATATGGATCTCTACAGCTCAGCCAGATCCAACCTGAAGAGGGGCATCAAGCGGGCAAAGGCAGCATATGCCAGAAAGATCGAAGGGCACTTTGCGGAGGGGAACCCCCGACGTGTTTGGCAGGGCATCCGCAACCTTGTTAATATGAACTCTTCCAGTGCTCCCACCACCAGCACCAGCACAGACCTAGCGGAGGAGCTGAATCAGTTCTTTACTAGGTTTGAAGTCGGAGAGGAAGAGGATACCCCTGTGCCGCTGCCCGCTGACACCCTGGCCCTCATTGTGAGCACGGAGGAGGTCAGGAGGGTGCTCTGGGGTGTGAACCCGTCAAAGGCTGCTGGTACCGATGGCGTCCAGGGGAGGGTACTGAGGGGCTGTGCAGACCAGCTAGCAGAGGTTTTTACTAACATTTTTAACCTCTCGCTGGCTGCATGCACAGTCCCCAGCTGCCTGAAATCTGCCACCATTGTACCCATCCCCAAGAGGCAGTCGGTCAGCAGCCTGAATGACTACAGACCTGTGGCTCTCACTTCTACTGTGATGAAGTGCTTTGAGAGACTGGTTCTGAGGCACATTAAATCCTTACTGCCTCCCAGTCTCGATCAGCACCAATTCGCATACAGAGCCAACAGGTCCACAGGTGATGCCATCAACTCAGCCCTTCACACAGTGTGTAAACACCTTGAACACTCTAGCAGTTATGCGAGGATGTTGTTCGTGGACTTCAGCTCTGCTTTTAACACACTCGTTCCAAGCAGGCTGTTGTCCAAACTGCGCAGTCTGGGTACTGGCGAGCACACCTGCAGATGGATCAGAGACTTTCTCACTGGCCGTCTGCAGTCAGTCAGGATGGGGGACCATCACTCCTCAACCCTGACTGTGAGCACTGGGGCTCCCCAGGGCTGTGTACTCAGTCCAATGCTGTACACCCTGTACACCCATGACTGTGCACCAATTTGCAGCAGCAACATCTTTGTAAAATTTGGATGACACTACTGTGGTGGGGCTGATACACAACAATGATGAGAAGGCCTACAGGGAGGAGGTCCTGAACCTCACTGCCTGGTGCTCCTCACACCTGGCACTCAACTCCTCAAAAACTAAGGAGTTGGTGCTGGACTTCAGGAGGAAGGGGGATCCCCCTTTTCTCATCCGAGGGGACCTGGTAGAGCGGTCAGTGACTTCAGGTTTCTGGGAACGTGACATTTCTCAGGACCTTACATGGGGCACAAACACCAACGCCTCGAAAAGGCACAGCAGCGCCTGTACTTTTTAAGGTCACTGAGAAAGGTCAACGTGTCCCGGAGCCTGCTGCTGTCCTTCTATAGGTGCTCTGTAGAGAGCATCCTCACCCACAACATCTTGGTGTGTTTCAGGGGCAGCTCTCAGGCTGACAAGAAGGCTCTGGAAAGAGTCAGGAAGTCAGCACAGAGCATCATAGGAGTGCAGCTGTCCCCTCTGTCAGATATGTACAACACCAGATGTCTGCGCAGGGCCACAAGCATCACCTTTGACAGTTCACACCCGGGGCACAGCCTGTTCTCACTGCTGCCCTCAGGGAGGAGGTACAGGTCCATCAAAGCCCGCACCTCTAGATTTACGAACACTTTTTATCCCAGTGCAATCAGAGTACTGAACACTCAATAGCTCATCAAGATGCTGCTGAAGTGTTTCAGCCATGTCGTTGGCAATATTATCTATGCAATAGTATCAACCCGTGTAATTGTATCTACCTCCTTTTTGCTGCTATCATGCCCTCTACTGCACTGTGGCACACTTGTACATTCTTAATGCTCCCTTGTAAATATTTTATTTAACTTACTTTATCCTTATTTTATTTACTTATTTATTTATTTATTATATATTATACCTTATCTCGGATATCGCACCATGAGAGTTGTCTTTCAAATTTCATTTTACATTGTGTATGTGTGTACACTTTGTATGATGACAATAAAAGCTTTCTATTCTATTCTATTCTAAAAGTCACAATGTATATATATAAAAATTGCTACTTCACCACTGAGTTTAAGGTTTATGCCCAACTGCCCAAAATTAACAGCACTGGTACTTACAATAATAAGGCCCCCTTGAGAGCAGGGGTCTTATTGTGCTCTGTTTATGAATGAAGTTCATATTTGCAGGTGGGACGCTCGACTGTCTACAGGACATTATTACCCTTTTCAGAAGATTTTTTTTGTTTCATTTCCAAATCAGCAGATAAAACAGAATGCTATCAGGCACAGGGTGAGGATTCAGGCCACAGAGACAGTTCAGGTTTTCCAAAGGCAATTCTTTAATCCAGAATCAGGTTTGGTACACGGAAAGGCAAAAACTAGGCAGAGGTAATGAGTCCACAAGGCATGGTCTGAACAAGAACAGGCAGGCAAGGTCAAACAGGAAGAGCTAACTAGAGGTATTCAAAAGGCTGAAGTTTTGACGAACAACGTACTGATAGGACCTAAAACTGATAATAATAATCACTGATTCTGTTTCTGTGATGGTCAATTCAGCAGTTTGTTTACAATTCACTATTTTACAAAAAAACAGCAAACAAGCAAAAATATGGTGAAGCACATTATTTGAGTGACCCTTCAAAAAAGTTACACACATGACCCTTCAAGTGGACATTTTTGTCCATTTCTGAGAAGTGTCCAGTAAAAGGTCACAGGGGCATGATTTTTGGCAAGCAGGGGTAATTTGGGGTTAAATTTGAGGATACCAAGTTTCAGCATACAAATCTGTCATTAGACCGTGTTATGCACTTTTATCCCATCCATGACCCTTCAAGTGGACCTTTTTGTCCATTTGCTAGTAAGTGTCCAGTAAAGAGTTACGGGGCGTGATTTTTGGCAAGAAAATCCATCATTTGTAGGTGTAATGCACTTTTCTCTCATCCATGACCCTTCAGGTGGACAAAAATGTCCATTTTGTAGATAGTGTCTAAAAATAGTGTCCACAAAGGGTCATGGATGGGATAAAAGTGCATTACACAGTCAAATGATGGATTTTCTTGCTGAAACTTGGCATCCTCAAATTTAACCCCAAATTACCCCCGCTTGCCAAAAATTATGCACCTTTTTTTTAACCACTTTCTAGAATAGGACATTTTTGTCCATGAAGGGTCATGAATAGGTTAAAAATGCATTACAGGGTCAAATAAAGAATTTTCACACTGAAAGTTGGGCTTTGGAAATTTTACCCACAATGACACTCCTTCACCAAAAATCAACTCTGGTGAGGAGGGGGGTTGTCTCTGAGGGGGTTTTGGATTTTGGAAATGGACAAAAATGTCCAAGGGTCATACGAGGGTTAATGAAGATGTCAAATTAAAGTTATAAACTTGAATTCTGGAGCAGAAAAATTTTACTTGTTGAAAGTTTCTACATGTCTTCTTCAGAGAATCTGTCCATCCATCCATCCATCTGTGCCTCTGTTTAGCTGTCTGTAAATCTGTTAATCATAAGAGTACATAAAGGAGCATAAAGCCACTGAAAACAGCACTGATGCCTCTTCGTGTTCAGGATGTGGTTTCTCCGGTGAGCCTCAGTCCTCGTCTCAGGAAATTCATCTGAAGTGAGTTTGAGGTTTATGTCACAGTCGCCTCTGGCACCAGAACACGCCGCTCTAAAGTCCATTTTCTGTGGTGTGCAGTCAGACAGTTAAGGTTTAAGTCATGGTTCAAGCAAAAGACCAAAATTCTTACAATGATGGACTGAACATAAAGCCAGGTGACCTCTGAAATCTGTAAGTTTAGCATGGAGTCAAAGATGTTTGTGCAAAGTTTGAGAAATAAAAATCTTACATGAAGGTGAACACATGACAGAGTACAGCACGGACATACACCAGAAAACAGGAAATGATGGTTTTGACATTTCTGACAAAGACCCCCGCTCACACACACACACACACACACACACACACACACACACACACACACACACACTCACCCACAATCCGTCCAACACTGAAGTGAAACTTTTACCTTTAAGAGAAACTCACTGATCAACTCAAACACATCATGGCTCAGTACAGAAAACATCTGAGCGTTTGCATCACTGCAGGTAAAATAACTTCATTTTTATGATGTATTAAAATATTTTAAATAATCTTTAGAGCTCTTAAAGTAAAAATGTGTGACTTTTCCATTTTTAAACAGACTTGATCTCACGCTGAGGTCATGAACTGCATTTGCCAACATTAGTCATGAAGAATTTTAAACTTCATTGATAATTTTTTGAGAATTTCTTACTTTTTACTACTTTTAAAGGGTCTTCTGAATGGGAAGGTCAGGACAAATCTGATCTGTGAATATTTTAAACACCTGTCTTTAATGTGTGTACATAACTATATCTCTACATGTGACCTTAGCATTATTAAATCTTTATTTTCTATGTGCAGTACTGTACCTGTGTGGTATAACTGGTGCAGGGAGATGTGCAGTTAAAAGTTTGCACTTTTACTGTGATGTGCAGTTTATCAGCACTTTAGTACTTTGTATTTTGCACAATAAACAGATCACACACTTTAACTCTGAAGGTCTGTTCGTTCTGGTTTGTCTTTCTGGGATGTTTTTAATGTAGAGTTTGTGTTGTTTTGTGAATTCATCATCTTGGTGCTCTCTTATTGAAGTTTATTGTACTATGTTCATTTTAAGATTGTACTTGTTTACAAATGCATCAACCCAGGGACTACAGATGGAAATTAGCATGTGGCTAAACTCAGACATATTCATTTATGTGCACTGTCAATAAAATTTAATTTTAATAAATAAGTAGGAAAACATTTTAGGGCAAGGAGATGTATAGTTCTGTTCTGTCATAATGCCATCTGAAGAAACATTTGGCATAGCTTTAAATCTATTTGTTAAGATCAAGATATTATGATTTCTGTTCTCACTTTATTTTGATGGGACAAAAGCCAAACATCCACCCTGTTACCAGGCATTCACATCTTGTTCCTTTTTTTAATGTTCAGATATTTTAATAATTACATCCTCTAAGAGCTTAAATTTTATTTATTTACCCCCAAATTTATTGAACAAGGCTTTCTTAACGAAGCTCTAGTAATGTTTAAATACAACGCTAATTTATCAGACATGGTTTCAAAGAAATGACTGACAGATAACATTCACTTAGACACAGATCATATTTAATGTTGATTATTTAACTATTTCAACACAAAAACATTGTTAAAAAAAGAAGATTTTTCAACCCTTCCCCACCCTCATGCACCAACATTACCACCCCAAACAAAACAGTCCATCTCACAAATACCTAAACCCTCAAATTTATCTCTACAGGGAAGGAAATCTCTAAACGCTGAAGAAACTCCACATAATAAAGAATAGAAACTGTTCCAAAAACTGTGATCATGCTGCAAAAACTCAGATATAGGCATGTGTGTTTGTCTATTTTCACATAAAATATGTCTAAACATGAATTCTAATCCACATTCACTGAAAAAGTCTTGATAAATATCTTACTACAAGAAATAACAGAAAGAAACAAGGCACTGAAAAGTTTGTAATGAAAAATGAGAAGGCAGATTTGACTCAGTGAGAGTCTTAAATAAAGATTCAACATCTGCTCTGGGTTAATAATTTCATTTTAAGACACTCTTAAAGCTAAATAAATCTCATTGGAAGATCGTATTATTTATAACAAGCAGCTCAGGCTTCATTTTTAGTTTTATATCTGAGAATAGGACATCGTAATCCAGACTGAGATTATTTGACTTGACACTGGACAGATACTTGGGCCTAATATTCCTGGTGTGGTTGTTAAAAATGACGATCCTGCTCCAAAGAGGATAAATCAGGTGGTTCACAGTCTGAGTGTCTCTTTAACGCTACTTGAAGTGCACATTTTCAAAGTGTCAGTTCTGGTTTCTCTTTTTTTGATCAGGATCAAACGTTTTGGGACGACTTTCCATGCTCAAATCTGACCCAGTGCATTGAGTTGTTGCCATGGGAACAGCTGATTATGTTTTCATCTTCAAGTTGAGCAGGTGTATCGAATGAAGTGGGTATTTTGAAAAGGGAGAACTAAGTGAATGTCTTAACAGATCAAAATTTCCCCCACATGGAACAAAAGATCAGACAACTTTGAGGTTTAAGAAGTAAATGTTGAAGTTTCAGGTCCAGCAAAGAAACAAAGATTAACTGCTGTTTCTAAGATGTCTTAGCTGTGAAACCATTTCTTTAAGGACTAACATGTCAAAGCTTAAAATAAAACGTGTTAGTGACCTAATGGATTTCCGTCCGTCAAACTCTCTCTCAGCTTTGATTAAAGTGCAGAAGATGGAAAACATTAAACCACAGTGTGTGTGGTTTCATAGGTGATCTCTGCACAGGAAGTCAGACGGCACACTGAAACTAAACTACATGTAATGAAACCATTTTTTTGTTGTTTCCATAAAATTATCAGCGAAGATCAGTCTGTAGATATTTACCACGACCTAAAGACAACCCACACAAACATCCAATGAGTCAAAATGATCAAAAACAGCTAAAAAAAAAAAAAGACCCTGAGCAAAAAGTCATTTATTTAAGTTCACTAAAATTGAACTTTTTTTACTCTAAAACTGAAGCAGTATACTTAAAGCTGGGGTCAGTAATTTTGGAAAACACGCAGCTGATATATCCAGAAGACTGATTCAGCTCCAAACCCTCAGCACAACGTTTTTGTTTTACACTACACCAAGTCATGTCTCAGTCAGCGGTAAGAAAACACCAAAACATTATCATAGTAAAGTTAAAAACAAACATGAAAAGTTAGTTAGTGCTCACAGTTCGATGTTGATCGGGGTATAGGTAGTTCCTCTGACATTCTCCACATAGCTGTCAAGTCTCCTGTTTTGGCCATGAAACTACCATATTTTACGTATTTTCTTTCCTGACGTCCTCCTGTATTAGTATTCTCCTGTAAGTGTGATTCTCCTGTGTGATGATATAATAATAAAAAACACAAAGTCATAATTATGAGATAAAAAGTCATTATTATGAGAAAAAAAATCAAAATTATGAGATAAAGTTAGAATTATGAGAAAGGTGTGTGGCTGTAGGATCAGCCATGGACGTGGGGCACATGCACAAATGGTTTCTCATAATGTTGACTTTTTATCACATTATTATGACTTAGTTTTTTTTTTTTTTTTTTTAGTTTAGGGGACCTTACACCCCCTTAATTTTCAAAAAATGATATGTTGTATTTTTTCTGATATCCTTGAACGAGATTTGATGCCTCTGAAAATAGGTCATTGCGAGATGACCGCGAGATTTAAATTGTCGTGACGACACGAGGCACCTTTCTTTTTCTTGGAGTAATCTGATAAAACACTTCCTCCTCTGTGATGTCCGTTAGCCACAAAACCGTCACTGAGGAACACATCCACCAGCAGGGGTATATAGGTCCCTCGCTCACACTCACTCATTACCAGCTCTGGCCTGTAGGGGACTCAACACGCTCGCTGCTTTGAGCCTGCCGGAAAATACAGTAGAAGAAGAAGGACAGGCTGGTTCTACCCCGATAGAACTGACCAATCAGAGCACAAAGGGCTGTGATCGGCTGGTAACTGTAGTTCAGTCTGACACCTGAGTGTTTCAATGAGAGCTTGATAATGGCCTAAAATGAGGATATTGAGAACGCTATTGTGGGGCAATGAAGGAACTAAATGACTTGTACTGAGGGCAGAAATGCTTTACAGGCATCCTAGTCTGGCATAGTGAAAAGGAGAAACAAGCATGATATGTCTCCTTTAACATATCAAAATCCTACAGACAGAGGTCTTGAATACGTGTGAGTTTATTTAGCTTGGAAGAGTATTCAAAGAGGACCTAAATGCACCAGTGTTCATCATTCTAGAATTTGAAATAAGTAAATTATGAGAAATCCTGCAGACAGTGTTTTCCTTTAGTTCGTGACAAGCTATATAGGACACTGGCAACTTCTGTTGACACTCACAGAAATAAGCCAATGAACAAATAAATATTTATCCTCGTTTTTTTTTTTTTCTGGTGGAGGGTTACTCTAGAGACTTGGATGATTAAATAATCATAAATATGTTTTGGGGAAAACCATTAGAAATTTATGAAAATGACCTCTTTCCAGGACAACTTGCATCCTCCATGTCTTCCACCGAAAGGAGCAGGAAGCAGATGATGTCTTGTGACAGGGACTACTTGAAAACTATATTTTATGAACCAAAATCTTTATCCAAGTTGTCTACTAACACAAAAGTGCAAAAAGTTACATTACTACTGCTGACATTTTTTGTTGTGAGTAGAAAATGACAGTTACACACTTCAGCAACAATTGTTGCTGGTGGGGCAGAAAGGGTTTAGTATACTTAAAGGAAAAGTTCGGTTCCTGCAGCTTTTACATTGTTTATAGAATGAAGTACAACAATATACTCACCCAGAAGGCTTTCCTGATGCAAACGGTGCTTCGGGAGATATTTAGATCCAAAATCGAGCAGCGGACATCGATATAATGTAGCCTGTAGGGCATGGATCGCCGCTCCTAAAAACTGCATTAATCGTCCAAAAACTCATGTTTTTCACCAATTTTCCATCATGATTCGCGCCGAATGGACGGCCATTGCAGCCTGTGTCTCTCCACACAGCGCTGTGTGGCTGAACTAACCTCTGAACTGACGAGTTTGGTTACAAGCCCCTCCCCGCAGCGCAGTACTCTCTGGAGCGTTGCGATCGCTTCCTCATTTCTATGAGCTCCTTATCTGTATAATCTGGCTCCAAACTGTAAGGACGTCCATCATATTCAAAGTCCTACTCCACAACATCTTCATCCCATAGATATTCGTCCATTTTGCACAAAACTGGAAGAAGAAAGTCGATTTGTAGCTGCTGGTCTTCCCCTGAAACAATGAGCCGCACTGCGCATGCGCGAAGAGCATGTAAACAAACTCGTCAGTTCAGCCACACAGCGCTGTGTGGAGAGACACAGACTGCAGTGGCGGTCCATTCGGCGCGAATCATGATGGAATATTGGTGAAAAACATGAGTTTTTGGACGATTAATGCAGTTTTTAGGAGCGGCGATCTATGCCCTACAGGCTACCATTATATCGGTGTCCGCTGCTCGATTTTGGATCTAAATATCTCCCGAAGCACCGTTTGCATCAGGAAAGCCTTCTGGGTGAGTATATTGTTGTTCTTCATTCTATAAACAATGTAAAAGCTGCAGGAACCGAAGTTATCCTTTAAGTAGCTAATATAAGTATGTAACCAGTACAATGGTAGTATCTAGAAGAGTGTACTTGGGGTGTACTGTATACTTAAATGAATATAAATGTGGACTTGAAGTGTGTACCTAGTACACTAGTAGTATAAAGATAAATGTACTTTTTGAGTACTTGTGTGTTATGTGAACTGAACATTGAAATTATAAAGTAAATTTAAAGTACATTTTATAAACTTAAAATTATTCTGATTTAGTCTGTAGAAGTATTAAATTAGTATACATTCTAGTACACTAATAGTTCATGGTTTGTAGTATTCTTGCTATACTCAAACTCAAACATAATTAATAAAATAATGTCAAGTATGCTACTTATTGCAAAGGAGACTATTTTTCTGATCCCATTTTTCAACTCATGATGTTTACTTTTCAAAATAAAGGACAGGTCTTCATTCTGTAAAAAGATAAATTCAAAACAAAGCAGAGGAGGAAGGGAAAAGACAAAAGAGGTTTCTTAATGCACATATTGTTCAGAGAAAAGAAAGTGAGGAGGAAAGGAACCAGACAAAAAGGAGTTAGACAATGACTTCAGAAAAATTGAAGTTAGGGAGACCTGTTAAAGATAATTTATACTAAAAAAAAAAAAGCGTCAGACAAAAATATTTCCATAAAGAAAAACTTCAAACAAAAAGAAGCCAAAAAAAGGCTATTAACAAAAAGAAGTTAGGAGGAAAGGCACCAAACAAAAAGGAAAAGAACCACACAATAAAGTTACAAGAAATGTTACAGACAAATAAAGTCCAAGAAGAAAAGTCTCAAAGCAACAAGGAGTCACAAGGACGACCCAGAGAAACAGGAGTCAGTAGAAAAGGAACCAGATGTGAAGGATTAAAAACAACAAAAATTAGGAAAAAAAAGTACAGGCAACAAAGTTGACAGAAACATAGAAACTAGACAAAAAGGAAGAAGTTATGGGGTCGGAAAAAAGGGAGCCAGAAAAATTATGTTGGAAAAGAGAGGCAAGAAGGAGTCAGTAAGACAATGGGCAAAAAAAGCAAGAAGGAAAGGAACTGAACAAAAAGGAAAAAGGAAGAAAGGCACCTAACAAAAGAATCAGAGAGGCGTCAGTGAAAGAGAGAGAGAAAACTTCAGAAGAGATGAATCAGAAAAAAGAATCAAAAAGGCTTCAGAGAAATAGTCAAAAAAATGAATCAGAAGGACTTCGGAGAGAAAAGAGTCAAAAGACTTCAGAGAAATGAAAGCAGAAAAACAAGCAAAGGCTCCAGTAAAAAAAAAAAAAAAAAAAATGAGTTGAATATTCATGTTTAGTGTTGGCATGTTTTCTCTCATCAAAAGGTTAATTTCATTCACAGATGTTAAGACAGTTTATTATGGATGACGTCTCACAGCCTCTTCCTCTCCCTTAGTGCTCCTTTGCTGCGTGAGTTCAGATGAAGACCCAGAGCTGGTGAAGGTCAAAGAGGGCACGACGGCCACCCTGAACACCAGGAAGGACGGCTGTGACAGCAGCCAGCAGGTGGTCTGGATGTTCGGTCCAGAAGGGGCCTTCAAGAGGATCGCTCGAGTCAGAGACGGAGAGGCAAAGACGAACTTCAGTAAGCATTTTGGAGGCCGGCTGCAGCTGGACCGTCAGTCTGGAGCTCTGACCATCAGCCAGGTGGGACACAACGACTCAGGGGTCTACAGGTGCCAGTCCATCGGCTCCAACGTCCTCAGCCAGGACTTCAACCTGACTGCACGGTGAGTCCACCTGATGCCTCAGCTCAACAGGAAGTGCATTCATTTTAGACAGAGCACCACCTGCTGCACCACCCGCACTACAGCAGCCCTCTCTGTGCTCCTGTAACATGACTCCATGGATATAATCATCTCAGCTTCAATCAATCTATCAATCTTTATTTGTATAACACCAAGTCATAAGTGTCATCTCACTATACAATAGGGCACAAAACTCTTTACCTTATGGATACACATATATACATAGATACTAGGGGTGTAACAAAATGGTCAACTCAAGAAACAATACAAAATACGAAACACGATACAAGATAAAAATTATAGAAAATCCCCAACAGTAGGAAGTTGTGCAAAAATCTCATTTTCTTTTTTTTCTTCCTAATGCAGACATACAAAAATATTGCTGCATCAGTACAGAATAAATGCTCTTTGAAAAAAACTAAATTGTAGTTTTTTCCCCTTATTTAGACTACAGTGCAAATACAAACATAAAATCTCAATAAAAAGTGTGTAGTAACAATCAGGATAAGTACATTCTTGAATGAAAAGGAAAACAAACATCAGTCCTCAGAGCTGCAGTTTAGACCTATAAATGTCTGAACTGTGAACTATAATATTTAGCCTATAACAGTGCATATACTTCTGATCTTCAAGTGTGATCAAATTCTGTCAACTCGACAGTAGATGCAAAAATCAAATATTGTTTTTATGCAGATTTACACAAACATACAGTTGCTGCCTGTCTCCAGTTCAAAGTAGTTGGTAGTTGTACTCGCCGCAGTATACGGCAAACTGTGGTGGCATATTTTGCACACGGCTGTTGTTTTGTCCACAATCTTCTCACCGTTCTCTCGTCTTTTACATGGGAAGCCAAAATAGGTCCACACAACTGATTTATTTGACGAAGGAGCGTCAGCTAATTCTTCGACCTCGTCTTCCTCCATTTTGAAGCGAGAGTTTTGCTACAGTCGGTGAGGAGGAGCAAAAATCACCAGTCTCAGATGTGGTGAGCTAGGCCCCTTTGCGTTTTTTTTCGCGCTTTTATTCCGTGCGTCTTCAAATTTTATTTCATTTTACAAATACAAATATATCCATCCAACAGCCAACATGAATCCATAAAGCCAATCATGAATCCCTCCATCATGGCTCAAGAAAAAACCTTCTGTTAAGCAGCAGGAAATCTTGAATATGGATCCCAGTCTCATGATGAACAGCAAATCCACACCATGCTGTGTTGGTGTGAGGGCATTGGAAGGGAGGTAAGAGGAGACAAGTGGACTAAAGTAAGAACTAAAGCTAGTGACAGATCCATGAACCATAGACCTGTCGTCTGATTTATTAGAGGTTAGCCTCTTGAGATGCTACATCTGGTTTTCAGGAGGGTCCTCATGTCTGAATGGTTGTGGTGATCATTTTATAGAAGTATAATCAATGATATTTTTACTGAAAATAAGAATTTATGGTAGTGATGAACTCATGGGTGCCCAGAACACAAGTGCATCCCAACCATATTTGTCTCTGTTAAGTATAAATGTGTTAAAGGTAGGCCTCTTGAGATGTGACATCCCATTTTCAGAGGGACCTCATGGTGATAAAAATATGTACTATAGATGTATCAACCATGGATAGAGAGATCATGCTAATGTCTACATGCTCTTGTCCTCCTGCAGCATCCATCTCCACTCCGTTCATCAACTCGTCTGGGGCAGACGGCGGCTGCAGCTCGCTCACGGTGGAGTGCAGCGTGCAGGGCGGACAGGAGCTCAGGCTGTCGTGGTTCAGAGGCGAGGACAGACTGAACGAGACCGGCCATCCCAACGAAGTCGTCCATGCTTGCGTCTGTCTCTGCTCATACAGCGAGGCGAGGAGGACGAGTACACGTGTGTGGCTGAAAACCCCGTGGACAGGAAGAGCAGCAGCGTGCACACTAAGGACACGTGTCTGAGTGACGGAGGTATGATGATGATGAAGGTGAAGCACAGGGACATGATGCTCCTCCTCTCTGTCCTCTGTGTGAACACGCTCTTTATGAGCTAAATGATCAGTCCAAGTCTGTCTCTGCTGCTGAGGAATGCTACAGAGCCTTAACTGGTTATTAAATATATTTCATTTTCATTTCATAAAGAGGGTTTGCAATGAGGTCACGACTGACCTACAGTTCCTCTTCTGATTGGCAGGGGGCGACGTTAGGTTATTGGTATCAGTGGTAAGAACTTGTAAAACGCTGTAATTAAGCAGAAAATTAATGATGTTTAATTTTTCTATGAAGCCTTATTAGTTTTACTGATGCTAATTGTGTTAAATATCAGCATATATTCAATAAAAAAAGAAAATATGACTAAACTAGAAAGCACTTGGAGAGTGCAGACCTCCGCCAGCACCACAATCCTCAGCCATATTGTCATTTTGACCATAAATATGAGTCCTACCTTTATTTCATATAAATATTTAGATTCCTTGACCATGAAAACATACCATTAGCAACTGGATTCATAATGATATCTATTTTAGTTCAGTAGTTATTCACAGAAATCACATTTTTCGCCATGGCAGCCAGACGCTGATCGGGATTAACACCAAAATTGAATCAGTTCTTCCTTTTCCCATGCTGAACATTTCCTGAAAATTTTATCTAAATCCGTCTATTACTTTTTGAGTTATTTTGTTCACAGACGTTCAGATGGACAGACAGACAGACAAACTCTCACAAAAACATAACCTCCTTGGTGGAAGTAACAAAACAAAACTCTTTTGAGCCCTCAGGTTTGGGCATTTTTATTGTGCTTTATTTGTCACAAGTGTCAAGATTTGTTTTATAAATATCAGTGAATACAAACTTTGCCATTACATTTGTTTATGAGAGCAGTGGTTCTCAACTGGTCTGGCTTCTGGACCCACCGTCACAGCCTCTGGAAAAACTGCAATCCAAATTGAACCTGAGATTGTCCCGGATATCACAGATTAACAACAGAATATGTTTATTTATGCACCAAAATGATCATCAGGTGTTCATGCTAGAGAAAAAAATAATTCCCTTCTATACTAAATTTTAATGAAAACCTGGAATGCATGTTCGGGACACAAGGTTTAAAGAATAAAAATTTAACTGCAGCAGCAATAATGCCACAACATTAATGATATCCAATCATTAAATCACTAAAAAAAACTGTTGGCCATGCAGCTGTTGCACAAAACACTTCAGTAACTTCAGCATTTTTAACAGACTTCATAAACATGAAAAAGTCAAGCAGCTTAGAGGTTGTTTCAAAAAGGCTTAAAAACATGTAGGTTTTTAAGTACACCCTCATTGAACATATAACAAACACTGAAAACTGAATACATGTCAATTAGCCCTACAGGATGTTAGCACCACCTGTTGTTCAAAAGTGTGAGTAGATGACACTTCACTGCATACAAAATCACCTTCAAAATAAAAGCACAGGATTATTCAAAATCAGCTCATTAACACCCATTTTTGATAGATTCTTCAATCTATCAATCAAAATCAAATATATTAATAAACTTAAAAGGGACTGTGAGGAGTTTCTAAGTAATTACAAAAAAGTCTCACTTTTAGATATATGCATGATCGAAATACACACTTATTGATGAGTTTATAGCATCAAAATAGGTTATCTATAAATGCTATTCATTAGCCTTCTGGTCGGGTCGTACAGGGCTGGACTGGCCTGGATACTCAACTACAGGAACAAGACAGTTAAAACTAGAACAAATTTATATTATTTCATTATTTTATTATTTATATTACACGTCTTAGAGCACCAGGCTGTAAATAGCAATATATTGCATATATATATATATATATATATATATATATATATATATATATATATATATATATATATATATATATATATATATATATATCTACAAACTACAATACTAAGTTTTCCAAAACCTGCTTGTTGTCACACATCAAAAACTACCGCTACGTAACTAGAAAGAGATACATTACCTCGTCGCTTTGCATCCTGTAAGTTGTTGAAAAAAGAAGTTTTAAAGCAATGCAGAGTTCTGAGGAAGGTCTGAGTAGCATTTTTATTAGCATCAACAAACACGCTTTGGCAATGGTGCGTTCTAGTTGTAGTCGGGAGTTGGAATTTCTGGGTTCCGAGTAGGAAACTACAACTGGAACGTCCCCCGAAGTCGGAATTTCCTACTGGGAACTCGGTGAAACCTCACCACCCCCGAGTTGACAATGGAAGATGGATGCCCCCAGTGTGAACAGTTATTTAGCTCCTGTAATAATCCATTTGCCTTAGATCAGCTGTATCGTAATATATTGTATATATATATTTACACAAATGCTGCCATAGTGATAATCACATTCTTCATACAACAACACAGGGCATGCTAACAACAGCTAACAATAGCCTGGTAGATCGGCATGTTTTTTTTCCGACTTCAACTGGAACACCGATAGTCGGAGATGATGTCACTCCCAGTTCCGAGGTTACTTGAATGCAGCATTACGACAGTCGCCGCGTGTGCTCATGGGTAGCAGAGTCTTAATGTCTCCGGAAACAGGTTCTCCTCACAGTCCCTTTAATCAATTATTAAAATGATTTAAACCATTTCAGTTTCATTGTGAAAAATCAATAGGCTTTACTTTAAACAGTTTTTAATCATTACACCCACTGGTGTAAAATAACCCTAAATGCTTAAATGTTTAACCTAATTCATATTTTTCACTTGAAGTAATGCTTCTAAGTAATTTTTACTACTTCAAAATACATCTCAAAATTGATATTTATGTCTAAGTTGAAGTCAAATCATCATAATCTAACTCAGATGGTCTTGAGAAGTTTAAACGATAAATCTAAAAATGCATTAGACCTCACCAGTGCCAACATATTACGATGAAACCCAGTTCTACCTCTTAGTCTTTGTCTTACCTCTTGTTGTTGCGCATTCATGTCGAGTGAAGGAGTGTCCCAATTCTCTGTAGGACTAAGAGGAAGGACTTAGCTTCAGAACTAAAGGAGGAAGAGCTATATAGCCCTGGAAACAAAGACAGACCAGGACCTCACTTGAAACAAATGGGTAAGAGAATTACCCATAGTACATCACACCCGCCTATAGAAGGCAGAGCAGAGACTGAAGAAAGCGCTTAATTTTAAGTAATTATTAAATTATCAAGTAAATATTAATCATGTTTTGAATTGTTGGTTGTATTTAACCTTTTCTTATTGCAATGAGCTAGCTTTTGCACATGTAGCTACATGTATCTGCGTACGTCACAGCCAGCAAGCAGCTCTGGGTGATGATGTAGTGTGAATCTAGTAGTGTCTCAGCTGTGTGCTTTCACCCCTTCCCTTGGCCCTCAAAACACAGGTCCAAGGGGTGAGGGATAAGACAAAGGGGAAGGGCTAAGGGGTAGAATTGGGATTCACACTTTATCTTTAACCCCACATTTTCAATGTAAGGGCTTAAATGGTCCATCATCACAAACATTTTGATCTCTCAGTCACAAAATTTAAAGCCCTGTTTCCACCAAGTGGTCCGGTATGGATCGGCATGGTTTAGCTCAGGCAGGACAGTATGGTTCACCTATAAAGGGTCCTGTCCTGGTTTTAGTCTATGGAAATGCCACAAAAACGAGGCTGTATAGAGACGATTCAAACTGAACTCTCTGGTGGAAACGGGGCTTTAGTAGGGGAGACTGGGGACAGTTGCAACAAGGGATGGTTGCAACAAGCCTTATTTCTCCAATCAGAAACATGCTAGAGTGATGACACTCACACTGCACATGCTCAGTTAGACCCTCTACCCACCAAGAAGAGAGAGGCCATATTGAGCATCTGGTCCTGCTTCTATCAAGTAAAGTTGTTTTGGAGGTATGAAAGTAGCTTTTTTCATGAGCTGTTTTTTTGTCATACTGTCCTGACCTTATGTATGAATGAATCCAAACCTATCTAGTTTGAATCACTGTTTGTTGACTATTAAATGACATGGTGAGCATGTGTCAATGTCAATGTGGCTAGCTAGCACATGGTGTTTTGTCATGACTGGTACCATGGGGACAGTTGCAACTGTTGCAACTGTCCCCATGCTATTAGGTTAGTCATATTAGAAGAGACCACACAACCATATTTTTTAAGATTTTTAGTTCAAAATAGGCAAAATTAATATATTTTATTGCTCATGATGAACAGAACAGGCAATCATATGGAGAAACTAACGCTAATGATAAACAGAATAATTTCCCAAATAACTTGTTAAGCAAAAATGAGCAATTAGTTATTGTTGTTTGTTGTATGTGTCATATAAACTTGTCATATAGTAAATGAATCATCTAATTATTAATTAATCAATCTAATTATTACATTATTTTTGTCCCAAAATGCAATATTGAGTTTTTATAGCTTCAGTAACATCTGCACATTGACTCAAGGTAGGCCCATGTTTTAAACAAAACAAAACTAATTAAATACCTTAAAGCTGTACAGAAAAGAAAATTGAATTTGAGCCCACTCTGGGTCATAACATTAGTATTTGTCCTATTTAGACAAAACACTGAGGATAATTAGTGGAATTTTAATGTTTTTTTTATATGTTGCAACCTTCCCTGATCTGTGTTGCAACTGTCCCCAGGTTTGGGGTCAGTTGCAACGTCTGAATTCCTCTATTCAAATGAATATTGTGATTAATATGTTATATGTAGCCATCTTTAAATGGTATGGGCATTTAGCAGACAGATGTAGGTTTAATATGTAAAGATTTGGTGAGACTAGTCCAAATATTCTCTGAGTAACTGAGAGTAATGTAAAAAGTGTTGCAACTGTCCCCACTCTCCCCTAATATTATTTGCCAATGTGATAAAATAAAACCTCACCACTAGTGTCTCTGAGGTCTCCATGCCCTATCATCCCCTTCTCCACCTGCACGTAGGAGTCTGACTTGATACTGATGCCATCCTCTGGTGTGAAAACCTTAAGTTACTGTCAAATAAATTTAAACCATTGCATTAACACAAATGCAGAATTTCAGCAAAATCCTAAAAGCTTTAACAAGAGGAACCTTAGAAGACAGAATTATTCATCAAAAACCTGAGGTGTTTATCAGAAGAAAAACAACCCTGATATGTGACGGCAGGTTCAGTGACTTTCTCTTTATTACCTGTTACTTTTTGTCAGGATTCAAACCAGCCTGAGCTCCTGTCCTCCTGCAGAAGACAAAGGGACTGATCCAGTGTGGAAGAAGCCCAAGAAATAACAGTTTCCACATTTAAAAAATATGACAGATACAGTGGGAGGAAAATGTATACCCTTTGTAATTTTGTACATTTCTGCCTAAATTGGTCAAAATGTGGTCTGATCTTAACTCAAATCACAAGAATGAGTAAACAGTGTCTGCTTAAACTAATACCACCCAAACAATTACATGTAATCATTTTTTTATTGGCCATTAGATGTTAACACTGACAAGACAGGGAGGAATAAGTAAGTACACCCCCCTGGCTAAGGATCCTCCAAGAGCTAGTTAGTCAAATTTATGAGTCAGGTGTGAGCCAAACTGAAGTTCAATTACTGAGGTGTGTCTTAAAGCTGCCCTGCCCACTGGAAAACACACACCAGTTAAGAGTTGTCTCTTGATGAGGGGCACTGTCTGATGTGCACCATGCCTAGCTCAAAAGAACTCTCTGAAGGCCTAAGATCAAGAATTGTTGATTTGTGTAAAGCTGGAAAAGGTTACAAAACCATCTCTAAAAGTCTTGATGTTCACAAATCCACGGTGAGAAAATTGTCTACATGTCACAGTCTCAGTCTCTGCCTCAGACTGCCACAAGCCTGCAGCAGTCTAATCAGCTGAGCTCCACTCAGCTGTGCTCTCTGCCTCAGACTGCCACTTGCCTGCAACAATCTAATCAGCTGAGCTCAACTCAGCTGTGCTCTCAGCCTCAGTCTGCCACAGTCCTGCAACAATCTACCCAGCTGAGCTCCACTCTCCTGTTCTGTCTGCCTCAGTCTGTCACATTCCTTCAGCAGTCTAATAAGCTGAGCTCAACTCAGCTGTGGTCTCTGCCTCAGTCTGCCACATTCCTTCAGCAATCTAATAAGCTGAGCTCAACTCAGCTGTGCTCTCAGTCTCAATCTCCAGTCTGCCTCCACTGCTGCAGTGTAATTAGCCCAGACTCACTTCACCTGTGTTCCTGCTCACATCTGCACCTCGTCTGCTGCCACCCAGGCAGCTACATAAGCCCCAGCTCCACTCTCAGTCCCCGACTGACTGTCTTTGCACTCATGCTGAGAACCCCAGACTTGTTTCCCGGATTGATCACCCGTTGCGACAAGTTTTGTTCCAGACTCTGCCTCATACGCCTGACCCTCGGCTTGATTCCAAGGTATCGACTAGCTTCTGTCCTCGACTCACCCGTCCTGCCCGAGTCCCGGCTATTGATCCTGCTTCTGTCTCTGGCCTTGAGTCCTGCCTGTCTCACTGCATGCTGGTCTGCTTGGTAACTGATCCCTACCTGTCCTCGACGCTGAGTTCCTGCCTGTCTCACTCCGTGCTGGTCTGCTTGGTAACTGATCCCCACCTGTCCTCGACGCTGAGTTCCTGCCTGTCTCCTCCGTGCTGGTCTGCTTGGTCTGCTCACGTTGTGACCCACGTCCTGGTATCTGATCCTGCTTCCGTCTCCTGTCGCCAAACCCAGTCTGCTCCACGTTGTGACCCACGTCTGGTATCTGACCCTGCTTCCGCCTCCTGTTGCCGAGCCAGTCTGCCCTACGTTGTGCCATTCGCCTGGTGTCTGACTTCCTGCCTGTCCTCGACTACGAGAGCTCGCCTGAACCACATCACCGAGTGTTCCCGAACGCCTCTACTCGTCAGTGTGTGAGTCGAGCCCGCATCACCTTCCCCCTGTAAAAGACTGAGTGAGCTTCTGTCTGTGCATCTCCTGCGTGGCTTAGTCGGTAAGGCGTCCGACTACGGATCAAGTTGTCGCGGGTTCAACTCCTGCTCAAGCCACAGTCTGTTTCCTGTGTTCAACTGTGTGGTTCTCAGTTTTGGACTTCTCCTATGAGTTGCTGTCAGAGAAGTCTCCATCTCCAAGTTTTCTGTCGCGGATTGAAACTCCGCTCAAGTCACAGCTACACCCCTGTAAAGACTGTAGCCCCGCTCAAGTCACAGCTACACACCTGTAAAGACTGAAGCCCCGCTCAAGTCACAGCTACACACCTGTAAAGACTGAAGCCCCGCTCAAGTCACAGCTACACACCTGTAAAGACTGAAGCTCCGCTCAAGTCACAGCTACACCCCTGTAAAGTCTGTTTAAGTCATCAGTTGAACAGTCCCGGGTTAACTCAGTCGGGAGAGCACCCGTCTGCTAATCTCCTAGTCGTGGGTTCGCACCCTGCTCTGAACTGTTTTTGGTCTTTGTATTTAATAAAGACTATTCATTGCTCACTTCACTAACTTGCTTCTGGGTCCTCACTGACACCGTGACAGTACAGTCTGACCAGAAGATGGACCCAGCAAGTAGCATTCCCTTTCCAATGGACAGATTAGAGAGGGTTGAAGGGGTGCTAGCCAATCAGGAAGGACTGATTGTTGCATCTGCCAGCCACCTTCGTTCAGCCTCTCAGCCCGTGTGGCTGGGTTCAGCCTCACTGAATTAGCCAGTGGTCAAGCTCAGCCTCTCAGCCCAAGGTTAGTCCCTCCCCCGCCAGCCTCTCAGCCCAAGGGACTCTCAAGCTCGTCCGAGGCCCTGCGGACCCCATCGTCGAGGCCCGGGCCCCTCATCCGAGGCCCTGTGGACCCCAAGCCCTTGTCCGAGGCCCTGCGGACCCCAAGCAAGCGAGGCCCCTGCGGACCTCAAGCCCTCAGGCCCTCACGGACCTCAAGCCTCTTCCGAGGCCCCAAAACCCTTCGTCCGAGGCCCTTCGGACCCAAAACCCTTCGTCCGAGGCCCTGCGGACCAAAAGCCCTTTGTCCGAGGCCCTGCGGACCCAAAGCCCTTTGTCCGAGGCCCTGCGGACTCCCTGTTCCATGTTCGAGGCTCTGCGGACCCCAAGCCCTTTGTCCGAGACCCTGCGGACCCCCAGCATCCAGTGCTCCAGGTCTGAGGCCCTGCAGACCCCCTGTTCCTCGTCTGAGGCTCTGCAAACCCCCTGTTCCTCGTCTGAGGCTCTGCAAACCCCCTGTTCTTCATCTGAAGCCCTGCAGACCGCCTGCTCTTCGTCTGTGGCCCTGCAGACCGCCTGCTCTTCGTCTGTGGCCCTGCAGACCGCCTGCTCTTCGTCTGTGGCCCTGCAGACCGCCTGCTCTTCGTCTGTGGCCCTGCAGACTCCCTGCTCCTCGTCTGAGACCCAGCAGACTCCCTGCTCCTCGTCTGAGACCCAGCAGACTCCCTGCTCCTCGTCTGAGACCCAGCAGACTCCCTTCTCTTCGTCTGGTGCCCCGCAGACTCCCTGCTCCTCGCCTGGTGCCCCGCAGACTCCCTGCTCCTCGCCTGATGCCCCGCAGACTCTGTGTTCTTTGCCTGAGGCCCCGCAGACTCCGTGTTGCTCACCTGGAGCCCAGCAGACAACCAGCCTTCAGTGCTCCTCGTCCATGGACCTGTGCCTCCCTGAACTCTGCGCTGCCCCTGGAAGGCCTCTGGGTCGCCCCCCTGAACTCTGCGCTGCCCCAGGAAGGCCTCTGGGTCGCCCCCCTGAACTTTGCGCTGCCTCAGGAAGGCCTCTGGGTCGCCCCCCTGAACTCTGCGCTGTCCCAGGAAGGCCTCTGGGTCGCCCCCCTGAACTCTGTGCCCTGGGAAGGCCTCTGGGTTGCCCCCCTGAACTCTGTGCTCCTCTGGCTCACCCACCTGAACTTGACTCCTCCCTTGACCTCCTCCCTAAGAGGTCGCCTTCTCACCTGAACTCAGTGAGAACTCCGCCTCTGAAGAGTACTTAGGTACCCTTCCCACCCACCCTGCCCCTGTTGATGTTGTTGGGACGTCAGGAGCCGTCCCTTGAGGGGGGGGTTCTGTCACAGTCTCAGTCTCTGCCTCAGACTGCCACATGCCTGCAGCAGTCTAATCAGCTGAGCTCCACTCAGCTGTGCTCTCTGCCTCAGACTGCCACTTGCCTGCAACAATCTAATCAGCTGAGCTCAACTCAGCTGTGCTCTCAGCCTCAGTCTGCCACAGTCCTGCAACAATCTACCCAGCTGAGCTCCACTCTCCTGTTCTGTCTGCCTCAGTCTGTCACATTCCTTCAGCAATCTAATAAGCTGAGCTCAACTCAGCTGTGCTCTCAGTCTCAATCTCCAGTCTGCCTCCACTGCTGCAGTGTAATTAGCCCAGACTCACTTCACCTGTGTTCCTGCTCACATCTGCACCTCGTCTGCTGCAATCAAGCCAGCTACAAAAGCCCCAGCTCCACTCTCAGTCCTCGTCAGACTGTCTTTGCACTCATGCTGAGAACCCCAGACTTGTTTCCCGGATTGATCACCCGTTGCCGACAAGTTTTGTTCCAGACTCTGCCTCATACGCCTGACCCTCGGCTTGATTCCAAGGTATCGACTAGCTTCTGTCCTCGACTCACCCGTCTGCCCGAGTCCCCGGCTATTGATCCTGCTTCTGTCTCTGACGCCGAGTCCTGCCTGTCTCACTCCATGCTGGTCTGCTTGGTAACTGATCCCTACCTGTCCTCGACGCTGAGTTCCTGCCTGTCTCACTCCGTGCTGGTCTGCTTGGTAACTGATCCCCACCTGTCCTCGACGCTGAGTTCCTGCCTGTCTCACTCCGTGCTGGTCTGCTTGTCTGCTCTACGTTGTGACCCACGTCTGGTATCTGATCCTGCTTCCGTCTCCTGTCGCCGAACCCAGTCTGCTCCACGTTGTGACCCACGTCTGGTATCTGACCCTGCTTCCGCCTCCTGTTGCCGAGCCAGTCTGCCCTACGTTGTGCCATTCGCCTGGTGTCTGACTTCCTGCCTGTCCTCGACTACGAGAGCTCGCCTGAACCACATCACCGAGTGTTCCCGAACGCCTCTACTCGTCAGTGTGTGAGTCGAGCCTGCATCACCTTCCCCCTGTAAAAGACTGAGTGAGCTTCTGTCTGTGCATCTCCTGCGTGGCTTAGTCGGTAAGGCGTCCGACTACGGATCAAGTTGTCGCGGGTTCGACTCCTGCTCAAGCCACAGTCTGTTTCCTGTGTTCAACTGTGTGGTTCTCAGTTTTGGACTTCTCCTATGAGTTGCTGTCAGAGAAGTCTCCATCTCCAAGTTTTCTGTCGCGGATTGAAACTCCGCTCAAGTCACAGCTACACCCCTGTAAAGACTGAAGCCCCGCTCAAGTCACAGCTACACACCTGTAAAGACTGAAGCTCCGCTCAAGTCACAGCTACACCCCTGTAAAGTCTGTTTAAGTCATCAGTTGAACAGTCCCGGGTTAGCTCAGTCGGGAGAACACCCGTCTGCTAATCTCCTAGTTGTGGGTTCGCACCCTGGTCTGAACTGTTTTTGGTCTTGGTATTTAATAAAGACTATTCATTGCTCACTTCACTAACTTGCTTCTGGGTCCTCACTGACACCGTGACACTACAAATGGAGACAGTTCGGCACTGTTGCTTCTCTTCCAAGGAGTGGTCGCCCTGTGAAGATGACTCCAAGGGCACAGCACAGGATCCTCAATGAGGTAAAAAAGAACCTTAGAGTGTCAGCGAAAGACTTACAGAAATCACTGGAACATGCCAACATCTCTGTTGACACATCTACAATACATAAAACATGAAACAAAAATGGGTTTCGTGGGAGAACACCACGCAGGAAGCCATTGCTGTCTAAAAAGAACATTGCTGCACGTTTGAAGTTTGCAAAAAAGTATTTAGATGCTTCACAGCGCAACTGTGAAAATATTCTGTGGAGTGATGAAACCAAAGTTGAATTGTTGGTGGGAACACACAACGTCATGTGTGGAGGAAAAATGGAACAGCACACCATCATCAAAACCTTATTCCCACTGTTAAGTATGGTGGGGGGAGCATCATGGTGTGGGGCTGCTTTGCTGCCTCAGGGTCTGGACAGCTCGCCATCATCAATGGAATAATGAACTCACAAGGTTACCAAGATATTTTGCAGAAAAACCTGAGACAATCAAACAGTTGAAGCTCAAAAGAGGATGGGTGCTGCAACAGGACAACGACCCAAAGCACAGAAGCAAATCAACTTTAGAATGGTTTCAGAAGAATAAAATAAATGTTCTGGAATGGCCCAGTCAAAGTCCTGACCTAAACCCAATTGAGATGTTGTGGCATGACCTCAACAAAGCTGTTCACACCAGACATCCCAAGAATCTTGTAGAACTGCAGCAGTTTTGTGAAGAGGAATGGTGCAAGATTCATCCTGATTGTTGTGTACGCCTAATCTGCAGCTACAGGAAACGTCTAGTTGAAGTTATTGCTAACAAAGGAGGGTCAACCAGCTACTGAATCCAAGGGTGTACTTACCTTTTCCCATCTGACTTGTGAATGTTTACATCTAATGGCCAATAAAAAAATGATAACATGTAATTATTTGGGTGGCATTACTTTATGCAGACACTGCTCACTCATTCTTGTGATTTGAGTTACAATCACACCACATTTTATGACCAATTTAGGCAGAAATGTACAAAATTACAAAGGGTGTACTTACATTTTCCTCCCACTGTACTGATAAAGAGCAGACAAAAGGACTGAGCCCTGTGGGGCACCATTTTGTACCTTAAGATAAGCAGAGGTCAGACCGTTGAACACCATGATCCATCTGATAAATAAACTCAGCAAAATAACAGAAAGTTCAGATGGACCAACAACCTGTGGTCTGTTTTGCTCAAGGAGGTTTTGTTTTTTGGCCCTGTTTGTGTGTTTGTTTGTGTGTTAGCAGGACTACACAAAAACTACTTGATGGATGTTGCTAAAATTTTCAGGTGACGTTGGTAATGACCCAACTTAAAAATGATTAGATTTTGGTGGTGATCCAGATAACTGTCATTAAAGAATTGTCAATAATGTTTAGATAATATGAATTCGTGACCCTAAAAACCCACAGCTAGCACTCAGTCATTTTGATATTATCATTACTTAGTTATTGAGCAAAAACATTTGTTCACTAATGACGGCTACCTGGATCACCATCAAAATGTAATCATTTTTAAGCTGGAAATTTCAGCAAAATCTGTCCAGTAGTTTTAGTGTAGTCCTGCAATCAAACAAACATAAGCTAAGTTTAACTCGGCTTGCTTTGGAGCAGTTAAGTTCAGACGGACCAACACTATGTGGTCCGTTTTTCAAAATAAAATTATCGTCAGTGTCGAAAGGCCTTTGACAAATCAAAGACATGGCAGCATGTTTTATTTTTTAAATCCAAATAACTGATCACTTAAAACATTGTTTGCTGCTCCAAGTCTGTGGTTGGGATTCAAACCCCCAACCACAGTGTCATGTTCATACCCTTTACTAACAAATGTCTCAAAGGGAGTTTCCAAGTCACGATTACGGACATGTTTGTCTCTGTTTTGGCCGACTTTGCAGGTGCATGCATGTTTTTATTAGTTTAATCGGGCTGTTTGTATTGATGGAATGGGAGGGCCGCCTCTGGTCCCCGGGCCACCTGTTGCCCACCTCTTATTTAAAGGTTTAAGTTTTGTCTAAGTCAGGCAGATTTCTTCAAAGGTCCCAGCACTGCTCTCTCTCTGTCTCTGTGTCTCTCTCCATGTCTCCTCAGAGACGTCTGGCTGGTGTCACACTGAGCCGATGGCCCGGCTCGTGGCCTCCGGCTTGCTGGGCCTGGTCTTGATGGTTCTGGTGGTGGACCACGTCAGGTTCAGACGACAGACCAAGACACCTGAGAGGCTGAGTGTCTACTCGCCAAACAGAGGAAGGGAACGCAGAAAAACCTGATGGACAGTCCAAACCTCCTGTGTGAATGTCAAACTTTATTTTAAAATAAAAGTGAATACAAACTTGTCGTCTCAGCAAAATCAAGATTCTGAACGAAGCTGTTTGGGCAGCAGCAGTTTCATCACGTCACATGGTGCAAACGTGCAAAACTGCCAGTTTGAGGCTGAAATGAACTGATGTTTCATTGACATTTAAAATGTGAGCAAAACCAGACACACACACACACACACACACACACACACACAAATAAATAAAAAAATAAATACATTTAAATAAAAAAAATGTGTGCATAACTTTGGTAACATTGTGCTTTTACATTTGTCTTCTGTATAAATAAAGTGGATTAAAATGGATTGAAATCTCAAACTCAAATCTACAGTGATTGTCGTCAGCCCAAAGCAGGACGTCCCAACCACAGTCCTTCAAAGGACGGAATGACTGATCAAGCAGGGATTAGCATAGATGCTAACACCTTCAGTGGCAGTTTCCTTTCCAGATCTGAATCCAATTTCTTTGGGTCCGTAAAATAAATATTTTTGCTCTAATTCTGACATGTTTTGGTGAGGGGATGTTTCATTGAGTGACTTTACATTTTAAACTAAGGCAGTAGTGCCCACCTAGTGTCTGATTGGCCTGTGACTGAGATTGATAGATTGATCATCCAATCGCCTGCTGGATGTGATTCTGAACTCAAACACTTTCTATGAGCTCTTTCCCAGATGGACTAGTGTGATTTACTGAACTGTTCGTCTGGAGTGTCTGGCTGAATGCAACCTCATAGTTTAACTAAACCCCATAAAGCACCTCATTAAGAAAACACAAGCGTTTCAATAAATAAGTTTAAATATTCTCAAATAATCCAAAGATTCAGATCAGTTTTTCACAGTTTAAGAGTCAAAAGAAACGAAGAAAACCAGAAAAGGTTGAGATTTTTGTCTTTATGTGTACAAAACATTCAATAAGATATAAAAACAATCAACTTTGTGCCTAAAGAGTCCAAAAGTCAAAGCTTTGAGTTTTATAAGTACATCATTAAGTCATCAGCATGTTTGTAAAACTTAAAGCTCATGTGAATAAATCAGGCTCGGTGACAAAAAAATTTAAATCAAACTCTCCGCCAACATCGTCACAAGACGTCCTCCATCCCTCTGATCATTTAACAGGTGCTGAGGTCCATCTGACAGATGAAGGGCCTCCTTCCACTGCAGTCCAGATTAGCCCAACCATCTGCAAGATAAAACATTCAATCATTAATATTCTGAACAGCTGATACAAAGACAAACAATATGACTACAAAACAAAAAGTCTGCAAGTGCTGTTTCAGTGGATTATTTCTCCCCTTTAATAACATCAGTTAGTGCTGTATCTTACATCGTTGGAAAGCCTGATTACTTTATAAAGAGGTACAACTTTGTTTGGGTCCTGCATTCGTGTCCATGAATGAAGAATTCTAACAAAGTTCTACCTCGTGATGAAGGAGACCAATCAGGATTTCCAGCAATATAAAATACATGGACACAATTGTTGGTGTCCCTCCGTTAAAGAAAGACAAACCCACATGGTCAATGAAACAACATGAAACTGACAAAAGTAGTTTCAGGCTTTCCAGCGTCAAACCAAGTGTTATTAAAGGGAGAAATAATGAGCTTTATAGTCTCTGATGAAGTTAAATGACAGGTGAAAATGCTGACTCACTGAAGGTCTGCAAGGAGATGCACTGGTGGGTGTCGACGCTGTTTAACCTCCAAAAGTTGGAGTAGCCCAGGCGGCTCTGGTCCACCCACCTCCAGGTCTGCACACATCAACAAACAGAGGGTTGAACATGATGAGGACGTCAAACCGTCAGCTGTTTGATACTGCTCCATCATTCCATTTATGTTCACTGTGATACTCAGAATACCTGGAAGTAAAATCCTCCGAGCCAGATGTTGGTGCGGAATGTCCTGAGATCTCTGAGAAAGTTGTCGTCATACCAGTCGTGGGAAGAAGCCAGTGAAGCTCCCAGACTGGCACAGTGGGCCTTACGGACAGACACACATCCCAAATATTAATTTACAGACAGATTACATGATCCTCGTGGATTTTAGCAACACAAATTCTCATTAAGTGTGCAGATTAGAAATGCTACTCATAGAAGACTGAACTAAAGTGGATCACCTGCAGTTGCATGTGTGAAACAACAGGCTCACACACTCTCATGATACATAATCAATCCTGCAAAATGTTTTATGGAGCATCAGGTGAATTTAAAAGACATGAAGACAGTAAACATTTGAGGACAGGAAGGCTAATAGAAGGGTAGATTCATTACCTCAGCGGTGGTCCAGGAGCTGAATTGGTGCACGTACAAATAGCAGGCGTTCTTGTATCTAGTCCAACCATAGGGACACTGCACGGCGGCCTCTGCAGAGGACAGAAGAAGATGAGGACATCCTGGATCTGAGAGGCTGATTAAAGAGTCCTTACCAGGAACAAACTGTGAATTCATAAATACAGAAACCTTGAGGCTGTGCATCCATCTCTGCTGCAGCCACCCACGTCTGAGTCCTCCTCTGCACAGAAGAAAGTCCAGTTCAGATCAGGAAAGGGGCAGGACTGAGTCCAAGAGGGTAAACTAACGTGTGAGCACTTCCTGTTTCACTGTCTCAGTCTGTGGATTTTTCAATCAGTCTGTTATTCCTGACCAATGGTAAGTTCTGATTTTAATGTTTTTTGGCATAAAATATGTTCCCTACATGAGGACACAAAGATTTTATACTTTACTCAAGAAGATAACTATCTAGGACTAGAGTTTATCTGAATATTAGCAGGATTTTTTTGTTATTAAAATACCAGGTTAAAGCTATGGTCTACGATTTGAAAGCTTGGTGCATCTTAATAACACCGTTTATGACTGGATGGTCAGAAAGGGTAGGCTAGATTTTGGCATAAGTTCACCAAGCATCGTTAGCATTGTAAACTGAGCTGGTGGCTTCTTGCTCTGTCAGAGGCGTGTTGTTGGGAGGTGACACAAGCTGGAGGTCGGGATCTTGGAACACAGAGGGGAGGGGTGAGTGAAGGGGGGCAGGCTGCGTTTTTCAAATCTGTCTTCACAGCCAAACTGGTTTTCAAGTCGTAGACCCTAGCTTTGAAGACTTATTCATGATTTTTAATAGGTATATTTGTACATGAAATTATTGTAAACATTCGCCATATGTCAAATTATTAATATAATTGATAATATAACTGATAAACTCTTCATTTGTCCTGAAAGAGCTGCAGATGGGGCAACTGCACAGTATTAAACACACTCAGCAGTTTTCTTTTCTAACATTCAGCTGAACACAGCAAATGTGTCTGTTTGAAAGTCTTCAGACTGATTTCAAACGGCAAAGCAGCTGTAAAACTGATTATTTACAGAGATTCTGAAATGTGAAATGATTCTTACAAATGTGACTTTTCATTTTTGTAACTGTTTGTTGCTCCCATTCAGGTCTCAGATCTCAGAGGGATTAACCAAACTAATCTAAGATTTAATTAGGGTTTAATTAGTCAAACCAGATTGTACTGTAACCTTATTCTTTCTTTTCTATGGTTTGGGTTTGTTTGAGCTCAGTTTCTTTACCTTTTCTGCTCTCCAGTTGTCTGTTTTGACTGTTTTTCTAGGAATCATTCTTTATAACCAGATAAATGTTGTTTTTCTGATCTGTTCTTTTCAAACAAGCCTGCTTCGCTCTGTACGTCTTCATCAAAAATAACAAAACGAAGATTAAACTGTGCGTCTTTTGTCCCTTATAATGATTAGTATTATGATACCATTAATTTGTTTTAACATATTTTTTTCTCTAATCAACCTGAAAACTTTGTTTTTATTTGTGCTTACTTATATGTCTTTGCCACAGGGAACTGATAAAGCTTTAGCTTATTTTATAAATGTTTTTGGGCTGGACTTAGAAAGTACTTCATCTCTGAATAATCAACTCAAGATGACAAAGTTCATTGTTCAGCTTCTTACCTTCAGGAGCAGGAAGTTCATCTTCTGGTGCTGAGAAAACAGAAAAAGAGTTACAGTGATCCAGAGAAAAAGCTGCTGAAGTCTCATGTCATAGCAGACTTACGGTGTTCCTCCTCCTGCAGCTCCGGTGCTGCAGCTTCAACTTCTGGAACTTTCACAACAGCTGCAAAAAGAAAAAGTAACGTTTCATTATTTTCCACATTATTCTATAAGAGGACATCACCAAACGTTGTTTTGCCAAACCCAAACACTGTACTTGTTCTTCTTATTTTGTCATTATCTTGTTTATAATTCAGTTTATTTCACACAGTCTTTGGCTGACATGTCTGTGCACAGCCACATGATGGCAGTAAAGTGTCGACATTGTTCATGTTTCAGCTCTGACTCTGATCCAGAGAGAAGAAACACATTTATGACCCTGATACTTCCTAAAACATTCAGGTAGCTGCTCAGATAATTCTCTGAGCTGCTGGTTTAGATTTGGCTGTGACAGAAGAAAGAAAAAGGAGAAAACACTGTGAGGCAGCAGGTAAATTTCACACATGCAGCTCACCAGTTCAGGATTATTTCAATGTGTTTATCTAAGAGTGACAAGGTTTGGGTAGATTAAAGATGTTTTGAGAAAGTAAATATTTAATATAAATGAATTTAAAAAACATAATAGTAAGAACTGACAACAAAACATCTTTGACAACTTTTGCAAACAGAGTTTTTATGTATCATGAAGGTGCTGTGTAAAAATGTTCAGTGTTTTAAAATAAATAAATCAAAATGATGAAGGAATTTTTTAAATCATGGCCTTGGAGCAGCATTACTTTGCTGACTAAATATTTTTCTTAGATTTCATCAATAACTTTTTTCTCCTGATGAAAATTAGACAGTAACTAACAAAGACAAGAGCTCATGGACAAAAACTATTTTTTTTTATTTTCATAAAAAAATAAAAACTAGACTAAAATGTCTGACAGACTTAATTCAATCAGACCTAATATGGTCATGTAGGAAGTAGAGACAAGTGATGAATCTATCCAATCACAGCTACTTTGGTTGTGTTAAAGGTTGGATGAGTTCAGAGGGACATCCAATCACAGCTGCCTTAGCTTGGTGGTGGTGGGATAAGTTGTAGAGCCATCCAATCAGAGCTGCTCTCTTTATGAATTGATATATTCATGTAGAGCAGGTTCACTGTTTGTTGTCAGTTCTGGTATTGTAACTGAGATGCTCTGCCAGGTAGCCTAAATAAAGGTGACTGCATTTCACACAAAGGAACATTTGTTTCTGTTCATTTAGACATTCAGACTTTACTAACATTCAATAAAGGGTTAGTAGATGTTTGATTTTATCCAAGAGGAAAACAGGACTTCACAAATTCAAGGAAACATGAAAAGCTTTACCCATTATACTTCATATTTTAGTTGACTGAATTTACAGCAGATTTCATCGACTACTGTGTTTCAAAATGTTATCAACAAAAGCCAGAATAAATTAAAATAATTTAGATGACTAAATTATGACTAAGCCTAAAAGAAATGCAAACGCAGGATGGCCACCATGTGTCAAGTCTATCAATTTTTATCTCTGACTCTGAAAAGAAGAAAATAATCCCATGTACTGAAGATATTTGAGATTATTTGTGTTTTTTTCCTCTTTGAGTGTTTATGTGGTCTTTGAATGTTTTAGATAAATTAAAGTAAATAACAACTGTGTCATAAATGTTAGGAGTGTTTTAAGTAAAATAAACCAAAATGATGAAGGAAAATTGTGTAATAACGGTCCATGGAGCTCAACACGACTGTGCACGAGATGTCAAGTTATCATTCAACTCTGACTCCAAAAAGAGACGGAGTATTTTCTGGATTATTTCAGTGTTTTTTTTCTCTGCGAGTGTGATCAGAGATATTGTCTAATTCCGTTTCCTGAAAGAGACTCCTTAAATTTAAACCACAACGTCTCAAACAAAAAACTACAGCACTTCATTCATGTGTCGCTGGTGATTCAGACGGTTAGAAAAACGTAATCTGGAAAAGAAAAGAAAATATTTTTGGGGACAGTTCTGATGTACTGCTGTGGCAGCTGCACTGACGGTGAAAATGTGTTTTAAATAAAATAAAACTAAATGATAAGACACAGGGTAAACTGAGTGCTGAGACTTTAAAGCTCTGACTCCAGTCCTAAAGTAGAATATGGACCTTTAACAAAAAGTTTGAATGATAAAACAATCTGACCTGCTGCAGCTGAGAGGGCGAGAAAGGAGAGCAGCAGGAGAGCCTTCATGATGAAGATGATGAGGAGGAGGCTGAAGCTGCTGGCAGGCTGACAGTCAGTCAGAGATATGGTCTAATCTTCAAGTTGAGTCTCTGCTGATGCTCCAGTTTGATAAGAGTCACCACTTTCCCTTTTTATACACACCTGAACGTGACCTTTGACCTGGGGCTGTTAGTCTTTCTACAACAAGGAAACACTGACAGGAGCACGATGATCTAAACAGACTGATATAAAAATATTACGATGATTGTTCTTTGTTACACAATTACTGACACAGACTCAGCTGCACCTGAGCAGAGAGACTGTAAAGTCATTTTATGAAGGTTTATGATCAGTGAGTCCTGAAAAAGAATAGAAAAAGGAAAATAAAAACAGGATCAAATGACTTCATTAAACATTTAACCCCTTATAAAGTTTTTAATGGAAGTTCATTCAGGCACAAACCTTCATCTTTCACTCTCATGGTCTGAGTGTTGCTCCTCTAATGGTCCAATCACAGAGCTCCTGTTTCTTTAGATATGGTTGTCTAAAGAAAAACCTATGATGTTCACTAAAATAAGTTGAAACTGACAAAAGTAATAATAAATAAAAATTCAGAGAAAAATATCGAATGAAATTCAGACGTTACTTTTGAATTTGGTTCAGCAGAATCATTTTGACAAACAAACTAATAAAACTGACTGGGACAAAAATTATGGTACCCTAAACTTCATATTTTGTTGCACAACTGTTGAAGGCAATCACTGTAATCAGGTGATTTCTGTAACTCTCAGTGAGACTTCTGCACCTGTCCACAGGTATGTTGGCCCACTCCTCATGAACAAACTGCTCCAGCTGTCTCAGGTTTGAAGGCTGTCTTCTCCAGACTGCATGTTTCAGCTCCTTCCACAAATGTTCAACAGGATTTAGATCAGGGATCATAGAAGGCCACTTCAGAATAGTCCAGTGTTTTGTTCTGAGTCATTCTTGGGTGTTTTTAGCTGTGTGTTTTGGCTCATTATCCTGTTGGAGGACCCATGACCTGTGACTGAGACCAAGCTTTCTGACACTGGGCAGCACAGATTCAACACACCCTGTGTCAGATGCAGCAAAGTAGTCCAGAACATAACTGAGCCTCCTCCATGTTTCACAGTAGGTACAGTGTTCTTTTCTTCATATGCTTCATTTTTGCACGCGTGAACACAGAGCTGATGTGACTTACCAAAAAGCTCCAGTTTTGTCTCATCTGTCCAAAGGACATTCTCCCAGAAGCTTTGTGACTTTTCAACATGCATTTTGGCAAATTCCAGTCTTGCTTTTGTGATTTGCTTCGAACAGTTATTTTCCTCCATTAAGTCCATTTTGGCCCAAACAGTGACATATCTGTCTCTTCAGTTTGTCATCAGTTTTCCTCCTGCAGTCACGTCCAGGGAGGTTGGCTACAGTCCTGTGGACCTTAAACTTCTGAATAATCTGTGCAGCTGTAGTCACAGGAACATCAAGCTGCTTGGAGATGGTCTTATAGTCTTTACCTTTAACATGCTTGTCTATAATTTTCTTTCTAATCTCCTGAGACAGCTCTCTCCTTAGCTTTCTGTGGTCCATGTTCAGAGCGGTACACACCATGAAACCAAACAGCATAGTGACCACTTTTCAGCCTTTAAATAGGCAGACTGACTGATTACAAGCTTGCATACATGTGTGATACTAATTACAGGACACACCGGAGTTTAACATGTCCCTATGGTCAAATCATTTTCGATCTTTTCTAGGGGTAACAATCATTTTTGTCCAGATCAGTTTCATTACTTTATCCTTTAAAACGATTCTGTTGAACCACAATTAAAAAATCAGTGTCTAATTTTCAGTGATTTTTTGTTAGTTTTAAGTTATTTCAGTGACCATGTGGATTTTTTTATGTAATGGAAGGAAACTAAAAATGTTGTTGATGTGCGTAAGTGTATTTTTGAACCTCGCCTCAATACTTGTAAAGTCTGAAACATCTGCCTGTTCTGGCTGTCATTCTGTGAACTGAACCTCTGACTGTGTACAAGCCCTTTTGGAGATTTTGGACTTGCTATGTTTTTGCAGGTTTTGCCTCTTATTCAGTTTAAATAAATTATGACATAAAAGTTCAGATGTTATTGTTGGGGTATCAGCAATGAACTATTATTTTGATTCTTATTCTTCTTATTATTATTCTACTTCAAAAACATTTTTTCCATATCATTTTTTATTTTAATATGAGTGCTTAATTATATGTCTTTTCAATGGGCAATTAATGAAGCTTTATTTTAATTAATCTAATTTTTTTGGGCTGGACTTAGACCCCATTTACACAACAACACTGTCACCAGAAACAGAAAAAAAAGGTTTTTCTATTGTGTTTTCAAAGCACTCCATGTTCATACAGAGACAAAGTGATAATGATGTGAGCTCACACAAATCTGTGAAAATGAATTAAACAGCGAACATTCCAGGCCAGGTCAAGTAGGTCCAGTGTTTTTTTATTTATTTATTTTTTGATCACACCATCTTCATGTGAACTTTTGAAAATGTTGAGGAAAAACTTTTGTTCTGGTGACAACCTTGTTGCATAAACAGGCCTGACAAAGTCCTTAATATCTGAAAAATCAAATCAAAATGCCAAAACATCATTGTTCAGTGCTGCAGCTGCAACTTCTGGAACTTACACTCCAGCTGCAACATGTTAAGTAGTAAGTAGGTAAATAAGTAATGTTTAAACGTTTTCCAAAGTTTTTCAGATTACACTAAAGATGCAGGAAGGTACTATTGCTAAACTTAGTTTAGCCAAACTCAAACACTCTTTTTGTTCTTCTTATTTTGTGGTTACATTGTTTAGAATTTGTTTTCTTTCTTTTTTAACCTGGGTCTGACCCAGTCTCTCCACAATAAGGAAACGCTGACAGGAGCTCTATGATCTAAACTGACTGATATAAAAAGTATTGCGATGATTGTTCTTTGTTACACAATAACTGACACAGATTCAGTTGCACCTGAGCAGAGAGACTGTAAAGTAATCTAATGAAGGTTTATGATCAGGGAGTCCTGAGAAAGTCAGAATAGAAAATCAAAACAAAAACAGGATCACCTTATTTTTATTTTTTTTTATAAAATGAAACTCCATATTACGTTTCTGACAGAAGTTCATTAAACTTGTGCCATTAAGTATCAATAAAATCATAATTTTACCTTCTTTGACTACTGCTGGATAATAAAGTTAACAGCTTAGATTGGCACACGCTCCAAAGATACCTGTCAGCTTAAAGAGCCTTTTTAATAATTTTTATTAATGCAGGACTGTTCAATTTTGTCTCAAATCAAACACAAAAATCAAAATATTCACAATAACACTTCCATGGTGCTCAATGTGAAGTGTGCCGATGTAGAAAATCACTGAGCAGTTTATTATGTCTCTTGAATTTATGAGGCAAGTTTAAAACTAAAATGTAACCAAAGGGCAGAGCATAAAATATATCAATATAAAACAAGACTGAAACAAAACAAGAGACAGGAGGAGAGTATTTAATAGTAGACAGAGAAAAGTAGGGCAGCACACAGTGGTTCACGTGCCTCACAAAAAGAAGGCTGATGGTTCAAAGCTCACTGAGTTAAATTACTTTTACAAGGGACAAATTCATTGAAGTAAAAATCTGTTACTGGTGGTTGTTTAACTTCAATGATTCACTTTTTCCTCACAAGAGAATGAATAATGCTTCAAAAAAGACCTTTACAGTAATTATTATGGAAAATTACAACTTCTACTTCCTTCAGAAAGTCGAATAAAGTCAGTCAAAGACTGTTGTGGAAATATTTTCCATTTTGTAGATCAAATATTGTCAGGTCAGTCTTGATGGTACATGATGGCAGATTTTTCTCTTTATGATTTGTTTGATGATCAGAGGGAGCTGAGGAACATTTCTCTCCATAGTCCGGGATAATTGTAGACACTTGTTAATAGGATTCCTTTGGATTGCTCCACCATTCTGAGCCCTGGATGATTGCTGCCTTCAAAGGTTTACTTGAGGTCTTCCCAACCACAGGCCTTTCTGAGGCCTACCTGGGGCCTGTCCCCATAAATGCATCATTCAAGGAGAAGGCGTTTTCTTTCCAGAAAACTTATTTTTTCCAAGTTTTTTTATTTGCCTGGATGTCATGTTTGTTGGATGGCTTTGGATTATCACACTGTTGGCTGGCTATGATCTGTGTGGTCTAGAAGTACACGAACTCCTTACATAAACTGAAATATTTGTTTTCTCCTGATGCCCCAGTCACACATTTCTGTTTCACATGGCAATTGTGCACGATTGAACGTGGAAGGGTCCCAAAAGTTTTGAACTGTTCAAAACTGTCATGGAGAGTCGCTGCTCTCAGTATAACGGGATGGAAGCCTGATGCAGTCCTAAGGCGAATGGTATAAGTGTGGCATGTACGGAGCTCAGTCAGGCTGATCGTGGCTCAATCCCGGAAGCTTTATGAGGACGACTGACAAGGATGTGCCCCGACTGTGTCCCGTTCAAGACGGCACAAGCGGCGGGGCTCAGTCGGGGCTTATGTGACGCGAACTGAGCTCCAGCAGGGCTGACGTCGTGTCAGCGGGATGAAAATTCATGCAATCCTCATCATTATGTTGTATTAACCCAACTGGAGCAGAACGAACGCCCCTGAAGTGCTGTAGAAGCGCTACTGACAGTATTTATGGGGTGTGTCCAGGGGTGAGACAGTCATTTCATCCCATACAGTCATGCACAATCGCCAAGAGAAATGGGAATGTGTGACTGAGGCATGACCTTAAGATCCAACTTTCGTCATTGCTCACCTCTAGACCCCTCTATGCCTCCTGGTCGTATAAAGAAGCACACCATTTTTCAAAATGTTTTTTCTTATACTTCTAACTCAGATCCTCTCCAGTCTTGGGACAAATGACCTTAATCAAAATACAGTGGGGAGGAAAGTTACCACTGCACTATGGACCACATTTTCAACCTTTTTTAACAAGCCGCCTGGATCTCCACCATCAGTTTCACAGCTTAGTTTGTCATTTAAGGAACAATGACTTTTTAAAGTAAATCAGAAATACTCTACATCTTCAGTGCCTTATGCTTCTGGATGACTGCTTTTTGACAAAAGAAGACTCTCGCTCTCATGTTGCTTATTCTGCCGGTTTAAAGGCGCTATGACGAGAATCTATTTCCGGCGACATAAAGACTCTGCTACCCATGAGCACGTGCGGAAACTGTCGTAAAGACGTGACCCAAGCCAAAGCGTGTGTTTGTTGTGATGCTAGTGAATGCAGCTCGGGCCTTCCTCAGAACTCTGCATTGCTTGACAATTTCTTTCTCTTTCTAGTTACATAGCTGTAGTTTTTGATGTGTGACAACAAGCAATTTTTGGTACATTTCAATTTACTTCTGAAGATATTGTTAAAGCAATGGAAATAATGAAGGGGTGCCAATAATACTGAGCAAGACTGTATTGCACATTAATTGTTCAGCATGAGGATTAGTTGTTCTGTGACTGAGCGGGTACTATAGTGAGGTTTTTACCCTCTTTAATGTGTTAAGTGTTCCTTGTGGCTCAGTTTTTCTAGCTGAAGGAGAGTCTCTTGGTCATACTTTACAAGCACAAAGACAAACAGGAAACTAAAAGTGCAAAAACTAAATAAAACCTGACTTGGACAGCTATGCTGAGTCGCAAAAAAGGGAGCGCCATCTTGAAATTTTAACGTTATTAGTCTGTTTAATCTAAATTCTTAAACTTTACTTTGCTGTAAAAACGATTAGTTGAAGTCCAACAGTAAGGCTCAGAGTTTTAGTTCTAGAGTTAAAATCAGCCCTGACTGAGACCTTAGAGGTTGTAATGGTAAATTTGTATATCTTCTCACAAGAATGAAATAAGAGGAAAAATGAAGGATCTTGATCCAAATGCTGCCTTCATGGGTTTTTATTACAAAATAGAAAATACAGGCTTGCACGTCTGGAGACAATCAAAGGAACAGAGATGGACAGTCCATCATCTGCAGAGAAAGTCTACAGACATAGGAAAAATTGCACACATTTAAAGTATAGCAATACAATGGGCAGGGTGTTTGGTATATGTGTTCCTGTATTTACTGTATGCGTGCTCATGTAGAGGTGAGTGTGTGTATGTGTGCCGATCCAAAGACCGTCCTGAAGCCGACTCCAAATTATTGGACACAAACAGCTGATATCTTGGTTAGAACTGTCTGAAACAAGATCAGGCATCTATGTATCGCTCAGCTAACACTGATGAAGTGAATTGAAGGTCTTCAGGCCATGTGAGGCTGCAGCTCAAATGTTTCTACTGAGACAGAAATGTTAAGTATAACTGAAATGTGAAGTGTAAGCATTCATCAGAGTAAATTTCCACAACAAAGTAGAAACATGTTGGCTCTTCAATGATCCTGTCACTGTAATAAAGCTCCAAAGTTCTCTCTCATTATCACTGTTTCTTAATTCACCTCTTCGTTTACTCTCATTAATCTGACTCTTTTATTCTACTGTTTTTCAGATGGTTGGCTCAATTCTCCATGTTCAAACATCGGCCCCTACATCTGTGCTAAACAAGCAGGACTTTAACAAACTGTTTGAAACTCGCTGTTTGTCTTTTTTCAAATCTGTTTACTGTCTGAGATCTTTGACTATTGATTATCATCTTAACTTTGATGTGTTATTTACTCTGGTTGTGTTTTCTTATGGTTTAGTCTTGATGTCTTAGTGTGTGATGGTTGTTCTGATTGATGTGGAATAATAAAAAGTTCAGTTTAAAGTTGAAGTTGTCTGTCTTTAAACTGAACTCAGATTTTTAAACTTACCTGAGTTCATCAGCTCATAATCAGAGCTGCTCAGCTCAGGTGACTGAAGATCCTCCGTCCTCTGAGGTCTCTCATGGGCAGTGCTGCTGGGGTTTCTGAACCTACCTACCTGTCCATCCATCTGTCCGTCTGTCCGCCCATCCATCCATCCATCCATCCATCCATCCATCCATCCATCTATCTATCTATCTATCTATCTATCTATCTATCTATCTATCTATCTATCTATCTATCTATCTATCTATCTATCTATCTATCTATCTATCTCTCTCTCTCTCTCTCTCTCTCTCTCTATCTATTCAGGGATGATGTCAAGTTTGGCATGAGCAGAACACCCAAATGCAAATACCAGAGTCCGTTGAGCAAAAAGGCAGATTTATGAACAGTCCAGGATTTGGTACACAGAAGACAAAAAACAGGCTAAGGTACAAAATGGCAGGCAAAAGTCTTGGTCAAAACTCTCAGAGGTCGATAACAAACAATGACTATGACAAAGAACGCTAGTGAGTGTCTACAATAGGCAACAAACCAGCAACAAGACAAGGGAAGACAGGAGGGTAATACACACAGGGTAATCAGGGGCTAATGAAAGACAGCTGGGAGGAGCAATCAGAGAGCAGGTGAGACACGGTACAGGAAGCAAAACCTACAGAGACAAGGGCTGTGTCCGAAATGGCATAACATACTACATACTACAAACCCATTGTGTAGCTATATACTGTATACTGCACACTATAAGTATGATTAGAATGCCAACCGTTCACACTGTAGTATACTACTAAGTTCCCCATGATGCATTTCAAACCGCTGACGAAAAAAATCAGAAGCACACCAGGCTATCAAATATCTCTGTTGATTCACCACATTTGAAAGTTCAGAGAGCATTTTAGGTGAGAAAGTCACCACGTAGAATACCAAAATATGGTCATTTGAGCCATACAAATTTCATTTCGACATTTCGGACATTCCGCTATGCCGCTATTATGCTATCGACGATACTTCCGGTCAGCTCCAGAACAAGAGCCCATTTACAAAAGCGTTAAAGAACTAAAAGGAGATCATAAAAGACACATTTATTTTGAAAATAGGAGGTTTGCTAGTGGCCGATTTTTAGCTGAATGCCGGTCGGTCGTGTATGGCGCAATGCATTATGGGGCTTGCAATGCATTATGGGGCGGTTGAGTGTGAGTAGTATGCCCACCTCGCATACTTAACATTTTTTCCAATATAGTATACATCCGGGTACTTCTCGCACACTCAATCTTTGGATACTATCCAGTGTGAACACACTACATACTCATTTTGGCGTCACACTTATGAGTAGTACGTTGTAGCCTATGCCATTTCGGACACAGCCAAGGACAGACAGGTGACTTTTCAAAATAAAACAGGAAATGACAAAGAAAAACTCAAAACGTGAACAAAACAGGGAACTTAACTAAAAGCAGAGCAGGATCATGACAGATGGTGTCTTGAGAGAACACTTATTTTGAATTAGCACTGTACAAATGTAGTCGACTGATTGAGATGCATCTGGGTAGACATTTTGAACAGGGGCCATCTGAGAGAGGTGTTTGAAAACACTGAGTTCTTTGTTTACCCTGCATTAAGATGATTTTCTGCCTGCAGTCAGTAGAGAAGTGAGCTGTGTAATCTAATGGCCTGAACAAGAACTGCTGCCTTTTCCTTTAAACCAGGCATGTCCAAAGTCAGGCCCGGGGGCCAATTGCGGCCCGTGTTCAAATTTTCACCGGCCCGCAGTCTCTGTTATAAAATCAATTATATGTGGCCCGCTTGCACCATTGACTGCTGTATAAAATACTCATGTACAAAAAAACTTATTTTACATTTAACCAGAAGATGGCAGTTGCACTATGGCCACATCCTTATGGCACTTGACACCTGATCTTTTGTCATCATTTCAGCCCATTCCATCTCAAACATGGCAACTGTTGCTTAAAAAAAGAAAAGTTGACAAGCGAGTGCCGCCAATTCCAGAACAAGTAGAAACTGAGACTTTAGCTGTTTTCAAGGAATTCAATGTCAAGCGGTACTACTATACAAAACATGCTAACTACGACAAGCTAACTGGGGACGAACACGGCGAAAATTGAAAAGACTGAAAGCTTTTTTAACGGCACAACAGGGCTTTTTCACAAGAGCCTGTGAGTCAAATGAAAATGCGACAAGGGCGAGTTACGCGGTGGCAACGCTGATTGCCAAGCACTGCAAACCTTTCACTGAGGGTGAATTTGTTATAGATTGTGTTCTGAAAATAATTGAGAAAATTTGTCCTGAGAAGAAACAAGATTTTGCCAATATTTGCCTGGCTCGTAACACTGTGGTACCGAGAATTGAAGATGTTTCATTAGATATTAAGAGACAATTAGAGACCAAAGCTGAATGGTCGGCCCCCGCACATTTTCACCTCACCAAATCTGGCCCTCGTGGCAAAAAGTTTGGACACCCCTGCTTTAAACACTGAGGCTGGACTGCTCATGTTAGGGGCACTTGAAGAACACACACACACACAGAAAGTTATCTTAATGTGCCTCACCACTTATTTTTTTTAGCTGCAATTTTAATCTTGTCTAAATGAGTGGAAACATTTTTATCCTTGGCCCCTTTTGGCTGTTAGCGATAGCCGTTAGCTAGCAGCTGCAGGGTTAGTGTTACCCCCTTTTCAGAAAGTTATTCCCCCAAATATCCCGTTGTAAATGCAAATATAAAGTTTTCTAATAGTATTGTTAGGTTTGGTGACGGTACAGTACAAGTCACGCGACTTAAAAACACACTGATTTATAATCTTGACAGTTGAAAGATTCCAACCCCCCTCTCCCCGCGGCCTGCAGTGGTTCAGTCCAGCCTGCTCCTCCCGGCGGAGCTCCTGTCGCTCACACATGCACACACACACAGGCAGATCGTTGAGGATCAGTCAGGTAAGTTTATAAAACACTGAACAGTTAATAGGCCAACGTTTTTTTATCAATCCGTTTGTTCAACAAGCACAGTCAGAACATGAAAAGCAACATTTCAAGTCTTTTGTCCGAAGTCTGGCGTCATGTTTTATGTAAACACAGCACGGTATTTTACCTAATTAAAAGGGTTTTACTTGTTAAACTAAAATGATATTTGCATTGTAAATAGATCAGCTCTTCATCTTAGTTTACAGTGAAGCTATAAATTGTCCAGAGGTTTTTACTACAGTTGCAAAGAGCCTCTCCTCTACCTGTAGGCAGTCAGACATCCTCATCCTCTTTTATTATACAAATATGGCACTGTTTCTTTAGTGAGATAATCCTGTCCAGATTTATACATTCATTTATGTAGGCTTTTATTACTTTGAGTTTGATGTTCTAGTATAGATTTTTTGATTGGAAAGAAAGTAGTGCTAACTTTGACTTTGATGTTCACTTAAACAGATCCAATTTCTAATTGCATCTCCTTATTGTCCTCCAATTAAAATCACCACTGATTACATTAATTTTCCAGTTAGATGTTTTTATACTGGATATTAAGTTCACAGTGTTGTGGACTTGTAGCCTACACATTCATGCCAAAATATTTTTCATTTTCTAAAAGGAAAATTAAATGTAGGGTTATTGTGCATATTCAATTATAGGTTTGTGTATTATGTAAGTTTTGGGACATATTGAGATTTGTTTTGTTGCTACTTGTTGTCAATTTGATAAAAAGATTTATGAAATATTGTTTGATATAATTTATTTTTTCCTAAAACTATTTCTTTGAGTTTTAGAACTTGTATTGAGTTTTAATTTTTTGTAAAGCTGCTGTAGTGGTATTCAGACCTGTGGGTTTTTGTGAACAAAACACCAGTTTTGGAATTGCTGGTATAGCATTAACAAACCTGAAGATAGGTAGGATATGTATTTGTAAAAAACAATGACATAAACTACAGTTATTGTTTAATATCACTGTGTAGGACGTTCAAGGAAGTGTCAGACAACACAGGAAAAACATAGCATTTTTTATTTTAGTTTTTTTGTACTTTTTACCTGAGTTGATTACACTTATGCCATTCTGTTGCTTCTGAGTGTTTATAGTATGCTTAAACCTACATAAAATGAGATATTCTGTGTCAAATGTTTTCCTACTATGTATGCATCAAAATTCGGTTTGCTCCACCAAATCTCACTCCAAGGTTTTTTGAAAAGTTGCCAGCTCTAAGTTAAAGATAATGTTAGGTATATCTGCATGCAGCAAATATGCTCCTTGACTCTCCCTCCCATTATGCCAGCATGAAGCCAACCACACATGGGAAACACTAAAGATGAATATAGTTTGCATAACAAGGTGTTGCTTCCTTTATGTGTTGTTGATTGTATTATTTCAAATTTTACAGAGATGGCTGGCTTTGTTCTCCAAAAAAACAGGTAAGTGTTTGTCCCCTTGCCCCTTGTCTGTCCCTTTGCATTTTTATGTGTGTCTAAGTAAATGCTGTACTTGTACATACCCTGGATGTGTTTCGGCAGATTGGTGAGGAGTTTTCCACATCACAAACAAGGACTTACTGGTAACATTCCGAGCTGCAGTGGACAAATATGCACCTAAACTCCTGTGACTGTATCAGGCCCGAAAAGGAGCTTTTGGAATGGAACTGGAAGATCTCTTAGATAATCTTGATGATAAGGTATAATGTTATAGGTTTATTTAATCATGTCATGTGAAATATTTTTTCTTGTTTGTAATCTTTTAAAAATCTAAATACAGTGTTTTTTTTGTTTTTGTCATACCTCCAACATTGTCAGACATCGCAAAGATGCTGCACTTCGAGGCCTTCCAGTGTCTCTTCGGGATGACCCCAAGGATTTTTTCAAACAATGTCTGGTAAGTATTGCATATCTCAAAAAGGCAGCATTTTGAGTTTGACATGCCTATGGCAATCTTTTTTTTAACACATATGTGCTGCTGATATCTGTAACTTAATTATTCCTACTCAAAAGTAACATTTTTAAAATAGCTACAAAATCTTTCTTCCTATCAAAGACATTCTTCCCAGGACAAATTGTAACAAGTTTGTCATTCATGTTCATGGGGTTTCTCACAACAGATTTCTCCAACTCAGTGAAAGACATTCACAAAATGAGTTACAGGTATCTGCAAATGAATAACTAGTAATAATAATAATTTTAGTTTCAGTTTATGTACATGTCTCTTTTAGATATCTAAGTTTTGACTAGTCAGAATGTCATTGTAGATGTCTTTAACTGAAATAATGATGAATAGGCTTATGCAAATGAAAGTAGATTGTAACAGTTTATATATCTACATACTCAACAGATATCATGAGTTCACAATTCTGCAGCCTGATAATTCAGGTTTTTGTTAAATACAAATTTTACCCTGGCGATCCTAATGGCTTTGACCTTACTGGCATGACAAGAAGATCCAACCTGGAATTTTTATACATGACACAGTGTAGGGGGTGCTATTATGATCTGGGCTGCTTTTTCCATCAGTGGAACACTGGAGTTTCGGGCAGTGCAGGGATGTCAAAATAATAAAATAATTAAATTGACCCATAATCAAGTTTTAATACTGCTCTGGTTTTACAGGACTCTGATCCCGAAGATGGTTCTACCAAGGGGAGTGGCTGTGGGCATACTATCTCTCATAGAGGATGGTGTTGCATCAACTTCATCAGAAATGGTGCCGGACATTGCTGTGATTTTGGAGGAGGCTGCTGTCCTGGAGGATGTGCCAGATCTTCCAAATGCACTTACTTCTCAGCAGATTTGTCATTCTTGAAGTGTTATCACCAATGTGTTACAGTGTTGCGCAGTTAAGTGAAATAAAAGTATGGTAACACCATTTAGGACTGTGTATTTATTGAAATGCAGGTAATTAAATAATGATTGTTATGTTAATAAGCTTTTGCTAGTTATTTGAATGACACGATTGAGCAAATAAACATGTTTAAATTGGTAAAACGAAGAATTCATAGTAATGACCATTAACAGAACAGCGTAAATGTAATTGGTACAATAATGAAATGTAACTTAGGACAATGACATAGCAAATCGTTGGCACAATTTAAAATTTTTACTGCAAAAGGTTGCCTTAATATTTTAAGTTTTCTCAATTATTCTTTTATTCCAGTGAGGCAACTGCACTGGGCGCCCCAGGGCCAAGATGCTTTCATTCGGGTGTGCCTCGCTACAGGACAAGCAAGGGGCCCACGCAGCAAAGCAGTGCTGCAGACCCCCCACCTGACTAAGACGATGCCCACCACGAGACAGAGACATCCCAGCCAGAGCCAACAGCAGCTCCCAGTGCAGGTGGCCCCCTGCTGAGGAAACACTGAAGATATGGAATAAAACATAAAACCACATAGGCTAAGAATCATAAAGTAAGTAAAATTAAATAGATAAAAAATAATCATAAAAAGTAAAATAGTAATAGAATGAAAATAAAAAGTAAAAAAGAGGGCTGGAATACATAAAGAAAATAAAGATATAGGTAAAAATTACAGACAAAAATATGGAATTAGTTAAAAGCCAAATGAAAAAGGTTGGTCTTGAGCATACTTTTAAAAAAGCTACAAGATCCAGTAGAACAAGGACTGTGAGTTTGTGCAAGTCCAGGTTACACCTAAAATCATTAACAATTTTTAGTAGTGCAATCTCTGTTCTGTGGTTCATCCTAAATACAGATTGAAATTTCTCAAGAATAGAATGTATATTTTAAAATTCATTCAGCTGAATTAAAACAAGTTTTTCTAAAATTTTGCTTAATAATAGCAAGTTGGACACTCAACAGTAGTTATTAAGAACATTAGTTTCCAAATTGTTCTTCTTCAGAAGGGGTCTCACCACTGCCGTTTTAAGGGCAGCAGGGAAACAGCCCGTCTGAAGAGAACAGTTCACCATATTTAAAAGCTTAACTTCAGGGAAACCAGTAGGTTAAAACTTGAGACTGGGAAAGAGCTTCAGGAAGGATGATCAGAAAGCTCAGCTCTACCAACATGTTTCCACGTCATCCTCATGAAACATCCACAACAAACTCAATCTTCATGACTAAGGAACAGTCCACTGTTTGGACTCTACAAATGTTTACAGGTGTTTTGAAACTCCAAGGAATTTCAGACTTTCATTAGACTAACTACTTCTAATAATATTTGAGTATAAACATACATGAATACTGATTGACGTCTTATGACAGCTATAGGGCATATACAATATTATCTGGACTGTAAATCACACTTTTTTCATAGTTTGGCTAGTTCTCTGACTTCAAGTCATGTGCGACTTGTATATCCAAATGTAATTAACATGTTAATTCATACAAACTGACAGAAACAAAGAGTAAACATTACCATCTACAGTCAGGAGAGGGCGCTCTAAGCTTATGGCTCCTGCACACTGTTCTTGTACCACTAAGAAAAATGAACTGAAACATTAACTTCAAGACAGCTGAGACAGACTGAACGCAAACAAATGTCTCAAAAAGAAAATTCTGCAGATTACAAACTGCAGGTAGTAAAGTGTGCAGCTGAAAGAAAGTTTGGAGTGAGTGAGAAACTTACTCTGACTGCAAAGAAGAAAACAAAGCGAGATCATCACAGTCTGAAAAAAGACAGTCAGAGCTGGAGAAATGAGACAACAGATGGTGCTGGAAGCAGAGGCTGAAGAATGAGGCCCTGAGAAAGTAAGGATGATGATGATGAGGATGAGGCCCAAAGACAGTGAGGATGATGATAATGAGGCCCTAATGAAGTAGGGATAATGATAATAAGGCCATCAGACCTTGAGGATCAGCCAGTGAGGATGATGACGAGGCCTTAGACCATTAACTATGATGATAATGGACCCTGTCACAAATCACAGCTGTCAGAACTATACTTATACTCAGGCATGTTTAATTAAATGAAATTAAAGTATGCTACTTCAGGAGTTGTCTGACAAGTTAGAGCACGTGTTATTATTACACTGTAAAGAGTGATGAATATATAGGTTTGTCTTTCATTCATTTTAGTTTCACTCTGACTCTGGCTTTTTGGTGGGAGGTGCAGTAACCTATAAATGAAGCTTCATCAGACTCCCTGAACTCAGAACACGTTCACTGCAGCTGCAGCACTCCTGACCCCTTAACCTCCACAGGTACAGAGACTTTACCTTCACAGCCACATCACCATGACTACCCCAGGTAAGTCCAGACTATATTCATGGTTATAGTTCAGTCATTTCTTGATAAATAATCAGGGGTTTAAACAGAGCTTTTTTCAATTATTGTCATAAACTTGCTGTTAAAGGGAACAGTGTCAATTTGCATCAATTAAGTAGACCAGGACAAACATACTTAAAATAGGAACGTATGTCAACTCAATGTAAAACCAAGTTTTAATACAGACATATTTTATACAGCCGTATTTAAGAATTAATGTGCAAAAGAAGAAAGTATGACAACCATCCCCTTATGCACAAGCCACATCACTTATCTAGGAATCAACATTTCTCCCAGGCTGTCTGAGTTGATCAATCTGAATTTGCACGTCGTTAGAGCTGCAGCTATTACTATTACAGCATTTTAAATTTGCTCATCACAGACATGCGGCCTCTTTCCTTGGTGGAGGACACAGGATTTAAGAACATGATCAAGGATTTCAATCCAAACTACACAATGCCCTCAAGAACACACTTCACAAATATAATTGCAGAATTATATTACTGCTTTGTAAAAAGTACATTTTGTTTGAGTACTCGATTACTCAAAGAAATAATTGACAGAATACTCGATTCCAAAAATACTCGATAGTTGCAGCCCTAATTATATATATATATCTATATATATATATATATATATATATCTATATATATATATATCTATATCTATATATGTATATATATATCTATATATCTATATATATATATATATATATATATATATATATATATATACACACACACACAGTGGGAGGAAAAAGTAAGTGTACCCTTTGTAATTTTGTACATTTCTGCCTAAATTGGTGATAAAATGTGGTCTGATCTTAACTCAAATCACAAGAATGAGTAAACAGTGTCTGCTTAAACCTGACTGACCTGCCAAAGACCTGACAGGGAGAGTGGGGGAGTTTGGAGTGGCTGCATCTGTCTGTGCTATCTTTACTGTGAAGCAGTTATGCTTTATTGAATCACCTGTTGAAAAACCAGTACAGCATTTCTGCAGGATACATGTGGCCATCTTCCAAACAGCTGCTTCATTTTCTCGGCATGAATTTGATCCGAACAGAAAAGGCAGATATCCATCACACAGACAGAGAACTTTAATTCTTGTTCTCTTCCACAGGACACGGAACGAATAACGAGGAGCTGAGGATTGTGATGGTGGGAAAGAACGGAATTGGAAAGAGTGCCGGGAACACCATCCTGGGACGGGAGTGTTTTGAATCCAAGTTTAGCGCAAAGTCCATGACTGTGGACTGCTCAAAGGCCAGAGGGACAGTGGATGGGCAGAAGGTCGCTGTCATTGACACCCCAGATCTGTTTGACAGGTATGATGAGGAAGAGGCCATCGCCCAGTGTATCTCGTATGCTGCTCCTGGACCCCACGTGTTCCTGGTGGTCATCAGACTGGACAGGTTCACCCAAGAGGAGATGAAGACAGCGCAGTGGATACAAGCAATCTTTGACCAGGCTGCAGAGAAATACAGCATGGTCCTCTTCACCCATGGTGATCAGCTTAAGGGCACAACCATCGAGGAATTTCTGGATGAAAGTCCTGACCTGCAGAAGCTTGTGGGCCAATGTAACGGCCAGTACCACGTCTTCAACAACAAGAACAAGGATCAGTCTCAAGTCACCGAGCTGCTCCAGAAGATCAGAGATATAGTTGAGAAGAACAGAGGAAACCACTACACCAACAGCATGATCCAGGACGCTGAGAGGGCTTCAGAGGAAGAGAAACAACGCATCCTGAAGGAGAAAGAAGAAGAGTTGCTCAAAGAAAGAGAAGAACTGGAGAAGAACCTGAGGCAGGAGTACGAGATGGAGATGAATAAGATAAAAGAGCAGCTCCAGGCTGAGAGAGAGAGAGAGAGGAAGGAGAGAGAGGAGGAGAGGAAGGGGGAGGAGAAGAATGAGGAGAGAAAAGAGAGGGAGGAGAGAGAGGCAGAGAGGGCGAGAGAGATGAGAGAACTGCAGAAACAGTATGAGAGTGACCTGAAAAAGCAGCTGGAGAACCTGCAGAAAGAGCAGGAAGACAGGGCCAGGCAGGAGGCTGAGGAGTCAAACCCCTTATATCAGCGGCATCTAGCTTCTCAAACTTCTAAATTTTATGAGTCAATGTTCCTGTAAGTGGTTCTGCATTCACCTGGCATCCTGTTTAAAAAGGATTGCAGACAAAGTGGACACACCACTGAGTGCCGTGAAATATTGCACTGAAGCTGTTTCTTCTTAAACTAAATCAAATACTCTTCAAATGTAGAACTTTATGACAAAAAACAATTTTAGAACTTATGTTTATGAAAAAAAACATCACATGATTCATTCTGCACATGTAAAACTGAATATTTTATTGTCATTTTGTTACTTGTCTACAAATATAATTTTGGTGCATTATTACTTTTTGTGCTTCAGGTTAGAGAAAAAAATCATACTTGACTTATAATCTAATTTTTTTCCAATTTGCCCTCATTATTTTGTACAGTAGGGGTGCAAGAAACTACTGGTTAAATATGATTTATCACTGCTCTTTCTTGATCACTGGTTTCACATTTTCACACATAATAATAATTCAGGACATAATATAAAATTTGATAGTGTCTGTAATTTTCTGAACCCTTGGTGGGCAGGTGGAACATGCAGCCAGCATCAATATTATAATAGATAGTGCATCCCTACAAAACATATAAAGTTGAAACAGATATGCACATTATTATTGGCTGAAGAAATGCATGATGCTGAATTTTTCCTGATATCCAGTATACAGATATCTTCAAACTTATTTTCAATGATATTAATGATGTTGAATTCATTTCTTGTCCACAGTACATCTAAACTAAATGAACCTCTTTCTTTCACAGCTATGGTCTATTTGTGTATCAAACAGGTGTGAGGCAAGAAAAACTGCATTCAGGTGTTTGTTATTTATGAATTTCTTTAATAAAAGTGTAAATTCAGTGATGATGAGCTAAAACATAATGGTACATTTGTTTATTCTGCTAATTTTACAGCCTGCATATGGGAAATATATGGCCAATCTGCCAAATCTTAGACAAATATCTGCAGAAACTGATTTTACCGTATGTATCCATAGTAACGGGCAGATAATACCTTAAAGAGGTGATCAAAGGTGTTCAACTTTAACAGCCAACATTGCTGCTCTACATAGCACTGTATAGACATCCAATGTTTGAATAGTGTTTCTCTTTATCACTGATTCGCTGTATTTGATTAATCTTTCCTTATAAAAAAAAGTACATGTGGTGGACAATCACAAAAATAATGTATTCCTCGTGTATTAGATGGTGAACAAAATATTTTTTTCTCTTTTCAATTACACTGGGACTTGATGATTATTAGGAAGATCCATTCTAATGCTGACTGATGGCTTTGAAGCTTTTTAGTGAACTTCATAGGATTTTTTTTTTTTTATTAGATGTTTTATAAGTACTGTGATTGTTCAGAGATTTTTATAATTAGAGCATTTGTATTGTTCTCTCTGGCATTCATTGATCCATAGAAAGAAAAATGCCTGTATGTGACTTACAGAATAAATAAAAGTGAGTTTCTGAGACTTCTGTCAGAGTTTTGATTTCCTGATGCTGGGATTAGAGGTGGAAGGTGAATGTGCACTGTAGTGTTATAATTACATACAAGTTAATGCTAACATTCTGCTAACAGTTATTCAAACATTATGTTAAGGCAGATCAGTTCAAACATGTTTGTTCAAAAGGTCAAATGTGTCATAATAACGGTGCAGTCTGGGTTAGACAGGGCTGTGGTTTCAGTTTGAGAGGGCTGGGGGCCCAGTTTCTTTATTATATATTCTGTAGTTGGTCCTGTGAACTGTGAGAACTTTTGTTGAACTCTTGCCTTAAGTCTGACCTTTACCTAGCTGTTATGTTTGTCTTACCTGGCAGATACAGCATATGAAACCAGACATGATCTTAACGTGATAAGTTGATACTGCCCAAATCCTGATGTGTATAAGATCTTGTGTATGCTTTTGTTCAATGCTCTTTGTCTCTACATCCCTGGTGAGGTGCAGAACAGAGTCCTCAGCAGCTGAGTATTTTAATTATGTTTTGTATTGTCTCACATATTGTCAATAAATGGTTGGCTGACAGATCTAATCTGGACTTGTGCCTTCTTCCAAATTGAACATAATCTTCAACACTAGCCTGCTCATGACACCATCAATCTACAGAAGTAATAAGGGGGGTAGATCCTTCAGTTATTCGGCTCCTCTTCTCTGGAATGATTTACCAACCACGGTTCGGAAGGCAGACTTCCTCTCTACCTTTAAGGTTAGATTGAAAACTTTCTTCTTTGATAAAGCTTTCAGTGAGGGACCAGTATATAAATTAGACTTATAGTTAAGATACAATAGGCCTAGACTGCAGGGGGGATCTGGCACATTAGGCTCTGTTATGTCCCTAGTCTAGAGGAACCATGAACACAACATGATATGCTCTGGACTCAGTCACTCTCAATGAAGCCAGCCTGAAAACTCCTCAAAAGTTTACAACAAGTTTATTTTTCAAACAGTTCAAACAAAGGTAACTTAAAACTCCCAGTAACATAAAATTCTAATTTATAAATCAAACGATAAACTGGGGTTCCTAGAATAAACAATTAACACAAACTAGTAACAATTTTGGCTGCCCGGCCCTATCACAACAACAGTCTCCAAGACTATCACAAAGCACAAAGACAACTGGTAGCAGGCTGCTTCACTGAGGGTGGCTGGATCTGGAGAGAGTGAGCAGGCAGACAGAGACACTAAAGCCACACCAACTCACACGCGCACACACACACACACACACACACACACACACACACACTCAATAGGAGGAGAGGAGACAAAACTTCAACATAAAAATGCACAACTAAATATGACCCAGGGTCATCACAGGCTCTATCTCTCTCTCACTCTATCTCCACATCTGCCTTTGCCCCTTTTGTTTGCTCCTGTACTCGTTTCTAGCTCTGGTCTTGTAGGTGGCCTGGGATCTTTGGTGGTGCTGCCTACTGCTGTGAAGTCACGAAGCCTCAAAACTACAATTATAAACATGACACATATTTGGCCATTTAATTAGGAACATTCCACTTCATAATCATTAGAGCTGTCAATGTAGATATAAGCATGATCTCTCTTTCCATGGTTGATACATCTATAGTATCTATTTTTATCACCACATAGAAAATGGGATGTCACATCTCAAAAGGCCTTTAACACATTAATACTTAACAGAGACAAATATGGTAGGGATGCACTTGTGGTCTGGGCACCCATGAGTTTGTCACTACCATAAATTCTTATTTTCAGTAAGAATATGATTGATTATACTTCTATAAAATGATAACCACAACTAATTAGAAATAATGACCTATGACATCTAGCATCTCAAGAGGCTAGCCTCTAATAAATCCCATGACAGGTCTGTGGTTCATGGATCTGTCACTAACTTTGGTTCTTACTTTAGTCCACTTGTCTCCTCTTACCTCCCTTCCTTCGCCCTCACACACCAACACAGCATCTTGTGAATTTGCTGTTCATCATGAGACTCTGAGATCCACATCCAAGATTTCCTGCTGCTAAACAGAACATATGTGTGTGTGTGTGTGTGTGTGTGTGTGTGTGTGTGTGTGTGTGTGTGTGTGTGTGTGTGTGTGTGTGTGTGTGTGTGTGTGTGTATGTATGTATATATATTCCCTCCCTCATCTGCTGCTGCTGTCCAATCATAACTTTTTGATAAAGAAATCCAGTCCTCTGAGGCCAGTATAAAGCCTTACCAAGACATCTACTGTGCCTCCTTGTGACAGCTTACATAAACTGGTGTTGCCACAGAACCAGACCAAGTCAGAGGGAGATCTTGAAGCAGCAGTGGGCCCCAGAGGTGTGGTGTGCAGGCCCACTGGCACATTAGCACACCTTGGCACTCGCCAACCACTGCTCCATTGCAGCTTGGGTTAATCTGGGAGGAGGTACATCTGCGTGAGTAAGCCCCAAAAGGAACACTCAGGTGAGCCAGGACAGAGGAATAATCTGCAGTGCTAGCACCACAGGACTACACATTCTTCTGGCAGGGAATGGAACCAGAAAAGCATAGAATGCATGGTGTTGGAATTTCAGTAATAAACACCCTATTGTTCTCAGTGGACCATCATCATAAGACTCAGCCTTGATCCTCTCCCTTCATCTGTTATCCCTTCTGGCCCAGTGAACATCCTGAGCATCTATGCTCCCACATCATGATTTTCTAGCTAAGTTTGGAGGGCATAAGGAGCTAAGGACATATTCAATATTCAATGAGGATTACAACACTGTTGTCAGGGGGATTACCAACACAGAGCACCTACAAATTCTTGGGGACCTCAATGCCCGTGTTGGAGCTGATTACAGCTCTTGGCTCATTAGTCACTCACCAATCTGCATCCTTCCTACACGTAGCAACCACAGCACTGACTGTGACACTGACCATGCTCTAGTTGGTTCAAAGAAGAACTGTGCAAGCAGTTTGTCGACACCATTGAGGAGTTTTTTCTAACCTTTGCCAAAGAAAGATGGCACCACATTTGTGATGCTGGTTTGAAGCAGGAATCACCATATTTCAACCAGCAAATGCAGCTAAACATGCAGCACTACTCAATCACAAGAGGGAGCCTTCTGAGAAGACAAAAACTGCTCTCAGGGATGCCAGGGACAACACCCAATGGATTGCTGTATGTGTGATAACAAAAGGAAAGCCTTTGATCCCTGCATCCCCAAGATCTCTCCCATAAAATCAACCACAGGCTATTTTATAGCAAACTGAGACAACGAGACAAAGAGATGAGCAGAGCATTACCGGGAGCTCTATGCAACAGGTTGATGCCCCACCACTCCTTGAAGATTTTAACAAGGCTGTCAACTCCATGGTTAGCAGCAAAATTACAGGAAATAATGGTATCTCCCAGAAAATCTTAGGACTGGAAAGAAGAGTTCTCTCCTTAACCATCTGTCCAAACTCCTAACTGTCACAGCCACAGTCTCAGCCTGTCACTCTGCAGCATCCACCTAATCAGCCCAACTGCATTCACCTGCACTCCTGAACACACCTGCACCTCATCGTCTGCGATCAGCACTGCCTACTTAAACCCCAGCTCCATGATCACCAGTCGTCAGATCGTCCTCACTCTCATGCCGAGCAATCAAGACCTTCAAATGGACTGATCACCCGTTGCCAACCTGCTCTGTTCCTGTTTCTGCCCTTCTCGTCTGATCCTCTGCTTGACCACAAGGTATTGACCAGTTTGTGTCCTGTACTTACTTGCTCGCCTGATCCCTGGTTGCTAACCTCTCCTTCTGTCCGTGAGTCCTGATCGTTGGTGGCTGGCTGATCTCCGGCTAACAACCCCGCTTCCTGCTTTTGATGAACAAGTGAGTCTGAGTTGGTTTCTCGTAAAAGACCCTGAGTGGCTGTTGAAGAGTGTGGCTGCAGTGTGGCTGAGAGGAAAGCATCATCGGCCTCAGATCCTGAGATCCTGAGATCCTGGGATCGATCTCCACTCCTGACACAACTACTCTTGAGCCTTTCAAGAAAAACTACTTATTGTGAACTCTACTTGCTTGTGTCTGGGTCCTTCCTGCCTTTGTGTCACTCCCACAATCCTTCTCTGTGTCATTGGCAAAGCATTTGCCCATGTGTTCTTAGCAGGCTGCAGCCACTTACAGAGCTTGTTTACTCTATGGTCCAGTGTGGCTTTTGGGTAGGACGGTCAACAATTGACAGGATCTTCTCACTGAGGCAGCTGCAGAAAAAGTGTGGTGAGCAGAGGTGGCCACTACACATCTCCTTTATTGCCCTGACCAAGGCATTTGACTTGGTCAGAAATAAAGGTCTGTTTACTGTCCTGAGGAGGATTGGTTGTTCCCCAAGCTCCTCACGATTAAAAAATCTTTTCACAACAAAAAACACAGCATAGTCAAGTTTGAAGGCTCTCAATCGGATCCACTCCAAATCAGGAGTGGAGTGAAACAGGGGTGTGTGCTTACCCCATCACTGTTTGGCATATTCAAATCAGGGAGATGCTCCTTGCAACTGATGCTGACCCGACCACCCACACCGAAGATGTTAACAATGACTCATTTGACAGTTCTCAAACACAAGCAGAGAGTTTGGACATCAGTCTTTAGAAGACCAACACCACTGGTCAAGATGTCAGCCATTCCCCAGCATCTTCAGTAATGACCACACCCTCAAGGTAGGGAAGGACTTAACCAACCTTGGTTCCAACATCTCTAGCAACAACTTGCTTGATACTGAACTGAACACATGAAGTGGCAAGGCAGAAGAAGACAGACTGCCTAGTAAAGACAGTCTGGGACAACACCATGCTGACAATTAACACTATGATGAAAGAGTATCAAGGCTGTGTGTTGAGCACAATGCTCTATGGTGGCGAAAACATAGATTCTCAATACTCATCAAGAATGCAGGCTCAATGCCGTCTATCAATAATGCCTCAGAAGAATCCTTGGCATCTCCAGGCAGAACCATGTACAATATAACAACACGCTGGTCCAGGCAGGAACACCAAGCATGTTTGGAAATGGGACACTTGACTGTCCACTGGACATTATTACACTTTTCCAGAAGATTCTTTTTCTGTGTTCTGTTTCATTTCCAAATCAGCAGATAGTAAAACAGAATGCTATCAGGCACAGGGTGAGGTTTCAGGCTGCAGAGACTGTTCAGGTTTTTCCAAAAGCAATTCTTAAATCCAGAATCAGGTTTGGTACAAGGAAAGGGAAATAACTAGGCAGAGGTAATGAGTCCATAAGGCAGAGTCTGAACAAGAACAGGCAGGCCAGGTCAAACAGTGAGAGTTAACTAGAGGTATTCAAAAGACTGGAGTTTTGACTAACAGTGTACTGATAGGACCTAAAACTGATAATGATAATCACTGATTATGTTTCTGTTACGGTCAATTCAGCAGTTTGGAAAGGCTATTGAACTGGATTTTTAATACTAAGAGAATTATATTTGTTATTAATGAATTTTACAATTAACTTCACTGTTTTACCAAAAACATAAGGAAGATATGGTGAAGCTCATTATTGTCTCTTAATGAAGATGTAAAATTAAAGTTATAAACTTGAATTCCAGAGCAGAAAAGTTTAAGTTTTTGAAAGTTTCTACATGTCTTCTTCAGGGAATCCATTCATCTATCTGTTTAGCTGCCTGTGAATCTGTTAACTGTAAGAACCTCTGCTGTGGTACATAAAGGAGCATAAAGTCACTGAAAACAGCACGTATTCCTCTTCCTGTGCGGGATGTGGTTTCTCCACTGAGCCTTGTTCCTCGTCTCAAGAAATTTACCTGAAATGAGTTTGAGGTTTATGTCACTGTCGCCTATAGTACCAGAACACGTTGCTCTAACATCCATTTTCTGTGGTGTGCAGTCAGACAGTTATGGTTGAAGACAAATCTGATCTGTGAACATTTTAAATGTCTTTATTTCATGTTTGTATATAAATCCATTTCTACATATTACCTTACCATAATAACATCTTTATTTCTAACTATGTGCAATACTGAACCTTTGTGGTATAACTGGTGCAGGAAAGTGTGCAGTTAAAGATTAGCACTTTTACTGTGATGTGCAATTTATCAACACTTTAACACTTTGTATTTTGTACAACAAAATCAGATAACACACTTTAACTCTGAGGGCCCTAATTTCATGCGCAGTGCAGGGGTGCAGAGCCGGCACACCCCACACAGCGCTGTGCACTGCTAATTTGACAATTTGGTAGACCGTCTGCGCAGAGATGGGAGGTTTCTGTCAAGAGTAGAGGAGTGGGACACAATTGCGGACCAAAGAAAGAGGGAGGGTTCTGAAAGTTATTCCGAAGGAATAACCACTAAAGTCAAAACTGACCAAGGGGACAGGAAAAAACAAAAGAGTCAAGAAGACAAGGCTCACAGAACTAAGAAATAAACCACCACTGCCAAGCAGCTGAATCGAAACTCAAACAGAATCACTTTCAAGTGAAAACCAAAAGATGAACACAAGGAGCTTGGTTTATAAAACACCAAGTTATTGATTATCTTGAATTAAAGCTTCTTCTTGGAATATCTAAGAAACAGCGTTATGCCTGAAAACCACACTAACTCTAACAGCTCAGGAGCAGCCTCTCAGTACCTGTGAAGGTCAGGTAATGAGTCAGCACTGGGAGCTGCAACCACAGCACCTAAATAACCTCACAACAGGTGCTCCAGATCAGGAGCAATCAGGCACACTCACACACACAAACACACCTGATCCTGCTCTGAGAAGATTGCCCCACAGACTCAGGAAGGCCTTCTGAAAACCCTTCACAGGACCCCCCCCCAAGGGACGGCACCTGACGTTCCAGCCCCCCTGTTGCGTTGGCAAATTCAGAAGTCCTGGATCAATTGAGGGTCAAGAATGTCCCTAGCCAGGACCCAGGCCCGCTCCTCCGGTCCATACCCCTCCCAGTCAACCAGATACTGTGTCCCGCGTCCCACCCTGCGACTATCCAAGATACGCCGAACTGTGTACACTGGCTGGCCTTCAACCAAACGGGGGGGAGGTGGGGGTGGCTCCACAGGTGCAAATGCACTTGAACGGACAGGTTTGAGGCGGGAAACATGGAAGGTCGGGTGAATTCTCATTGACCGGGGGAGAAGGAGGCGAACTGTGACCGGGTTTATCCTCCGAATTATTTTAAAAGGGCCAACGAAGCGTGGCGCAAGCTTGCGGGACTCTACCCTCAGGGGAAGGTCTTTTGTGGATAGCCATACTCGCTGGCCAACTCGGTAGGGTGGTGCTGGATGCCGATGCCGATCAGCATACTTCTTCTGGCGAGCAGTAGACCTCCGAAGAGAGGACCGGACTCGCCTCCAAGTGGCTTTGCAACGCTGAATAAAGTGGGTGGCTGAAGGCACTCCCACCTCTCTCTCCTGTTCTGGGAAGAGTGGTGGCTGGTAGCCAAACTGACACTCAAAAGGAGAAAGACCAGTGGAGGCATTTCGCAAAGTGTTGTGAGCATATTCTGCCCAGGCAAGTTGATCACTCCAAGTGCTTGGGTTAGAAGAGACCAAACATCGGAGAGTCCTCTCAAGCGTTTGATTCGTACGTTCCGTCTGGCCATTGGTCTCCGGATGAAATCCTGAAGACAAACTAGCAGAAGCACCCACAAGTGAACAAAATGCCCTCCAGAACCGTGAAGCAAACTGCGGACCTCGGTCCGACACAATATCCAGAGGAAGACCATGCCGGCAAAAAACATGCTGGACAACCAGCCGGGCTGTCTCCAGTGCCGAGGGGAGCTTTGGGAGAGGGATGAAGTGAGCCGCTTTAGAAAATCGGTCCACTACAACTAAAATAACTGTGAACCCCTTTGACAGAGGTAACCCTGTTATAAAATCCAGGGCGACATGTGACCAAGGGCGATGAGGAATCGGCAGCGGTTGCAGCAGACCAGCAGGAGGATGCTGTGAGGTTTTGTTTCGCGCACAAATTGAACAAGCCGCCACAAACTCCCGTACATCATTCTCTATTCGAGGCCACCAATATCTCCTTTTAAGGAATTCCAGAGTACGGTGCACCCCTGGGTGATTTGTAAGGCGAGATGAGTGTCCCCACTGGAGAACCTGGGGGCGCACACTCCTAGGGACAAAGTGCCGACCAGGTGGACCCCCTCCTGGGTCCGGTTCCTGCTCCCTGGCCCTCTGAACCACTGAATCAATCTCCCAGGTGATTGGCGCAAGGATGCGAGCCAGGGGAACAATGGGTTCGGGAGAACTGTCCCTCTCTGAACAGTCAAACTGACGAGAAGCGCGTCGGCTTCATGTTCTTTGACCCTGGGCCAGTGCGACAAGGTGAAATCAAACCTGTTGAAAAAGAGGGCCCACCGAGCCTGGCGTGGGTTTAGGCGTTTGGCTTGTTGGATATACGCCAGGTTCTTGTGGTCCGTCCAGACCAGAAAGGGCTTCTCAGAACCCTCTAGCCAATGTCGCCATTCTTCCAAAGCCAATTTTACGGCCAAGAGCTCCTTATTACCCACATCATAATTCCTCTCGGCTGGCAGCAGACGCCGAGAAAAGAAAGCACAAGGGTGGAGCTTCTGGTCCTTCAAAGAACGCTGGGACAAAACTGCCCCAACTCCCACATCCGAGGCATCAACCTCTACAATAAAGGACTGCGAGGGGTCTGGGTGCATAAGGATTGGAGCAGCGGTGAATCTCCTCTTCAGTTCCGCAAAAGCCTCTTGAGCCTGAGGAGACCAGCTGAACTTGGTAGATGTATTCTTGGTCAAGGCAGAAAGAGGAGCAGCAATAGAGCTAAAGCCCCTGATAAAACGCCGGTAAAAATTTGCAAACCCCAGGAAACGCTGGACCTGTTTGACTGAGTCAGGCCTGGGCCACTCTAGTACTGCTTTGACCTTGCTTGGGTCCATCTTCAAGCTGCCTTGTGACACCACATACCCAAGAAAGTCAACAGTTGAGGCATGGAACACACATTTCTCTGCTTTAACATACAATTGATGCTCCAACAACCTATGGAGCACCAATTTGACGTGGGACACATGCTCCTCATAGCTGGCAGAGAAAATCAAAATGTCATCAAGGTATACATACACAAACTGCTCAAGCATATCCCTGAGAACATCATTTACAAATGCCTGAAAGACTGCTGGAGCGTTAGACAGCCCAAAGGGCATTACAAGGTATTCATAATGCCCCCTAGGGGTGTTGAATGCCGTCTTCCACTCATCCCCCTCTTTAATGCGAACCAAATTGTATGCATTTCTTAAATCCAACTTGCTGAAGATGGACGCACCTTGTAGGCGCTCAAAGGCTGTGGACATGAGAGGGAGAGGGTAACGATTCTTCACAGTTACTTTGTTTAAGCCCCTGAAGTCAATGCAGGGTCTGAGCCCTCCATCCTTTTTACCCACAAAGAAAAACCCAGCTCCAGCTGGTGATGTGGATGGGCGGATAAAACCTGCAGCTAAAGCCTCATCAATGTACTTTTTCATGGCTGCCGTTTCAGGACCTGACAAGGAATACAGGTGACCCCTGGGAGGGGTAGTGCCAGGGAGGAGGTTGATGGCACAGTCATAGGGCCTGTGGGGAGGTAAGATGGAAGCCTTGTGTTTATTAAACACCTCACTCAATTCCGTGTATTCCGCAGGAACCCCAACAGGGAGGGGAGACAACACAGACTTGCAGGAGGTGGAGCAGGAAGGAACTAGAGGGTCAAGAGACCTAGGTGCCGAAGGATCAAGGATTGAGTCCCCTGGAGAGGAAGAAACCAGAGAGGCCTTATTAGCGGGACCTGGGAATGAAGCAGTGGATTGCAGGCACAAAGGGCTTAATTTGACAGCCTCGGCTTGAACCAAATGGGAACCACAATCCTGGCCCCAACTCCTCACCACCCCTGCTCTCCAGTCAATATCTGGATTGTGTTCTTTTAGCCAAGGGTGTCCTAAAATGATCGGCAACTCAGCTGCATCAATGAGAAAAAAATGCATTTTCTCAATATGGCTGTCGATACTCATAAAAATGGGACCAGAAATTTGCTGAACCTTCCCAGTACCCAAAGGTCTCCCATCCACAGCAGTGACAGCAAGAGGGCAAGGGAGGGCAGATATCGGCACTTTAAGTTTTGAGGCTAGGGTTTTGTCCATAAAGTTACCTGCTGCTCCCGAATCAACAAAAGCTGAGAAGTTTATCTTGATGTTGTCCCAAGAAAGATCAACAGACAGTGAAGTGTGATTATTAATAACTCGGGGGGAATTGTTCTGACTCGGCAGTACCTCCCCATTTTCTGACGAGTCTACTCATTTCCCGAGACCTTTTTCTTGCCTCTTGTCGGACACGTTCGTATGAAGTGACCTGCCTGTCCGCAGTAAAGACAAACTCCACCGCTCATACGTTTCTCTCTCACTGCCCGGGAGAGTCGGGTATTCCCTATTTGCATAGGTTCATCCTGGTTTGTCCCCTCCTGGGGCACTTTTAGTGACATCTCAGGAACGTGGAATGCCTCTGCTGGCTTGGAGTGGGCATAACCCTGTGCTCTCTCTCTATTGCGTTCACGTATTCGATTATCAATACGAATTGCGAGGGAAATTAGATCCTCAAGGGATTCAGGAACATCACGCGAAGCTAATTCATGTTTGATTTTTTCAGAGAGGGCATTGATAAAGGTTGCTGTCAAGGCTTCCGTGTTCCACCCAGATTCAGTGGCCAAGGTGCGGAACTGGATAGAAAATTCAGCAACACTGGTGGGGCCCTGGCGTAGACCAATAAGGCGTTTAGCAGCCTCCTGCCCAGTGACATCATGGTCAAACACCTTTTTCATCTCAGCCATAAAAAGGGTAGAATCAACACAAATCGGAGCCTGCTTCTCCCACAGAGCTGTGGCCCATGAAAGAGCTTTATCAGAAAGTAAGGATATAATGTATGCAACCCAGGCTCGCTCTGAGCTAAACATGGAGGGCTGCAATTCAAACACCAGACTACACTGGGTGATAAATCCCCTACATTTCCCGGGATGTCCATCGTAGCGGGCTGGGGTTGCTAGCTTCGTCTCAGGAGCTGCATTAGCACTTTGGGCTAAGGGTTCCTGGTGAACTGCTCGGGTTGGTGCTTGTACTTGGGCAAGCCCATGTGTGTGTAGATGAGCCAGTATTTCTTTTAACATATTCTCATGGGTAGCCTGTTGCTCAGTGATTGCACAAAGGATCTTTTCATGAGAACCTAAAAGGGCTCCTTGTGCGGTCAGAGCTTGCCCATGCACAGACAATTTTTCATTTAAATCTACTGGTTGAGCACCGCTAGCAACCGGGTCCACTGTGTCCACGTTTGGCTGACTCATTCTGTCAAGAGTAGAGGAGTGGGACACAATTGCGGACCAAAGAAAGAGGGAGGGTTCTGAAAGTTATTCCGAAGGAAAAAACAGATTACATCTGTCCCGGTAGCTGGCCCACATGGTGACGCGCTTCGTGACCTCCTATGCACGCCCCGATGGCCAGTCCGTTCTCCCGGTTGCTGAAGTGACAGCAGCTCTAAACGTCTCCGCTACTGAGTCTTTCCAGCATACTATTCCCGCAGTGGCGGGGATCAGTCAGACCAATCAGATGTTGCGTAGGGATGGGTACCGAATTCGGTACTTTAAGAGGTACCGACCGAATTCTGTAGGTACTTCTGAGTACCGATTCACGTAAAATCAAACGGTGCCATGTTTAGGTACCTAAACGCATCCTTGTGACTGTGAGGGAGTGGAAGAAGCAGGCATACTATTGGGTAGAGTAGGCGAATTTCCATACCGGCCTTGAACGCAGCACAGCAATAGCGTAATGATGTCAACAGCGGCGGGCTCAGTCAACAAAGCAAGCATGGCTGAGAGAAATTGCTCGAAAGTATGGCTCTACTTTATTAACCCTCTAGGATCCCCAGGACCCAACAGGGTCCTTTTTGCAACTTTTAAATTTTCAAAAGTCAATATTTTTGCCTGTGTTAATACTAATGATATGAGATTTTCCAAAGATTAGTGGTATAGACCAAAGTTAAAAATTCCAACCTCACTTCTCATCACACCCCCACAGTTTCAAAGTTACACGTACACTGCACACTTAGCTCCCTTGGCCCAAAGGGGTCCCCATTGACGGCCATTCAAACTACTCTTTTTGGATATATTCTTGTTTAGTCATCCCATGATGTAATATCTGTGACTACCTTTTCAATCTAAGCCTCTGGTTTGAAAATTTTATTTTTTGACAATTTTCATAAAATTACATATTTAACCCTTAAATGGCCGCAGAGCCAATATAGTGGTCTAAATGGAGCCCCATCCATTACATTATGTTCTATTATTGCATAGAAATAAAATTGATTATCACAATAAAAATAGTCTGGATAAGTTGGTAGTGAGGTGAAGGTATGATGTGTATGTGATTGGGAAAAAATCTTGTGCGCATGTGTGAGTACTTGTGTTTTAAGTTCTCACCTTCACATTGCAACAGAAATTATACATTTTGATTCGTCCACACACAAACATACAAAACTGTCCAGAGACAAACCCATAACAAAACATCTTATGGTTGTCAAAAAGATCAAAGATCTGTTTGATCTGTAAATCTATAACAAAAATAATGTAGTTTTACTGGCTGGTCATTTTTTTTTTAGCAGCAGTATATGATACAGAAAATGAAATGAAGGCACAGTACAGAGGAGGCGCTCCCAGCTGTTCTGAGGCCTGCTACAGATGAAGAGGACTTCAGCAGTGAAGAAGAGGAGCTGGAAGAGGAGGAAAGCTCAACTTCTGAACCAGAAGAAGAGTCCTTTCTAGAGAAGATTCCTAGTATGGATGAAATCTCAAATGAGGGCGAGGAGGAGGATGTTACTGTCAGCTGGAGGTCTAGAAATGAAGCAGTAATTTGGACCCCAACTTGTCAGGAGAGTTTACAGAATGTGCCGCCTTCAAATCCAACCTCTGGGATAACATGTTTTGTTGCAACCAGAATCAGCAACTTTCAAACAAAGTTTGGTCTACTCTCCACAGATCAATCAGTGTCAATCAATCAATCTTCCTTGAAGAACCAGAAAAAAAGTCTGGTGGCTCCTGCAATCGCTTGGAGAAAATGCCTACCACAGACCACTGGTGCAATTTCAGTGGTTAGGCAAGCCCAGGCTAATATTTAGACTCAGGCTCAGGCCGAGGCCCCCTTAGTAATGTAAAACCTGAGTGAGTCGATGTCTGAATGCAGCAGTGAATTGCCTGGATTATTCACTGGAGCAAGGGGGGAGGGCTGAGGACGTCATCCTGTGGACGAAACTGGAAAAGGAAAACTTGACAGGATGAAATAAAAACACCCACTGTAGAGTGAGAAGTTGATCTGACTGTAAGGGGAGAAAACTATACTCAAATATGCATCTGGACATTTGTAAGTGTTGTTTTCATTGCACATCATCAAAGTTCTGTGGTACATGTGGTCTAAAACGATCACCGTTGGGTCTCTTGTGCATCCAAAGAGCATTCTTGCGCAGCTGTTGATTGTGTGAAGCTAAAACTCTGCAGCTTTTTTCTGTGGTGTAAACTGCTTCATATTCACTTCTGTGTGCTACAAGATCCTCTCAACTCTTCCTTCAGTGCTGTTGATATGCTTTTTAACATGTATCACTGTAGTAAAAACACAAAGCTGTGCTTTGCCTTGGTGCTGTATTATAAATAACAACTGCTGATGTGTATTTTTGACAGCAACAGCAACCTTCTCCCCATCCAGCATGGCATTCTCCCTGGTGAAAAAAACAAGTGTGAACTGCCCCAATATTACCACCATAATATCAGGGTTAGACATGTGAAAAAGGCTTCAGATTCAGGTCCAGACCTAGGCTCAGGTTCAGGCCTAGGCCTAAGCTTAGGTTCAGGCTGTACAGGAGCAGGCAGGGATGGAGAACACAGGAGGGAGGAAGCCCTTTAGGAAAAGACAACCTCATGCCTCTGCAAAGAGCCAAAATGATGGAGAAGACAGTGAAGCATGTGCAACAATACTATTTCCAGCTGCACCTTATCCTTTTGTGCACCTTATATTCACAGACACACATAAGCAAACACATACAGACACACACATCTGACACAAATACACACTCATTTACATGTAAATTAAAACACTGATTCATTTGTGTGAAATATCCACTTTTTAAGATTTTTTTTAAAAAATGTTTTAGTTTGAGATAAAGTTTAAAAACAAACTTCATAGTTATGTGTAACTAGTTTACAGGTTTAACCTTTAAAAGTAAAAAAAAATATAATTTTCATGATTTTTGTAGCAGTTTTCAGTGGGGACCCTCGAGGGTCCTTAGGGCACTAAGTGTGAGTTCTTTTCAAATAAACCTTAATATCTCCAAAAACAATAATGCAACAATATGATGGGTCTTATAGATTATCATCATACATAAGGCTCTAACAACTTCAAACTAAGCAACCCACTTTGCACCTCCTAATTTGATTTTGTGTTTTTGTTAGTATGATAGCGTCTGCTACTATGACACAAAATGTCATAAAAATTAGAGAAAATGTTAAAGTTTAAAAACAACCTTCATAGTTTTGTGTAGGGCTGAAGCTAGTTAACAAGTTTAAGCTTTGAAGGTGGAAAAAATAATATTTTTTATGATTTTTCTAACACTTTGTAGTGGGGACCCTCGAGGGTCCTTAGGACACTAAGTGTGAGTTCTTTTCAAATAAACCTTAATATCTCCAAAAATAATAATGCATCAATATGATTGGTCTTATGAATTATCAACATACATAAGGCTCTAACAACTTTAAACCAAGCAACCCACTTTGCACTTCCTAATTTGATTTTGTGTTTTTGTTAGTATGATAGCGTCTGCTACTATGACACAAAATGTCATAAAAATAAGGGAACATTTTAAATTTTAAAAACAAACTTCTTATTTTTGTGTAGGTCTGAAGCTAGTTAACAGGTTTAAGCTTTGAAAGTGGAAAAAATAATAATTTTTATCATTTTTATAACACTTTGTAGTGGGGACCCTTGAGGGTCCTTAGGGGGCTAAGTGTGATTTTTTTTTAAATAAACCTTAATATCTCCAAAAATAATAATGCATCAATATGATTGGTCTTATAAATTATCATCATACATAAGGCTCTAACAACTTCAAACTAAGCAACCCACTTTGCACTTCCTAATTTGATTTTGTGTTTTTGTTAGTATGATAGCGTCTGCTAGTATGACACAAAATGTCATAAAAATTAGAGAAAATGTTAAAGTTTAAAAACAAACTTCATAGTTTTGTGTAGGGCTGAAGCTAGTTAATAGGTTTAAGCTTTGAAAGTGGAAAAAATAATAATTTTTATGATTTTTGTAACACTTTGTAGTGGGGGCCCTCTAGGGTCCTTAGGGGGCTAAGTGTGATTTTTTTAATAAACCTTAATATCTCCAAAACTGATAATGCATCAATATGATTGGTCTTATGAATTATCAACACACATAAGTGTCTAACATTTTCAAACTAAGCAATTCACTTTGCACTTCCTAATTTATTTTGTGTTTTTGTTGTCATAATAGCAGACGCTATTACGCCACAAAATGCCATAAAAATTAGAGATATTTTTAAAGTTTAAAAACAACCTTCATAGTTTTGTGTAGGGCTGAAGCTAGTTAACAGGTTTAAGCTTTGAAAGAGGAAAAAAATAATAATTTTTATGATTTTTATAACACTTTGTAGTGGGGACCCTCGAGGGTCCTTAGGGGGCTAAGTGTGAGTCTCTCTGGAGGGATCCCAGAGGGTAAATGTGATGGAGATTATGCTCGCTACAATATTTGTGACGCCAAGTGTAAGGCCGGCAGCGGGAATACTTCAAATCTGAGGAAGCACCTGGTGACGCATTAAATTTTCCTTAAAGCTGAAGAGTGCACAATTTTTGATAGCCTCAGATCTACGACCACAAAGGATTCATTCAGCACTGTTAGCACGCCTGTGTCCAATGGAGACTAGTCGTCTGCAGCCAGAAACACAGGAAAAGAAATGGCCTTAAAGGAAAAATTCGGTTCCTGCAGCTTTTACATTGTTTATAGAATGAAGAACAACAATATACTCACCCAGAAGGCTTTCCTGATCCAAACGGTGCTTCGGGAGATATTTAGATACAAAATCGAGCAGCGGACACCGATATAATGGTAGCCTGTAGGGCATAGATCGCCGCTCCTAAAAACTGCATTAATCGTCCAAAAACTCATGTTTTTCACCAATATTCCATCATGATTCGCGCCGAATGGGCGGCCATTGCAGCCTGTGTCTCTCACACAGCGCTGTGTGGCTGAACTGACGAGCTGTTTACATGCCCTCTTGCGCATGCGCAGTCTGCTCATTGTTTCAGGGAAGACCGGCAGCTACAAATCGACTTTCTTCTTCCAGTTTTGTGCAAAATGGGCCGAATGTCTATGGGATGAAGATGTTGTGGAGGAGGGCTTTGAATATGATGGGCGTCCTTACAGTTTGGAGCCACAGTATACAGATAAGGAGCTTATAGAAATGAGGAAGCGATCATAGCGCTCCAGAGAGTACTGCGCATGCTTGCGAAGAGCATGTAAACAAACTCGTCAGTTCAGAGGTTAGTTCAGCCACACAGCGCTGTGTGGAGAGACACAGGCTGCAATGGCGGACCATTCGGCGCGAATCATGATGGAATATTGGTGAAAAACATGAGTTTTTGGACGATTAATGCAGTTTTTAGGAGCGGCGATCCATGCCCTACGGGCTACCATTATATCGGTGTCCGCTGCTCGATTTTGGATCTAAATATCTCCCGAAGCACCGTTTGCATCAGGAAAGCCTTCTGGGTGAGTATATTGTTGTTCTTCATTCTATAAACAATGTAAAAGCTGCAGGAACCGAACTTTTCCTTAACATTTGGTGATGGCAGCAAATGTGACAAGGAGGATACCTGGTCCAGGTAAATAAGCCTCATTTTAAGATGGTATTAGCTTGGCATTTTAATGTGCGTCAGTTATCATTAACAGGTCGGTCCTTGTACTTTGTAACGTTAATGTAAATGTTTTGTTTATTTACAGCTCTGTCAGACCCATTGTTAAACTGCCCTAAAGTTAAAGTGAGGGCTGCAATTAATTTATTAAGTTGTAGTTCATTTTAGTTTGTGGTTTTCATGTTGAAGAATTTTTTGGAACAACTACAATGTTACAATACAAACAGTTGAATGTTGTTTTGAGATATATCTGTCAAATTTTATATATTGAGAAATAAATTTACATTGAAAAAAGTTGAGATCTTAACCCTTTAACCCATGAACACACGCAAAAGTACCGAAAATTGGTACCGTTTAGTGCCGATACGATTCCCACGTACCAGGCATTGGTATGGTATTGGTTCAAATGTAAAAGTTACCCATCCTCAACGGAGGCCAAAGCGCCTAGGCTTTGGATCAGCTGATGAACAGCCTATTTCAGTTTTCTTGTTGTTTTTAATAAATTACTTTTTCAAAGTGCTTTTTGTCACACTCCTCCTTCTTACTTTTGCATATTGTAGCTCTATTTAAAACCTCATTAAGATCCAAAAGTGCAAAAGGTAAATTCAAGCAATTCTTCAACTGGTCTTAAGATTTTGATCAGGAGTGTATAACAACACGCTGGTCCAGGCAGGAACACCAAGCATGTTTGTAAATGGGACACTCCACTGTCTACCGGACATTTTTACACTTTTCCAGAAAATTCTTTTTCTGTGTTCTGTTTCATTTCCAAATCAGCAGATAGTAAAACAGAATGCTATCAGGCACAGAGTGAGGTTTCAGGCTGCAGAGATAGTTCAGGTTTCGAAAGGCAATTCTTTGATCCAGAATCAGGTTTGGTACATGGAAAGGCAAATAACTAGGCAGAGGTAATGAGTCCATAAGGCAGAGTCAGAACAAGAACAGGCAGGCCAGGTCAAACAGTGAGAGTTAACTACAGGTATTCAAAAGGCTGGAGTTTTGACTAACAGTGTACTGATAGGACCTAAAACTGATAATGATAATCACTGATTATGTTTCTGTTATGGTCAATTCAGCAGTTTGGAGAGGCTATTGAACTGGATTTTTAATACTAAGATAGTTATATTTTGTATTAATGAATTTTACAATTAACTTCACTGTTTTACCAAAAACATAAGGAAGATATGGTGAAGCTCATTATTATTTCTTTATGAAGATGTAAAATTAAAGTTATAAACTTGAATTCCAGAGCAGAAAAGTTTAAGTTTTTGAAAGTTTCTACATGTCTTCTTCAGAGAATCTGTTGATTTGTTTAGCTGCCTGTGAATCTGTTAACTGTAAGAACCTCTGCTGTGGTACATAAAGGAGCATAAAGTCACTGAAAACAGCACGTATTCCTCTTCCTGTGCGGGATGTGGTTTCTCCACTGAGCCTTGTTCCTCGTCTCAAGAAATTTACCTGAAATGAGTTTGAGGTTTATGTCACTGTCGCCTATAGTACCAGAACACGTTGCTCTAACATCCATTTTCTGTGGTGTGCAGTCAGTTACGGTTGAAGACAAATCTGATCTGTGAACATTTTAAATGTCTTTATTTCATGTTTGTACATAAATGCATCTCTACATATTACCTTAACATAATAACATCTTTATTTCTAACTATGTGCAATACTGAACCTTTGTGGTATAACTGGTGCAGGAAAGTGTGCAGTTAAAAATTAGCACTTTTACTGTGATGTGCAATTTATCAGCACTTTAACACTTTGTATTTTGTACAATAAACAGATCACACACTTTAACTCTGAGGGCCCTAATTTCATGGTGCAGCGCAGGGGTGCAGAGCCGGCGCACCCCACACAGTGTTAATTTTGTCCGGCGCATCGCTGTGCACTGCTAATTTGACAATTTGGTAGACCATCTGCACAGAGATTGGGTGTGACGGCCCACCAGGGGGAGGTGTCGACAGATTCTTGTTGGGGCAGTGACAATTTCGTGCCAAAAAACTGTGCAGAAGGTGCACTAAAAGCTTGCCAGCCACAACCTGGTCTATTCTCAAGGCAGGCGAAGCGCACCCTCTGCAGCTGTAAATTGGTGACAGGCGTACATGTGTGCACACGTCAGCAAAGCCTCAGAGGCAGGTTTCCAGAGTGTCAGGCACATTTTAATGCAATAAACAATCACAGCAATCACTATTTAATGTAACAGTCTGAACCAGCATATACATTTGTATCTATATTAACTGTCCCGTCACATCTGATGTCGGATTAAAGCCGTTTGTCATAATGGAAACTTAACCTGACAGCATCTGGAAGTTTGATGCACATCTTACAAGTCAACAATAAACAGCCTTAACATCTGATACTGAGTATACATCTCTCTTCTCTCATTTCATTAAATTCAAAGAAAAGAGGGAGAAGAAAGATGAAGAAAAAGGAGAGAAAATAAATATATGTCACTCAGGATTTACGTGTAATTTCCCATATTCCTCTATTTTACTCTTTTTTTATCGTGATCTAAAAAGATGGAGTACATTATTGCAAGGAGGATGAGGCTGAGACACCGGGAGAGTATGCAGTATATCACTAAAGGCTCTGCTTTTTGCTGATGACAAACCAGGAGTGCAGGTGGATCACAAGCATTATAAATGGATTATCCAGCTGCCGTGTAACTCTCTTAATTTTTTACTCCTATTATTGACAGAGGAACAGATTACATCTGTACCGGGAGCTGGCCCACACAGTAACACGCTTCATGACCTCCGATGTGCACCCCGATGGCCAGACTGTTCTCCCGGTTACTGAAGGGACAGCGGCTCTGACTGTCTCTGCTACCCGGTGTTTACAGCACACTGTAACTGTGTTGGCGGGGATCAGTCAGACCAATCAGATGCTGCGCCTCAACCGAAGTGCATTTAAAGGCAAGGAGAGGTGTTCATTTGATTGGTGAAGACAGCACTCGGCTTTGTTAGACCCACTCATGCCTTTTCTCCTCCCTCTCTGGCACTTGCGCAGAGGGGCAGGGACGGAGGCGTGGATACACCTCTCTGCGCATTGAGTGCACCTCTCTTGGCACTGCAGGAAACCTGCAAAGTTCGCTGGTCACACCCTGTCCCTGCAGCGAAGGCCGGCGCAGAGCAGGCGTGCCTGCGACTGTGCCTGGTCTTCGAAATTAGAGCCCTGTGGGTCTATTTGTTCTGGTTTATCTTTCTGTGATGTTTGTGTATAAATTAATGTAGAGTTTGTGTTGTTTTGTGTATCCTACATCTTTGTGCTCTGTAATTGAAGTGTAATATAATATGTTTGTTTATGTTTATGTATATTATTATTATATTATTTTGTGATATGATTGTGCACATGTGTACAAATGCACCAACCTGCCAGCAACCACAGATGGAAATCAGCCTCTGATGGAACAGACATATTAATTGGCGTGCACTGTTAATGAAATTTAATATTTATAAATAAATAGGAATACATTTTAGGGAGGGAAGATGTATTGTTCCGGTTTCTCATAATGCCATTTGAACAAAGGTTTGGCATAGCTTTGAATGTTACTTATCAACCCCAAAATTTACTCGAACAAGCCATTCTTAATGAAGCTTTGTGTAATATTTAAATAAATCTAATAATAATATAACATAAACAATGATATCTATGAGAGGAATGATGTCGATTAATATAACAGCATCTAGCTAAACTGCCATTACATGGACTGGCCTGAAAGTATGAATTTATGTTAAATGACATCACGTCTGTTGATGGATAGAGCTCATGGAGTGGAGCAGGTCCACAGCAGAAGGTCATCCATGATTGTTTCTCAAGGTCATATTATTATTTGTGTGCTGTTAGCAGGAACTACCATAAATTTAATTGTGTTGATCCCTCCAAATTTAATATCAGGGACTGTAATAATAATGGAATGCGGCTTAAGGAAGGGCCAAATTGTAGCCATAGAAGCTTCATAAGCCCACAGCACCAAGGATCCCAGGGGGGCTGTATGACAAGAACCAGAGATGACTACAAGAGCAGACAAAATGTCCTTAAAATTCTGTTCTGTCTTACATGAACTGCAGGCGTGAGATCTTCCAGAGTGTCTCAGTGACACTGAGGTCAGGAGATTGAACCTTCTCTTTATTCTGTTTTTTTCCCTTTCCTGTTTGCACAGTTCAATAATCTTTTTACACAGATCCTTATAAAATTCTTTTGCTTTCCCTGAAACTCACTGACCTTTATACAAGCTGATTACAGGACAGGTCACAGGTGAGAAGGGGTGCCTTAAGGGTACCATCATTTCTGTCCAGGCAGTTTTATTCTTTTGATTTTTAAAATTATTCTGATGGACTGCAATTCAAAACTAATGTCTGATTTTCACTTGTTGTTTTTTTGTAAATTTTTATGTACTATAACTTCTGTCAGTTTAAAGCTATTTCAGGAACCATTGTTGTTTTTTTCTTTTACAGAAAGGTACCAACAATTTTTGCCACGTGTGTATCTGCAGGATTCCTCCATGAGACAAGACTTCCCTCACAAGATTACGCAACCTCTCAACCATTAATGTGGCTATAAGAGAAGCTGCCAAATCAACAGAGAGGAAACTAAACACCACATATTAACTCAAACATGGCCTAAAGCTGGTTTTAATCTGTTTTAGAGGACTGGCCTCCCTGACGTACCTGCCAAGGACCTGACAGGGAGAGTGGGGGAGTTTGGAGTGGCTGCATCTGTCTGTGCTATCTTTACTGTGAAGCAGTTGTGCTCTATTGAATCACCTGTTGAAAAACCAGTACAGCATTTCTGCAGGATACATGTGGCCATCTTCCAAACAGCTGCTTCATTTTCTCAGCATGAATTTGATCTGAACAGAAAAGGCAGATATCCATCACAGAGACAGAGAACTTTAATTCTTGTTCTCTTCCACAGGACACAGAATGAATAACGAGGAGCTGAGGATCATGATGGTGGGAAAGACCGGAATTGGAGAGAGCACCACCAGTAGCACCATCCTGGGAGGGGAGTGTAGAACTGTGGATGGGCAGAAGGTCGCTGTCATCGACACCCCCGGTCTGTTTGACACCAGGTTCAACAGGGTAAAGACTACCAAAGATCTCACCCAATGCGTCAAGTGTGGTGCTCCTGGACCACACGTGTTTCTGGTGGTCATCAGGCTGGGCAGGTTGACAGAAGAGGAGATGATGATGGTTCAATGGGTAAAAGAAATCTTTGGTCAGGCAGCAGACAAATACAGCATGGTCCTCTTCACTCATGGGGACCTTATTGAAGACATGACCATCGAGGACTTCCTGTCTGAAAGTCCTGACCTGCAGGAGCTCGTGAGCCGGTGTTGGGGCTAGTACCACGTCTTCAACAACAAGAACAAAGATCAACAATAACAAGCTGCTCCAGAAGATCAGAACTGTGGTCAAGAAGAACGAAGGAAACCACTACACCAACGAGATGTTCCAGGAGGCTGAGAGGGTCATCGAAGAGAAGAAACAATGCATCCTGAAGGAGAAACAAGAACAAATTTGCTAAGAAAGCGAAGAACTGGAGAAAAAAGTGAGGGAGAAGTACAGAAAATATAAGACCATTTTAACCAGTATTACAAAAAGTGTTTCTAAATCAGATTACCAAACCCTGTTTAAAATTATAAATGTATTTAATAGAATTGGGAATTCAGTGATGATGAGCTAAAACATTATGGTACATTTGTTTATTCCTGCTAATTTTACAGCCTACATATGGGAAATCTGCTGACACTGAAATTTAAATCTTAGACGAATATCTGCAGAAACTGATTTTAGAATATTTATCTCTAGATAATACCTTAAAGAGGTGATCATAGGTGATTGACTTTGACAGCCAACATATCTGCATATCATTAATCAGCCAATGTTTGAATGAACCATAGTGTTTCTCTTTATCACTAAATTGCTGTATTTTGATCAATCTTTCCTCATAACAATAGTATATGTGGACAATCACATAAAATAATTATGCCTCATATATAAGATGGTAAACAGAATATTTATCTCTTTTTCAATTACACTGGGGCATGAACATTTACTCTAATGCTGTCTGATGGCTTTGAGGCTTTTTTGTCAACTTCACAAGATTTTTTTTTTCATCAGATGTTTTATAAGTACTGTGATTGGTTAGAGATTTTTAAAATAACAGCATTTGTATTGTTCTCTCCGTCACTGATTCATACATATAAAGGGAAAGTGTCTGTATGTGACTCACAAAATAAATAAAAGTGAGTTTCTGAGACTAATCTTCTGTCAGTTTTGATTTCCTGATGCTTGGGTTAGAGGTGGAAGATGAATATGCACTGCAGTGTTATAATTACATACAAGTTAATGCAAACATTTATCCAAAGATGTCATTTTATGCTAACAGTTATGCAAACATATGTTAGGGCAGATCAGTTCAAACATGTTTGTTCAACAGGTGAAATGTGTCATAAATTGTAAAGGTGCAATCTTGGTTAGACAAGACTGTGGTTTCAGTTGGAAGGGGGGGTTGAGTTTCTCAATTTTACATCCTGTGGTTTGTCCTGTGGTTTTGCTGAACTGCGAGAACTGAACATGAACTTTCAACAGTAGTCTTTTTAATCTATACCTTTTTTTCTATTCTTCTAAATAATGTAATTGCTGAATTTGGACTTGCATTAGGTTGAGTTATGGGTGGTTTGAACTTGTTGGAGTGTGTGGAGGTGTAACATAAAAATGTAGCATTGACTGTATATCATTCATTTTTAATCTGGTCGTTTTCAGCACTTTAGTATTAAAGAATAGTTTTGTTTGCTTTTGTGTTTTTAAAGTTTGTTTTCAGTGATGATTTAACAGATTTACTCCCTGTGGTATTTAGACTGCACTGATTTAGTCCTGCAGAATTTCTACATCTGTAGTTTTGTCCATATATCAGTGAACTCCCCTCGTCTCCCTCACAGTGTGCTCTCACCCCCTCAGTGTTTACAAGAAAAAGCAGCAGTTCTCTTCAGGGCTGTTTTATAATACTGCTCACAGCGCCCCCTGCTGACGGCAAAGAGAAGAGCAGCTTTAAAATGTTTTTATTACAGCCTTTCCTGTGATCATCATTTAAGCAGCATGAAAAAGGAATTCAGTGTTTTTAATCATTCATAAATGTGATCATGATTCTTTATTATGATACACACTCACCGGCCACTTTATTAAGTACATCAAAGCATTAGTTCAGGACAATCAGAATCAGAACTGGTATCAGTTAGATACATACAAGAAATTTAACTTTAAAAACTGATGAAGAAGACGATCAAAACAAATCCATCCATAATCTATATAGATTTTCCTTTTTGGGGTCTCAGGATCATGGCTACACCGGACGCGAATTCACCTGGACGCGCGTCAAGGTTATATACAAAGTCAATGCAAAGACGCGTCTTGATGCAGATTCGCACCAGGCGGCACGTAAATCTGCTATAGATTTACCTTGAAGCTGAGGCGACATTGGTGTAATAGGTTATATTAACTCTAATACATACAGCTCTGTATCCTGTGCCTTATGTGTTTCTGCTCCTTTTTTATATATTACTGCCTATCTTTATGTCTGTCTTGTTTGTATTATTTTTTTATATGGACCTGTGTCTGCAATAAAGATTTATTATTATTATTTATTATTATTGTTAAATATGAAGACAACGACTAAAAAATTAAAACACAACACTTTTTGATTTTAGTACTTGCTTTGTTTTTTTGTAATTTGTTGTTTTGTTCTCTTTACTGCTATGATTTCTTTTTGCTTATCATTGTTTTATTAACAGCTGATTCAGTCAGTCTGCCGCCACTCCCATTCTTACTGTACATGCACAACTCTGTCTTAAACGAGAGTGTTTGGCTCAATGGGATGAACTGTTTAGACACCAGGTTCCTCATTTATGACCAGTGCATGGAAAACCCCTCAGACAGACTTTTGGAAGAACACACCATCAGGTGAGCAGATCAGCCCTGTAAGGGGGTAAATACTTTTTTACAGCATTATAAAAACAGAATACAAAGTCCGAAGCACAACTGCCGCCCTGTCTGTTTTAGCCAGGATGCCCACAGAACCGATAAACTCTTAGACACATGTGAGACAGGCCACAGGCCCAAAACTGAGACTCACTCCAGGAAATCAGATCAGACATGAGTAACAGAACAGTCCATGTGAAAATAAAATCAAAATAGTTTAATTAGTACAGAAACAACCTTCATTAGTCTGTCTGCAGCTTCACAGAGCAGTGCAAGTCCTCATCCTCTCACCGCCTTTCCTCGCCTTTGACAAGATTTTCCGGCAATCCGTGTTTTTGTAGGTATTATAAAGAGGGTGCTGTTGCAGACCATGGGCTCTAATTTCGTAGACCAGGCGCAAGCGCAGGCGCACCTGCCTGCACCGGCCTTCGCCACGCGGACTGGGTGTGACCAGCGCACTTTGCAAGTTTCCTGCAGTGCCAAGAGAGGCGCACTCATGGCACACAGGGGCGCAGAGGTTCTTGGCGTCACGCCCGTCTCTGCCTCTCCGCGCAAATGTCAGAGTAGGAGGAGAATAGACGTGAGTGGGATTATCACAGCCGATCGCTGTCTTCACCAATCAAATGAGCACCTCTCCTCGCCTTTAAATGCGCTGCGGCTGAGGCGCAGCGTCTGATTGGTCTGAATTATCCCCTCCACCGCGGAAACAGTGTGCTGGAAAGACCCAGCAGTGGAGACGCTGTCCCTTCAGCATGAGAATAGACAGCGGGGTGCATCACCGTGTGGGCCAGCTCCCGGGACAGATGTAATCTGTTCCTTTGTCATTAATAGGAGTAAAAAAAAAAAGAGACAGTTAGACTACAGCTGGCTTATCCATTCACAATACTTGTGATCCACCTGCACTCCTGGTTTGTCATCGCCAAATAGCAGAGCCTTTAGTGATATACTGTATACTCTCCCGGTGTCTCCTCCTCATCCTTCTTGCAATAATGCTCTCCATCTTTTTAGACCACGTTAAGAATAAGGACTCAGATAGAGGGATGTGAGAAATAACTCGTAAATGCTGAGTGACATACATTTATTTTCTCTCCTTTTTCTTTGTCTTTTTTCCCCTTTTTTTCTTTGAATTTAATGAAATGAGAGAAGCCAGATATATACTCAGTATCAGATGTTAAGGCTGTTTATTGTTGACTTGTAAGATGTGCGTCAAACTTCCAGCTGCCGTCAGGTTAAGTTTCCATTATGACAAACGGCTTTAATCCAACATCAGATGTGACGGGAAGGTTAATATAGATACAAATGTATATGCTGGTTTAGACGGGGACATTAAATAGTGATTGCTGTGATTGTTTATTGCATTAAAATGTGCCTGACACTTTGGAAACCTGCCTCTGGGGCGTGCGCACATGTGCGCTTGTCGCCAAATTACAGCTGCGGAGGGTGCGCTCCGCCCTGCGCCAAGGTTAGACCAGGTTGCAGCTGGCGAGCTTTCAGCGCACTTTCTGCACTGTTTTTGACATGAAATTGTCACCGCGCCAACATGAATCTGCCGACACCTCCCCCTGGTGCGCCATCACCTCCCCTTGGTGCGCCGTCACACCCATCTCTGCGCAGACGGTCTACCAAATTGTCAAATTGGCAGCGCACGGCGGTGCGTCGCACGAAATTAACACTGCGCGGGGTGCGCCAGGCTTGCGCCCCCTGCGCTGTGCCACGAAATTAGAGCCCCTTGTGAATAAATATGGCACTATTGGGTCTCATGCTGAACATGCTGGCCCCGTGGAAAAAGTCCACCATGTCAGAGGCTTTACAGCTGCTCATGGGCACAGACTTGGACAACTCGCTGTATGGAGCTCTGTCCGAAGATTTGGGAAGTGAAGGCAACAAAGAAGGTGGACATAGTGACAGCAGGGGGCGGACCCAGAGGTGATGTTTAAAGGAGACATATCATGCTGATGCATGATTTAATACTTACATATAATATAATAAATTTGAAAACAAGACCTTACACCCCCTTAATTTTCAAAAAATGAGATATTGGGCTCTAATTTCGTGGCGCAGCGCAGGGGGCACAAGCCTGGCGCCTCCAGCTGGAAAATGATGCAGAAGGTGAAAGGCTGGCTAGCCAGAGTGCGGTAAGAGAGAGTGATCTAAAAGATGTGCAGCAGGAAGCTACTGCAATTATCCAGCTGCGTGTAACTCTCTTAATTTTTTACTCCTATTGACAGAGAGGAACAGTACATCTGTACAGGCTAGCCCAGCCTCACCTTCATGACCTCATGTCGCCGCCCTCCGGTTACTGAAGGGACAGCGGCTCTGACTGTCTCTGCTACCCGGTGTTTACAGCACACTGTAACTGTGTTGGCGGGGATCAGTCAGACCATCTTACAAGTCAACAATAAACAGCCTTAACATCTGATACTGAGTATATATCTGGCTTCTCTCATTTCATTAAATTCAAAGAAAAAAAGGGGAAAAAAGACAAAGAAAAAGGAGAAAAATAAATGTATGTCACTCCAGGATTTACCTGTTATTTCCCATATTCCTCTATTTTAGTCTTTATTTTGAGCGATGCTCTAAAAGATGGAAACATTATTGCAAGGAGGATGAGGAGGAGACACGGGAGAGTATACAGTTTATCACTAAAGGCTCTGCTATTTGGCGATGACAAACCAGGAGTGCAGGTGGATCACAAGCATTATGAATGGATAAGCCAGCTGTGGTGTAACTGTCTCTTATTTTTTTTACTCCTATTAATGACAAAGGAACAGATTACATCTGTACCGGGGAGCTAGCCCCGGACCTGATGGGACGCGTCTCACTACTGGCCAGACTGTTCTCCGTGTTTGAAATTCAGACCAATCAGGCGCTGCGCCTCATCTGATGCTGAGTATATATCTGGCTTCTCTCATTTCATTAAATTCAAAAGAAAAAAAGGAAAAAGACAAAGAAAAAAGGAGAAAATAAATGTATGTCACTCAGGATTTACCTGTTATTTCCCATATTCCTCTATTTTAGTCTTTATTTTGAACGTGCTCTAAAAAGATGGAGAGCATTATTGCAAGGAGGATGAGGAGGAGACACCGGGAGAGTATACAGTTTATCACTAAAGGTTCTGCTATTTGGCGATGACAAACCAGGAGTGCAGGTGGATCACAAGTATTATGAATGGATAAGCCAGCGGGTGTGAAACTCTCTTATTTTTTTTACTACTTTTAATGACAAAGGAACAGATTACATCTGTCCCGGGAGCTGGCCCACACGGTGATGGGACAGCGTCTCCACTGCTGGGTCTTTCCAGCACACTGTTTCCGTGGTGACGGGGATAATTCAGACCAATCAGACGCTGCGCCTCAGCCGCAGCGCATTTAAAGGCGAGGCGCTCATTTGATTGGTGAGAGACAGCGAGCTGTGTAAATCCCACTCCGTCTATCCTCCTCCTATTCTGACATTTCTTTTATTGCAGAGGCAGTGGGCGTGGGATAAAACCTCTGCCTGCCTCTGTGCGCCATGAGTCTCTCTTGGCACTGCAGGAAACCGTCACCAAGTCACACATCCACCAGCAGCGCTTGGCTCCCCAGCTCGCATTCACTCATTGCACCTGGTCTCTGGCCTGTAGAGCCCATTGTGTTTTTTCTGATATCCTAGAACGAGATTTTGATGCCTACCCGAAAATACAGTAGAAAGAAGAAGGACAAGCCTGCGAAACCCTTCTCTTATTGCAGTAATCTGATAAAACACTTCCTCCTCAGATAGAAGCTCTGATAGAACTGGCCAGTCAGAGCAAAAAGGACTGTCCGGCGTTATTCCAGAGTGTGTGAGGTTGCTGTGGGGAAGCCAGAGAACCGGCGTTTCAAATGGGGATTTTTGAAACTCTGATAGAACTGGCCAGTCAGAGCAAAAAGGACTGTGACGTTGTGAGGTTACTGTAGGGAAGCCAGAGAACCGAGCGTTTCAACGAGAAGAAATGAGGATTTTGAGAACGCTATTGTGGGGCAATGAAGGAACTAAATGACTTGTACTGAGGGCAGAAATGCTTTGCAGGCATTGTAGTCTGGCATAGTGAAAAGGAGAAACAAGCATGATATGTCTCCTTTAAAGTCACTGTGAAACCAAGGTGGCTGCAAAGGAAAAGATGGAAGAGAGAGACCCATGGTAACAAACAAAGACGGGTGGGAAATAGACACATTTTGTAGACGTGCCAGGAGAACACAGACGAGATGTGGAACAAGACAAGGGGATCCTGAGTGCAGGGATTCAAGGACCAGATCTCTCTATTGATCTCTCTTTCTCTCTATTTGCTCCCCCTAGGGTCAGTACTTAGGAAGCATGGCATTGCTTTCCACTGTTATGCGGATGACAGTCAGATTTATGTCCCTCTCAAAAAGAATAATGAGTACTCTCTTCGACTGTTGCTTGAATGCCTTGATGACATAAAAGCCTGGATGAGTCTAAATTTTTTAAATTTTAATGGCAAAAAGACTGAGGTGATGTTTTTTTGGTGGTACGACTGGGACCCCCCCTGTAGATCTGGGTTCCCTGGCCCAGTACAACAAACAGGCCATCCCTAAGACCAAGCAGAAGCTCTGAGAGGACCGTGCTTTTGCAGTTGCAGCCCCAAAACTTTGGAACGGGCTGCCTCAAAATATTAAACAGGCCTCGTCTCTGCCTGTTTTTAAATCCCTCCTTGAGACTTATCTTTTCTCCCTGGCTTTTGATGCACAGTATTTGGCGATTTTATTATTATTATTTATTTTGTATTTGATTTTATCTTGATTGCTTCTTCTGCGTTATTTCATTTTAATTGGTTTTATGTCTTTTAAATTGTTCCTTGTCTTTGAAAATTCTCTTGACCTATGTTTTATGTCTATTCTTTTATCTCATATTTTATTTATTCTCCTGTAGGCCTACAGCACTTTGTTTCAACTATGGTTGTTTAAAGCGCTTAACAAATAAAGTTGGATTGGATTGGATTGGAGATCTCACTCTCCTATCCAGAGGTTCAAGAGGTGAGGCACTGTTTTCTTTTGCTTTGTACAGACAAACAAATAAATAAATATATATGGATGCATGCATACATGCATGCATAAACAGATAAATTAATGCATTAAGACATACACTTAAACACCAACAGAAAAATCCATGAACAAATACACCTATTCAGTCACATACACACAAAGTTAGATTAATAGATGAATAAATATACCGATACATACCTGCATAGATACATAAATAGAAAAAAAACAATGAATTAATTCATCCATAAATATACACACTCACATCAACTAAAATGCATTGATAAATGAAGACATACATTCCTCCTTTCACACAATTGAACACTCAGATAAATAAAAAAGTAAATAAATACAAAAATATGTAGATACACACATGCATAGATCAATACATAAAAAAATGCATGTATTCATACATACATACACACACATACATCAACAGAAATATATACATAACCTAGAAAAGCATGCAAACATCGGCCAAGATAAAATTCTGGATCACCGTGAGTCTTCACTCATGTCTGTCCATGTGAAGTAGTCCAAGTCTTCTGAGGCCAGTATAAAGCCTTACCAAGACTCCTACTGTGTCTCCTCGTGACAGCTCACAGAAAAGTGGAGTGAAACAGGGATATGTGCTTACCCCATCACTCTTTGGCATATTCATGTTCTTGCTGCTTTCCTACACCTGGAGCCAGTCAGAAGACAGCGCACACCTCCACACCAGAAGTGACTGGAACCTCTTCAACATGGCACGGCTTTGAGCCAAGAAAAGGTCCACGAAGTACCAATCAGGGAGATGCTCTTTGCAGATTATCTGACCTGACCGCCCACACCGAGGATGCTTTACGACTCATTTGACAGTTCTCAAACACAACCAGAGAGTTTGGCCATCAGTCTTCAGAAGACCACCATCACTGGTCAAGATGATGGTGTCATCTCCAGTAATGACCCCATCCTCAAGGTACTGGAGGACTTAACCGACCTTGCAACATCTTTCTTGATACAGAACTGAACACAAGAAGTGGCAAGGCAGAAGACATAATGGACCGCCTAGTAAAGACAGTCTGGGACAACACCATGCTGACCATTAACACGATGATGAAAGTGTATCAAGGCTGTGTGTTTAGCACAATGCTCTATGGCGGTGAAACATGGACCCTTCATACTCATCAAGGATGCAGGCTCAATGTCGTCCATCAATGCTGCCTGAAAAGACTCTTTGGCATCTCCAGGCAGGGCCATGTAACAACAACACCCTGGTCCAGGCAGGAACACCAAGCATGTTTGCCTCGCTTACCAGAAGTCACAATGTATATATATATAAAAATTGCTACTTCACCACTGAGTTTAAGGTTTATGCCCAACTGCCCAAAATTAACAGCACTGGTACTTACAATAATAAGGCCCCCTTGAGAGCAGGGGGTGTTATTGTGCTCTGTTTATGAATGAAGTCCATATTTGCAGGTGGGACACTCGACTGTCTACTGGACATTATTACACTTTTCAGAAGATTTTTTTTGTTTCATTCCAAATCAGCAGATAAAACAGAATGCTATCAGGCACAGGGTGAGGATTCAGGCCACAGAGACAGTTCAGGTTTTCCAAAGGCAATTCTTTAATCCAGAATCAGGTTTGGTACACGGAAAGGCAAAAACTAGCCAGAGGTAATAAGTCCACAAGGCATGGTCTGAACAAGAACAGGCAGGCAAGGTCAAACAGGAAGAGCTAACTAGAGGTATTCAAAAGGCTGAAGTTTTGACGAACAACGTACTGATAGGACCTAAAACTGATAATAATAATCACTGATTCTGTGTCTGTGATGGTCAATTCAGCAGTTTGTTTACAATTCACTATTTTACAAAAAAACAGCAAACAAGCAAAAATATGGTGAAGCACATTATTTGAGTGACCCTTCAAAAAAGTTACACACATGACCCTTCAAGTGGACCTTTTTGTGCATTTGCTAGAAAGTGTCCAGTAAAAGGTTACAGGGGCGTGATTTTCGGCAAGCAGGGGTAATTTGGGGTTAAATTTGAGGATGTCAAGTTTCAGTGTGAAAATCCATCATTTGTAGATGTAATGCACTTTTCTCTCATCCATGACCCTTCAGGTGGACAAAAATGTCCATTTTGTAGATAGTGTCTAAAAATAGTGTCCACAAAGGGTCATGGATGGGATAAAAGTGCATTACACAGTCAAATGATGGATTTTCTTGCTGAAACTTGGCATCCTCAAATTTAACCCCAAATTACCCCCGCTTGCCAAAAATTATGCACCTTTTTTTTAACCACTTTCTAGAAAATGGACATTTTTGTCCACGAAGGGTCATGAATAGGTTAAAATTGCATTACAGGGTCAAATAATGAATTTTCACACTGAAAGTTGGGCTTTGGAAATTTTACCCACAATGACACTCCTTCACCAAAAATCAACTCTGGTGAGGAGGGGGGTTGTCTCTGAAGGGGTTTTGGATTTTGGAAATGGACAAAAATGTTCAAGGGTCATACGAGGGTTAATGAAGATGTCAAATTAAAGTTATACACTTGAATTCTGGAGCAGAAAAATTTTACTTGTTGGAAGTTTCTACATGTCTTCTTCAGAGAATCTGTCCATCCATCCATCCATCTGTCCCTCTGTTTAGCTGTCTGTAAATCTGTTAATCATAAGAACCTCTGCTGTGGTACATAAAGGAGCATAAAGGCAATTGAAAACAGCACTGATGCCTCTTCGTGTTCAGGATGTGGTTTCTCAGGTGTGCCTCAGTCCTCGTCTCAGGAAATTCATCTGAAGTGAGTTTGAGGTTTATGTCACAGTCGCCTCTGGCACCAGAACGCGTCGCTCTAAAGTCCATTTTCTGTGGTGTGCAGTCAGACAGTTAAGGTTTAAGTCATGGTTCAAGCAAAAGACCAAAATTCTTAGAATGGACTGAACATAAAGCCAGGTGACCTCTGACCTCTGAAATCTGAAAGTTTAGCACGGAGTCAAAGACCATGTTTGTGCAAAGTTTGAAAAACTTTACATATTTTCTTTCCTGACGTCCTCCTGTATTAGTATTCTCCTGTAAGTGTGATTCTCCTGTGTGATGATATAATAATAAAAAACACAAAGTCATAATTATGAGATAAAAAGTCATTATTATGAGAAAAAAAAATCAAAATTATGAGATAAAGTCAGAATTATGAGAAAGGTGTGTGGCTGTAGGATCGTCCATGGACGTGGGGCACATGCACAAATGGTTTCTCATAATGTCGACTTTTTATCTCGTAATTATGACTTAGTTTCTTTTTTTTTTTTAGTTCCCTAATGTCCTTTTTTTTTGAAGTTGCAGAATTGTGTTTCCATACTGATGTTAGTTAACAGAGAAAGATTGCTTTGCAAATAGCAAGGAAATTTATGGTAAAGTATCAAAATCCTACAGACAGAGGTCTTGAATACCTGTGAATTTATTTAGTTTGTCAGAGTACTCTAAGAGGACCTAAATGCACCAGTGTTCCTCATTCTACAATTTGAAATAAGTATATTATGAGGAATCCTGCAGACAGTGTTTTCCTTTAGTTAGTTACAAGCTATGTGCCCACCGCCAACTTTTGTTGCCACTCACAGAAATAAGCCCATGAGCAAATAAATATTTATCCCTGGTAATCTTTTTTTTTTTTTTTTGGTGGAGGTTTACTCTAGAGACTTGAATGATTAAATAATCATAAATATGTTTGGGGGGAAAGCATTAGAAATTTATGACCTCTTTCCAGGACAGTTGTCATCCTCCATGTCTTCCACCGGATGGAGCAGGAAGCAGATGATGTCATGTGACAGGGACTACTTGAAAACTACATTTTATGAACCGAAATTTTTATCCAAGTTGTCTACTAACACAAAAGTACAAAAAGTTGCATTACTACTGCTGACATTTTTTTTTGTGAGTAGAAAATGGCAGTGATACACTTTGGCAACAACTGTTGCCACTGGGGCAAAATGGGTTTAATATACTTAAGTAGCTAATATAAGTATGTAACCAGTACAATGGTAGTATCTAGAAGAGTGTACTTGGGGTGTACTTTAAGTATACTTAAATAAACATAAACGTGGACTTGAAGTGTATACCTAGTACAGCAGTAGTATAAAGATAAGTTTGCTTGTTGAATACTTGTGTGTACTTTTGTGAACTGAACATTGAAATTATAAAGTAAATTTAAAGTACATTTTATAAACTAAAAATTATTCCCATTTAGTCTATAGAAGTATTAAATTAGTATACATTCTAGTACACTACTAGTACCTGGTCTGCAGTGTTCTTGCTATACTCAAACTCAAACATAATTAATAAAATAATGTCAAGTATGCTACTATTTGCAAAGGGGAGTCTTTGTCTGATCCCATTGTCCAACTTATGATGTTTACTTTTCAAAATAAAGGACAGGTCTTCATTTTGTAAAAAGACAAATTCTAGGGAGGATGAAGGGATAAAACAAAAGAGGTTTCTTAATGCTCATATTGTTCAGAGAAAAGAATGTGAGGAGGAAAGGAACCAGACAAAAAGGAGTTAGATGATGACTTCAGATAAATTAAAGTTAGAGAGACCTGTTAAAGATAATTTATACTAAAAAAAAAGGCATCAGACAAAAATGTTTCCATAAAGAAAAACTTCAAACAAAAAGAAGCCATAAGACAAAAAGGAGTTAGGAGGAAAGGCACCAAACAAAAAGGAAAAGAACCACACAAAAAAAGTAAGAAGAAATGTTACAGACAAATAAAGTCCAAGAAGAAAAGGCTCAAAGCAACAAGGAGTCAGAAGGACGAGCCAAACAAACAGGAGTCAACAGGAAAGGAACCAGATGTAAAGGATTAAAAACATTATACAGGCAACAAAGTTGACGGAAACATAGAAACTAGACAAAAAGGAAGAAGTTATGGGGTTGGAAAAAAGGGAGCCAGAAAAATTCTGTTGGAAAAGAGAGGCAAGAAGGAGTCAGTAAGACAATGGGCTAAAAAAGAAAGAAGGAAAGAAACTGAACAAAAAGGAAACAGGAAGAAAGGCACCTAACATAAGAATCAGAGAGGCGTCAGTGAAAGAGACAGAAACTTCAGAAGAGAAGAATCAGAAAAAAGAATCAAAAAGGCTTCAGAGAAATAGTCAAAAAAATGAATCAGAAGGACTTCAGAGAAAAGAGTCAAAAGACTTCATAGAAATAAAGCAGCAGAAAAACAAAGGCTCCAGTTAAAAAAAAAAAAAAAAAAAGAGTTGAATATTCATGTTTAGTGTTGGCATGTTTTCTCTCATCAAAAGGTTAATCTCATTCACAGATGTTAAGACAGTTTATTATGGATGACGTCTCACAGCCTCTTCCTCTCCCTTAGTGCTCCTTTGCTGCGTGAGCTCAGATGAAGACCCAGAGCTGGTGAAGGTCAAAGAGGGTACGACGGCCACCCTGAACACCAGGAAGGATGGCTGTGACAGCAGCCAGCAGGTGGTCTGGATGTTCGGTCCAAAAGGGGCCTTCAAGAGGATCGCTCGAGTCAGAGACGGAAAGGCAAAGACGAACTTCAGCGAGCGTTTTGGAGGCCGGCTGCAGCTGGACCGTCAGTCTGGAGCTCTGACCATCAGCCAGGTGGGTCTTCAGGGGTCTACAGGTGCCAGTCCATCGGCTCCAATGTCCTCAGCCAGGACTTCAACCTGACCGTGTACGGTGAGTCCACCTGATGCCTCAGCTCAACAGGAAGTGCATTCATTTTAGACAGAGCACCACCTGTAGCACCACCCGTACTACAGCAGCCCTCTCTGTGCTCCTGTAACATGACTCCATGGATTTAATCATCTCGGCTTCAATCAATCTATCAATCTTTATTTGTATAACACCAATTCATAAGTGTTGTCTCACTATACAATAGGGCACAAAACTCTTTATCTTATGGATACACATATATACATAGATACTAGGGGTGTAACAAAATGGTCAACTCAAGAAACAATACAAAATAAAGATTACAGAAAATCCTCAACAGTAGGAAGTTCTGCAAAAATCTCATTTTCTTTATTTTCTTCCTAATGCAGACATACAAAAATATTGCTGCATCAGTACAAAATAAATGCTCTTTGAAAAAAACTAAATTGTAGTTTTTTCCCCTTATTTAGACTACAGTGCAAATACAAACATAAAATCTCAATAAAAAGTGCTTTGTTGTTGTAACAATCAGGATAAGTACATTCTTGAATGAAAAGGAAAACAAACATCAGTCCTCAGAGCTGCAGTTTAGACCTATAAATGTCTGAACTGTGAACTATAATATTTAGTCTATAACAGTGCATATACTTCTGATCTTCAAGTATGATCAAATTCTGTCAACTCAACAGTAGATGCAAAAATCAAATATTGTTTTTTATGCAGACTTACACAAACATACAGTTGCTGCCTGTCTCCAGTTCAAAGTAGTTTGTAGTTGTACTTGCCGCAGTATACGGTGAACTGTAGCGGCACATTTTGCACACGGCTGTTGTTTTGTCCGCAATCTTCTCATCGTTCTCTTGTCTTTTACATGGGAAGCCAAAAAAGGTCCACACAACCCATTTATTTGATGAAGGAGCATCAGCTAATTCCTCAACCTTGTCTTCCTCCATTTTGAAGTGAGTGTTTTGCTACGCTAGGTGAGGAGGCTAAAAACGATGTGGTGAGCCATGCCCCTTTGTGTTTTTTTATTTTGAGCTTTTATTTCATGCGTCTTTGAATTTTATTTCCTCATTTTTTATCTTTGCAAAATTTCGTTACACATATACAAATATATCCATCCAACAGCCAACATGAATCCATATAGCCAATCATGAATCCCTCCATCATGGTGAGAGGACACAGGTGGACTAAAGTAAGAACTAAAGTTAGTGACAAATCTATGAACCAAAGACCTGTCGTCTGATTTATTAGAGGTTAGCCTCTTGAGATGCTGCATCTCATTTTCAGGAGGGTCCTCATATCTGAATGGTTGTGGTGATCATTTTATAAAAGTATAATCAATGATATTCTTACTGAAAATAAGTGATGAACTCATGGGTGCCCAGACCACAAGTGCATCCCAACCATATTTGTCTCTGTTACATATAAATGTGTTAAAGGCCTCTTGAGATGTGACATCCCATTTTCAAGAGGGACCTCATGTGCTGATAAAAATATGTACTATAGATGTATCAAACATGGATAGAGAGATCATGCTAATGTCTACACACTCTTGTCCTCCTACAGCGTCCATCTCCACTCCGTTCATCAACTCGTCTGGGGCGGACAGCCGCTGCAGCTCGCTTATGGTGGAATGCAGCGTGCAGGGCGGACAGGAGCTCAGGCTGTCGTGGTTCAGAGGCGAGGACAGACTGAACGAGACCAGCCATCCCGGCGTGTCGTCCATGTTGCGTCTGTCTCTGCTCATACAGCGAGGCGAGGAGGACGAGTACACGTGTGTGGCTGAAAACCCCGTGGACAGGAAGAGCAGCAGCGTGCACACTAAGGACACGTGTCTGAGTGACGGAGGTATGATGATGATGAAGGTGAAGCACGGGGACATGATGCTCCTCCTCTCTGTCCTCTGTCTGCACACGCTCTTTATGAGCTAAATGATCAGTCCAAGCCTGTCTCTGCTGCTGAGGAATGCTACAGAGCCTTAACTGGTTATTAAATATATTTCATTTTCATTTCATAAAGAGGGTTTGCAATGAGGTCACGACTGAACTACAGTTCCTCTTCTGATCAACAGGGGGCGACGTTAGGTTATTGGTATCAGTGGTAAGAACCAGAGAAATGCTGTAATTCAGCAGACAATGACTTGTGTTTGATATTTTTATGAAGTCTTATTAGTTTTACTGATGCCCATTGTGTTAAACCTCGGGTATTTAATAAAAAGCATAAAATGTGACTAAACAAAACAAAACTCTTTTGGGCTCTGTGTTATAGTCAAACCGTTTAATCCTTAACTTTGGTTTGGGCTTGTTTTTTGTGCCTTATTTGTTACAACAAGTGTCAAAATTTGTTTTTATAAACATTAGTGAACGCAAACGTAGCCATTACATTTGTCCATTAGAGACGTGGTACTCAACTTGTCTGGCTTCTGGACGCACAGTCACGCCCTGAGGAAAAACTGCAATCCAAAATGAAAAACATTTTTCCAATTTCGTTGATGAAAAATATTATGAAATTGAACTTGAGATTGTCCCGGATATCACAGATTGCCAACAGAATATGTTTAATTATGCACCAAAATGATCATCAGGTGTTGATGCCAGAGAAAAAAAACACCTTATATACTCAATTTTAATGACAACCTGGAGTGCATGTTAGGGACACAAGGTTAAAAAAATAAAATGTATCTGCAGCAATAATGCCACAACATTAATGATATTCAATCATTAAATCACTAAATAAGCTGTTGGTTTTTGCACTTCAGTAACTTCAGCATTTTTTAACAGACTTCATAATCATGAAAAAGTCAAGAAGCTTAGAAGTCATTTCAAAAAGACATAAAAACATGTAGCTTTAGCTGAGTAAACCCTCACTGAACATAAAACAAACACTGAACCGTGAAAACATGTCAATTAGCCTTACAGGATGTTATTGCCACCTGTTGTTCAGGTGTGTGAGTAGATGACACTTCACTGCATAGAAAATGCCCTTCAAAATAAAAGGAAAAGATTATACAAAATCAATTGCCTCATTAATACCCATTTTTGATAAATTATTTAATTAAAGAATTAATTAATCAAATGTATTAATACATTTCCTCATTTATTAAAATGACTTAAACCATTTCAGTTTCATTGTGCAAAATCAAAATAAACCGTTTTTAATTCTTACACCCACTAGTTTAAAATAATAAATACTATGTCCTTAAATGTTTGATCTAATTCATATTTTTCACTTGAAATAATGCTTCTTACTAATTTTTACTACTTCAAAACATATCCCAAACTTGATATTTCTGTCCATGTTCAAGTCAAATCATCGTGATCTAACTCAGATGGTCTTGATAAGTTTAAATGAAAGGGTATAAACGATAAATCTAAAAAAGTATTAGACCTCACCAATGCCACCACATTAGGGTGAATCCCAGTTCTACCTCTTAGTCCTTTAGGCCCTTTTCCATTAGCATTACTCTACTCTACCCGACTCTATCCGGCTCTACTCTACTCGCCTTGTGCTGCTTTTCCATTAGCCCCAGTCGCCTGCCCAGTGGCGTGCAGTGTCGCTGAGCGGCTCTGCGGTGACATCATTTTGAGTGCAACACAACAATCTGTGGCTTTTTGTCACAAACCGAGTAAAAAAGGAAAGCAGAAGAAGGCTGCAGGTGGTAAGAAGAAATACCCCTTGAGAAGCACAGGAGAGTTTTGGAAACTATACAACAGAATGAAGCCGAGGACGAGAGCAATCCAGCTGCAAAGAAAAGACGCATGAGGGTGAGCTAAAGGTAGCTACTGCTAGCATACTAGGTCATAATGCTCATGACTCATCGATGACGACATTGTCTGACCAATCAGTAGTGGACAGTCAGTGACGTCATCTTTTAGTATCAACTCAGCTCGCTTGGAACCAGAGCGTAATAGGTACTAAAACTAGCTTGTTTTGGGAGGAACCAGGCTAGTGGAAACACGCTGCAAATCGAATAGGGCCAAGGCATGCTAGTGGAAAAGGGCCACTTGTCTTACCCCTTGGTTTTCATGGCAAGTGAAGGAGTGTCCTAATCCTCTGTCGGACTAAGAGGAAGAACAAAGCTTCAAGACGAAAAGGATGAAGAGCAACATAGCTCTCAAAATGAAGACAGACCTGGACCTCACTCGAAATAAATGGGTACGAGAATTACCCGCCTGAGGCAGAGTGGAAGGACGCGCCAAGTAAATATTTATCATGTTTTGAATAGTTGGTCATCTTTAAGATTTTCTCATTACAAGATGCTAGCTTTTGCACCTGTAGCTATGGTTATTGTCGCATCTGCCTACATCACAGCCAGCGAACAGCTCTTGGTGATAATGTAGTGGGAATAGAGCGGTGTCTCGATTCTCGGCTGTGTGCTTTCACCCCTTCACCCTGGCCCTCAACACAGGGCCAGTGAGGGAAGGGGTTAGACAAAGGTGAAGGGCTAAGGGGTAGAATTGGGATTCACACTTTATCTTTAACCCCACATTTTCACTGTTAGGGCTTAAATGGTCAATCAACACAAACATTTTAATCTCTCAGTCACAAATGTAAAGCCCTGTTTCCACCAAGTGGTCCAAATTGGATCAGCACGGTTTGGCTCAGCCCAGATCAGTAAAACTTGATCCTGTTTGTGTTTTCACAACCAACTTAACCCTACTTGGTAGGCAGCGTAGAAGCAGGATGCCGACAGCATGACGTCATAGCAGCGCAACATCGTGTACCTGGCTATTAAATACAACAAAGAAGAAAAAGTGACACAGTAAACAAAGAGCAACTATGGAAGACATCCAGCAATTCTTTTTTGTGATCAGCATGTGGCTTTTTATAACAAAACGCAACCAAGCTTTGTTTCAGAGAAGGCTGTCTGCCGCGAGAGTTATCTTCACAAAGACAAGATGAGATTTAAGCAAGGCGGGGTTATGTGTTGTTCAGCTGTCACACGGGAAGTGACGTCTCTTTCGACCAATCAACGGACTGCAGTGTTTCTAGCTCCACCTTCTGGGGTCTGATCTGTATGCTTGGCACACCAACAGAAGGGTCCAAAAAAGTAGGACGGTACGGTTCACTTATAAGGGGTCCTGTCCCAGTTTTAGGCTATGGAAACACCACAAAAGGCGAGGCCGTCTAGAGACCGGGGTGAACCTTCTGGTGAAAATGGGGCATTAGTTATATTATTTGCCAATGTGATTAACTCAAACTTCACCACAGGTGTCTCTGAGGTTTCCAGGCCATACCATCCCCCTCTCCACCTGACCTGATAATGACGCCTCTGGTGCGAAAGTCCTAAGTTACAGCCAAATAAATTTAAACCATTGCATTAACACAAATGCAGAATTTCAGCAAAATCCTAAAAGCTTTAACAAGGGGAACCTTAAAAGACAGAATTATTCATTACAAACCTGAGGTGTTTATCAGAAGAAAAACAACCCTGAGATGTGACGGTAGGTTCAGTGACTCTCGTTATTACCCACTACTTTTTGTCAGGATTCAAATCCAGCCTGAGCTCCTGTCCTCCTGCAGAAGACAAGGGGACTGATCTGGTGTGGAAGTAGCCCAAGAAAAAACTGTTTCATCCATGTCTAAAAATTATGACAGATATTGATAAAGAGTAGGTGAAATGATAGGGGTTCCCTGTGGTGCACCATTTTGCACCTTAAGATAAGCAGAGATCAGGCTGTCAGTCGGGACACACGATGATCTGTCCGATAAATGAAGTCAACCAGATAACAGATAGTTCTGACAGACCAATAACCCATGGTTTGTTTTACCCCCGACAAGGGTTTTTTGTTTTTGACCCTGTTTGTCTGTTTGTTTGTTTGACAGCAGGACTACACAAAAACTACTGGACGGATGTTGCTAAAATTTTCAGGAGATGTTGGTTTATGACCCAACTTAAAAATGATTTTATTTTAGTGGTGACCCACTTAACTTTAAAGAATAATCGATAACTGTCAAACTAATATTAATTCATGATCCTAAAAACCCACAGTTAGCACTCTAAGTCATGTTGATATTATCATTACTTATTTATTGAGTAAAAAAATTTGTTCACTAATGGTGGTTATCCAGATCACCGTCACAATATAATCACCTTTAAGCTGGAAATTTCAGCAAAATCTGTCCAGTAGTTTTCGCGTAGTCCTGCTATCAAACAAACATATGCTGCGTTTAACTCGGCTTGCTTTGGAGCAGTTAAGTTCAGACGGACCAACACCATGTGGTCTGTTTTTCAAAATAAAATTATCATCAGTGTCGAAGGCTTTTGACAAATAAATGACCTGGCAGCCCACTGTTTTATTAAAAATCCAAATCACTGACCACCTAAACCATTGTTTGCTGCTGTGAGTCTGTGGTTGGGATTCAAACCCCCAAACCACAGCGACATTTTCATACCCTCCACTAACAAATGTCTCAAAGGGAGTTTCCAAGTAACGATTACGGACATGTTTGTCTCTGTTTTGGCCGACTTTGCAGGTGATGATTGCATGTTTTTACTGTTTTAATCAGGCTGTTTATATTAATGGAATGGGAGGGCCGCCTCTGGTCCCCGGGCCACCTGTTGCCCACCTCTTATTTGAAGGTTTAAAGTTTAGTCTGAGTCCGACAGATTTCTTCAAAGATCCCAGCACTGCTCTCTCTCTGTCTCTGTGTCTCTCTCCATGTCGTCCTCAGAGACGTCTGGCTGGTGTCACACTGAGCCGATGGCCCGGCTCGTGGCCTCCGGTGTGCTGGGCCTGGTCTTGATGGTTCTGGTGGTGGACCACGTCAGGTTCAGACGACAGACTCCTGAGAGGCAGAGTGTCTACTCGCCAATCACAGGAAGGGAACGCAGAAAAACCTAATGGACAGTCCAAACCTCCTGTGTGAATGTCAAACTTTGTTTTAAAATGAGAGAGAAATAAAAATGAGTAAACGAATAAATAAAACATTTATATTAAAACATTTTGAGCATGACTTGGGCAACATTGTGCTTTTACATTTGTGCTCTGTATATACAATGTGGATTCAATTGGATTGACATCCCAAACTCAAAACCATAACAACTGTCCTCAGCCCAAAGCAGGAGGTCCCAACCAGAGTCCTTTACAGCAGGAAGTGACTGATTGTGCAGGGATTAGCATAGATGCTAAAACATTCAGTGGCAGTTTTGTCAGATCTGAACCACATTTCTTGGCTCCATATAATGCACACATGACTCACATGATCACTGAAAAAAATGAAACCAACAAAAGTAATGACAATAAAATATACTGAAAATTAACTAATGAAAATCAGACATCGCTTTTTAATTGTGGTTCAACAGAATTATTAGAAAAAATAATGAAAACAGCCTGGACAAATTGATGGTACCCTTAACTCAATATTTTGATACACAACCATTTAGGGCAATCTGGCCAAAGGACATTCTCCCAGAGGCTTTGTAGCTTCTCAACATGCTTTTGTCAAATTCCAGTCTTACTTTTTTATGATTTGCTTTCAGCAGTGGTGTCCTCTATTAAGTCCATTTTGGCTAAAAAAAAAAAAATAGATAGATCATGCGATCTAACACTAATATACCTTGACCTTGGAGTTCTCCTCTAATCTCTTTGAAGTTGTTCTGGGCTCTTTGGTTTCCATTCGTATTCTCCGTCTCTTCATTTTGTCATCAGTTTTCCTCCTGCAGCCACGTCCAGGGAGGTTGGCTTCAGTCCTGTGGAGCTTAAACTTCTGAATAATCTGTGCAGCTGTAGTCACAGGAACATCAAGCTGCTTGGAGATGGTCTTATAGCCTTTACCTTTAACATGCTTGTCTATAATTTTATTTCTAATCTCCTGAGACAGCTCTCTCCTTAGCTTTCTGTGGTCCATGTTCAGTGTGGTACACACCATGATACCAAACAGCACAGTGACCACTTTTCAGCCTTTAAATAGGCAGGCTGACTGATTACAAGCTTGAAGACACCTGTGATGCTAACTACAGGACACACCTTAGTTACACATGTCCCTTCAGTTAAATCATTTTCAGTCTTTTGTAGGGGTAACCATCATTTTTGATCAGGCCAGTTTCATTGTTTTATTCTTTAAAATGATTCTGTTGAACCACGATTTAAAGCAATGTCAGATTTTCATTGGCTAATTTTCAGTAATTTTATATTTATTGTAATTTTTTCAGTTTCAAGTTATTTCAGTGAACATGCAGGTTTTTCTTTATGTAATAGAAAGGAACCAAAAAATTGTGTTCATGTGCTTGAGTGTATTTTTGAACCTTGCCTTTTTGCTTGTCAAGTCTGAAACATCTGTCTGTTCTGACTGACACTGTTGGCCCTTTTCCATTAGCCCTACTGGACTCTACTCGACTTTACCCTGTTCTGCTCTACTCGCCTCGTGCTGCTTTTCCATTAGCCTGCCAATGGCGTGCAGTGTTGCTGTAAACAGCTGAGCGGCACTGCCACAATGTCATTTTAAGGGCAACACAACAATCTGTGGCTGTTTGTCACAAACCGAGTAAAAAGGGAAAACAGAAGAAGGCTGCAGGTGGTAGGAAGAAATACCCCTTGAGAAGCACAGGAGAGTTTTGGAAGCTCTACAACAGAATGAAGCCGAGGACAAGAGCAATCGAGCTGCAAAGAAAAGACTTATGAGGGTAAGCTAACGGCAGCTACCGCTAGCATGCTAGGTCGTCGAGCTCATGACTCATCATTGATGACATTGTCTGACCAATCAGTGGCCGGCAGTCGGTGACGTCATATTTTAGTATCGACTCAGCTCGCTTGGAACCAGAGCGGAGTAGGTACTAAAACTAGCTTGTTTTAGGAGGTACCAGGCTAGTGGAAACACACTGCAAATCGAGTAGGGCAGAGTAGAGTAGGGCCAAGGCATGCTAGTGGAAAAGGGCCTTCTGTGAAATGAATCTCCGACTGTATACAAAGCCTTTTTGATATTTTGGACTTGCTGAGTTTTTTGCTGATTTTGTCTCTTCTTCAGTTTAAGAATGATGACATTAAAGTTCAGATGTAAACTTTGTGGTATCAGCAACGAACTATTTTATTCTGATTCTTATATTTACTATTTCTATTGTACCTCAACATGTTTTTTTTTTTTCTCAAATCACTTACTTTATTTTAATGTGAGTGCTTAATTATTTTTTTGGCTGGACTTAGGCCCCATTTACACAACACTGCTGTCATCAGAAACACAAAAAAAGTTTTTTTTCCTTGTGTTTTCAAAGCATCCATGTTCACACAGAGACAGTGTTAAACTGATGTATGTTCACACTAATCTGTGAACGTGAATTGAACAGTGAACATGCCAGGCCAGGTGAAGCATGTCTGTAGTGACACAATGGAGATAAAACATGTCTCTGTGCACCAACGTTTTCCAGCGAAGACAAACTTTTCATAGTTTTATTCACCAAGTCCTTGGCCTGTTAGTGGGCAGACACGTGCTGAAACACCACTGTTTTTATTACTTTGTCTTCAAGCGAAGTTTGAAAATGAAGAGGGAAAACCTTTATGTTCTGGTGACCACCTTGTTGCATAAACAGGCCTTAAAAAGTACTTAATATCTGAAAAATCAACTCAAAATGACAAAAGATCATCCTTAAGTGCAGCAGCTTCAACTTCTGGAACGTTCACTCCAGCTGCAACAAGTAAGTAGTAAGTAAGTAAATAAATAAATAATGTTTACTTTCCAAAATGTATCTGATTTAACTAAATGAAAGGATGTTGGCATTATCACAAAACTTAGTTTAGTCAAACTCACACACTCTTTTTGTTCTTCTTATTTTCTCATTACATTGTTTAGAATTTGTTTTGTTTTTATTTTTTTAACCTGGACATGACACAGATTCTCCACAACAAAGAAACACTGATAGGAGCAATCTTATATAAACTGACTTATATGAAAATACAGCGATTATTGTCCTTCGTTACACAATTGCTGACACAGATTCAGCTGCCCATGAGCAGAAGGACTGTAAAATCATTTAATGATTTACCATCAGTGAGTCCTGAAAAGTCAGATAAGAAAATGAAAACAAAGTCACGGTCACCTGATTTTTATTAAACATTTAACCCCATGTTAAAATTCTAACCGAAGTTCATTCAGGGTGAAAACCTTCATCTCTGGTTCTCATGTTTCAAAGCGTCATTCTTTTAATGGACCAGTCACAGATGTTTGATTATGGTCTCCACAGTCTCTCACACCTTCAACCATCATTCAGAGCAGTGTCTCTCCACCTTTTGTCAGTCAAGGCATGCTAAAGAGAAAAACCCTCAGGTCACCCGGTGAAAACATAAAAATGATCTTTATACATCTACAAGGTCACCAGCTTACACACAAAGAGGCTGCTATTGGACTAATTTTATCAGGACTGTCATTACTGTAATCAATTAGAGTTATCTGTTAATAACCAACAATGGGGGTGCTGGTTTGGCGGAGTGGTTAGCAACCAGGCACCCCATGCATTTGCTTCTGCCGGTCCAGGTTCGAATCCAGCCTGTGACCAGTTTGCAGTGTCTTCCCCTACTCTCTCACCCCCTTCACAAGCCTGTCCACTGTCTCTCTCCTATCAATAAAGCCACAAAATGCCCAAAACAATACATTTTAAAAACAAAATAACCAATCATGGGAAATCTAAACAACTGACAGAAAAAAACAACCTTCATATTACTGTAGCCGCAGGGTAAATAGCTTGCATGGTTTTCTTTCGGTAAATTTCATAATTGACTATGAATGTTGATGACTTTTAAACAATTAACCCTTAAATGACTGAAAACAAAAGCTCAAATGATTATGACACTTCTACTTCTACCCTAAAAAGTATCTTAATTTTCATAAAATGTAACAAATATATGTTTAGTATTTCAGTTGATACACAAGGTGTTTTGGCAACTGATAATGAGGACATTTTTATAATTTATTTGATTTTATTTAGATGTTTGCTTAGTAATATGCTGACCATTTGATTAGATAATGAAATGATAAGGTATCAAATATGATACAAAAAGCAGTAAGAGTTAAAAATCCTGATTTTGTCTTTTTGTCTCGAGTTATGATGGTGATGAAACTTCTCACTCTTTTAGCTGCTTATGGCACATGCTCTAAATACAGCTGCCAGCTTAAAAAGGCTTTTTTATACATGTTTATTAATATTAGACTGTTGAAGGATTCCAGGGGTAAGCACATAAGAGACCATTTTGTCTCAAATCAAACACAAATGATCAAAATATTCATAACACTTGGTGCTCAAGGCAAAGTGTGCAGATGTAGTGAATCACTGAGATGTTTATTATGTCACTTAAATTTATGAGACAAGTTTGAAACTAAAATTTTGCCAAAGGGCAGCGCACAAAATATACAAACACAAGACTGATACAAAACAAGAGGCAGGAGATGAGTATTTAACAGCAGACAGAGAAAAGTAGGGCAGCACACTGATGCACATGCCTCACAAAATGAAGGCTGACGGTTCAACTCTCACAGAGTTAATTACTTTTACAACAGACAAGTTCCTAGAGGTAAGAATCTGTTCATGGTGTTTGTTTAAGGTCAATGATTCACTTTTCCCAAAAGAATGACTAATGCTTCAAAAAAGACCTTAACGGTAATTATTACAGAAAGATCACAGCTACTTCCTTTAGAAAATGAAATAAAGCCAATTACTAGGACTTGAGGAATTATTTTCCATTTTGTAGATCAAAATTCTGGCAGGTCAGACTAAAAAATACCTGGTGGCAGGTTTGTCTCTTATGTGTGTGATTTTGTACTAAATGCGTGATTTTTACCAGCAGGTCATCCTCATGAGGAAAGACCATATCTGTTGAAATCAGACATCACAAGGTCAGATGTTTTCTTCAGTGTTCCTTGATTATTGATGACATGATTTCCCTTTCATTTCATTTTCATATCAGTTTCTGATGCACTCAGACACAGTTAAGTTTTATTTGCATAAAAGAACATGATAATTTATACTCTAATGTGTAAGGGATTGCTCACATTTTAATCTTCACTTATTCACGAAGTGATGAAAATGTTTCTGAGAGCTTTTCTAAACGTATCAGAACATTTAGGACCCTTATTTCGTGGCACAGCACAGGGAGGTGCAGGGTGGTGGAGCCTGGTGCACCTCCTGCAGCGGTAATTTCATTTCATTCGTTTCCAGCCAATGTGGCAATTTGGTGGACCGGCTGCACCAAGATGGGTGTGGCACCACACCGGGGGAGGTGCTGACAGAATCAGGTTGGCGCAGTGACAATATTGTGCCAAAAAAAAAAAAAAAAAACTTGCGCTGAAAAAAGTGCCCTGAAAACTCTCCTACTTCAACCTGGTCTATTCTTGGCGCAGGTGAAGTGCACCTGGTGCAGTGTTAATTTGGTGACAGGTGCACAGTGCGCACATGTCAACAAAACCTCAGAGGCAGATATCCATAGTGTCAGACTCAGGCATATTTCAATGCAGTAAACAATCACAGCAACCACTATTCAATATAACTGTATGAACCAGCATCTACATTTGTATTTATATTACAACCCCAAAACCAGTGAAGTTGGCACGTTGTGTAAATCTTCAATAAAAAAAAGAATATAATGATTTGCAAATTCTTTTCAACTTATATTCAATTGAATACACAGCAAAGACAAGATATTTAATGTTGGAACTGAGAAACTTTATTTTCTTTTGCAAATAATCATCAACTTAGATTTAATGGCAGCAACACGTTGCAAAAAAGTTGTCACAGGGTCATTTTTACCACTGTGTTACATCGCCTTTCCTTTTAACAACACTCAGTAAACGTTTGGGAACTGAGGAGACCAATTTTTGAAGCTTTTCAGGTGGAATTCTTTCCCATTCTTGCTTGATGTACAGCTTAAGTTGTTCAACAGTCCAGGGTCTCCATGTTGTATTTTACGCTTTATAATGCGCCACACATGGGACTTCCGGGTTGACGGCAAGATGGAGTAGAGGCATTTTTCCACTCTCCCTCCTCGCTAGCTTTTAACTGATCTTACAGCTCCAACTTTTTGACTTTTATTCTATATATACCTCACTAAGTATTTACCTCACGCTCAACATGCCAAACAAGGGGAAGAAAGATGTACAGCAGGAGGCGGAGCCGGATGAGCCAATAACGGGTGAAGTGCTGGCCACACTAACGACCATGCTAAACAAGCACAAGTCTGCACTGTCGGCCGAACTACATGCTGCATTCTCCAAAGTGGAAAATAAATTAGACAACTTTCAAAGCACCATCCTAGACCACCAGCAGCGACTGTCCTCCCTCGAGACGGCGGCCAACACCAACAGCGAGGCCGTACAGGGTATGGAGATGAAGCTAACTTCGCTCATCGATGAAAACGCTAAGCTAAAGGCTAAGCTCATTGACCTAGAGAGCAGGGGCCGGCGCAATAACGTGAGAATCATCGGTCTCCCCGAGAACATCGAGGGTAACAACCCAACCGCCTTCTTCTCCCAGCTTCTGTTTGAAGTGTTCGGTGCTCAAACATTGACGACAACACCAGAGCTGGATCGGGCCCACCGCTCGCTAACGGCTAAGCCAGGTCCGGGACAGAGGCCCAGAGCAGTGGTGGTATACTTTCACAGGTTCCAAACTCGTGAGTTGGTGGTTCGTGAGGCCCGCAAACTTAGAGGCAAGCTAAAATATAAAGAGACTTCAATTCACATCTTCGAAGACTACTGCCCGGAAATACAAGAACAACACGTTGTTTATCGGGACGTGATGAGGAAGCTCTACAATCGAGGCCTCAAACCAGTGCTACGCTACCCTGCGAAGCTGCTCATCATGACCAAAGACGGACAGAGAAAGCGGCTCTGCTCCCCCCAGGAGGCTGTGGACTTTATTAAAAAACATGAACGAACCGATTCGGGCTCAGCAGTGGGCTGACTCCTACGGACATGCCGGTAATAACAACCTGCAATCATTTCATACGTTAAGGATAACGTTCTAAGCTAAACATGTAGCCTGACTGTTGTTAGCCTCAAGCTAAGGCTAGGGTCCTAATTGAGGTATTGTTTGGTTCAATCTGTTTTGACTATGTGCAAGGTTCCACAGAGGCCATGGATAATTACCAAAATATGCTCTTTATGGTGTGACCAGCTGATATTTACCCCCGGGTCACAAGTTCCAGATAGGTGACCTAAGTGCATTTGTTTACAAGACGTGGTGGATGTATGCTTGGAGTTTTTTCTTTGTTAGTTTTGCCTCTCCTTTTTTCCTTTCTTTCTTATACGCTGTTGATGCCCCTACTACGAGTGGCTATCTTTTATGAGCTAACTTTACACAGGATTTCTTAGTGAATGGCTGATTTACACAACTCAATTCGATTTGTTTCCTGGAATGTTAGGGGAGTAGGAGACTCAGTTAAATTAGATAGGATTCTAACTCACGTCCAGCTTCTGAAAGGAGACATCATTTTTATGCAGGAGACTCATCTTCACAATAGGGAGGTTTCACGTCTTAAACGAGGTCACTTTAGTCATTTATTCCACTCTAAATTTGATGAAAAGGCTAGAGGAACTGCATTACTGATACGCAGTGGCGATTGCTCTAAGATTGCAAGGGAAGCTCAGCTTCCCCTAAAATATCCCCAAAAAAAGTGGTGATATGTCCTGCTGTGTGTACATTTCATTGACTAAATATGCTCTAGAATACCTTCATCTTTTGTTCAGAATCAGCAACTTATCATAGGTAACTGGCGCGACTTCCTTCTCATTCATCCCCGCAGTGTCTCAGCGCTACAGTCGGAGTCGGACGCTGCGCGTCTTCTGACTTCAGCAGGAAAACTTAGAGTGGGTTGTTCCACTGTGGAAACTGGACGGTCATTGGATAAACGCTGGGGTTTGTCCCGCCCATCGGACGCTCAGCATCTCTGGGAGTCTATGAGGCAGTGGGCTGGCCTGGACGGTCAGCTTCTGCGCGATGATTGGATGATCTGTCTGAGGCCGAATCCCTTTTTGATTGACAGTGAAATGAGCCAATCAGCGATCTTGAAGTATAACCCTTTACTGCAGCATCTTCTAAGTTTTACATTCAGTTGTTCTGGACTGATCCGGAGGCTTTATCGATCTCCAGTGACTTCATCTTTCTTAAAAACGACTAGCGTTGTGTTTGAAGATTCTCTCCTGCCACTTTTCTTTTCACAGACGAGCAGATGCAGATCTTCTCTCCCTTTCACTCACACTCACAGCCTGTCAAACAGTAGTCTCACGTAGCAGCTCCAGCTGCTAGCAAGCTGCACATCATTGCAGATAGTATGAATGTTGTAGACCAGATTTTAGCGAGGCCATTTGATAGTCTTCCTTACAAAGAGAAAATTAGAGTAAAAAAGTAGGGCAGATCAACTCCTAAGATTGATTTAGTGCAAAAGGTGGGGAAAAGAAACAGGTCTTTTCAGCATTCCTGTTATGACAAGGTGAGCTGGCTCACTGGAAGTGCTGTCACAAATAAAATGTGTTGTCTGGTCAAAAGTGAGTTTTGGGGAATAAAATCCCTGGAAAAGACACCAAACACGGTCACAGATCATTTAGATAAATAAACAAAATTATGATGTAGGCCGGAAAAAAAATGAGCTTCCCCTCCATGACTGACCAGCAGCCGCCACTGCTGATTCGTAAAAATGTTGTGTTTGTACCTCATGAGACCGTGGCGGACCCATTTGGGCGTTTTGTAATTGTTGCAGGTAAACTGTTTGGCACTCCTGTCTTACTAGCCAGTGTGTACGCTCCTAACTGTGATGATAGCTCATTTATATCAAGATTATTCACTTCTTTCCCTAATGTGGAAAACTGTCATATTATCGTAGTATCTTGGACTTTAATCTTGTCCAAGATACTATATTAGATAGATCATCCAGTAGGTTAACTTCCCTGTCTAAATCTGCCAAAACTTTAAAAACTTTTACTGAGCAACTGGGGATTATAGACCCCTGGCGCTCAACATTCCCCACAGCTAAAGTATTCTCCTTTTTTTTTCAAGTTCATAAGACATATACTCATATTGATTTTTTTCTTGTAGATAACAGATTGCTGTGCAAAACTAAATCTGTAGATTACCATAGCATTGTAATTTCTGATCACGCCCCAACCTCCTTCGATCTTGTTATTGATAAGCAGACCAAACCATTTTCTCAATGGAGATTTAACTCTCTACTACTGCCTGAGGACCACTATGGACAGTTCCTGCGCTCCCAGATTACATTATTTTTGGAACTCAATGACTTGCCAGATATAACGAGAGGGGTGCTATGGGACACCTCCAAAGCTTACTTAAGAGGTCAGCTTATTTCCTTTATTTCAAATTTAAAAAAAGTAGAAACATTACAAATAGATGATCTTTTACAAAAAATAAAAGAAGTGGATTGTAAATACGCTTCTAATCCTGATCCCAGCCTACATAAAGAACGGCTAATACTACAAACAAATTTTGACCTTATTTCTACAGATAAAGCAAAACTGCAAATACTTAAATCTAAACAGCGCTTCTTTGAGTCTGGGGAAAAATCAGGTAAACTTCTGGCACAACGGGCTAGAGCCGAGGCCAGTAGCAGGTTAATACCAGCTATTAAATCCTACACAGGCCAAATACATAAGGACCCCATAAAAATTAATGAAACGTTCACCAAATTCTATGCAGACCTTTACACATCAGAACTGCCACCCAATGCAGACAATATACTTAATAGTATTCAATTCCCTACAAGACTCTTAAGCCGCAGATGACATGGGCAAACCTATAACTGTTTTAGAAATTCAAGCGGCCATTAAATCTTTGCAGAATAACAAATCACCCAGACCAGATGGTTTCACTGCAGAGTACTATAAGGCCTGCTCGGACCTGATATCACCAGTCTTGTGTGACATGTATAACGAGGCTTTCTCCCGGGGCAGCTTACCTGATTCTTTGTCGATGGCTACAATCTCCTTGATTTTAAAGAAAGATAAGGATCCCTTGCTTTGCAGTAGCTACAGACCAATCTCTCTCTTGAATATGGACCTTAAAATCCTGTGTAAGGTTCTTGCTAACCGCCTTCAACAGGCAATCTCTCCGATTATGTCACTGGATCAGACAGGATTCCTACCTGGCCGCCAGTCTTCACAAAATACTAGACGCCTCTTGAATATAATTTACTCACAGAGTGATAAAGTTCCTGAGATGGTTGCTTCCCTCGACGCGGAAAAGGCCTTCGATAGGGTCGAGTGGCCCTACCTTTTCAAGGTAATTGAAAAGTTTGGCTCAAGCAAAGACTTCATCGGCTGGGTCAGGCTATTATATTCAGCCCCTATGGCCTCAGTGCAAACAAACGACACACTCTCTCCCCCTTTTTCTCTCAGGAGGGTACAAGGCAGGGTTGCCCCCTATCGCCCCTCCTCTTTGCGATTGTCATCGAGCCCCTCTCCTTGTGGCTTCGGTCGGAGGAGGAGATTGTGGGCATTACACGGTTTTCTACACTGCATAAGGTCTCTTTATATGCAGATGACCTGCTCCTATATATTTCTAATCCTGCCTCTTCTATCCCTGTAATTTTAAACCTTCTAGATAAATTTAGTATTCACTCTGGCTATAAGCTTAATTATCAAAAAAGCGAGGCCCTACCTATTAACCAGTTGGTAAAGCAACTCCCACATACTGTGGTGCCTTTCAAGTGGTCGGATTCCGAGACCGGATTCCGTTATTTGGGCGTGTCCATTTCCCCTGTATTGTCCGAGGTGTTTAAATTGAATTTCCTTCCTTTGCTTGAGAGTACAGAAAGAGATTTTGATCGCTGGTCTGCCTTGCCTCTCTCTCTTATAGGTCGGGTTAATTTGATTAAAATGATTATACTTCCTAAATTTCTGTATCTTTTTCAGCACGTTCCAATATTTATTACAAAATCTTTCTTTGATAAATTGGATTGTTTAATTTCTAAATTTTTGTGGGGAGGTAAACCTTCTTGAATTCGTAAAGCCGTCTTACAATCTTCAAGGAGTGACGGTGGTCTAACATTACCCAACTTCAGACAATATTACTGGGCAGCGAATATACAAAAGCTTTTGTACTGGCTGGATGATCTACATGATTCTTCGCCGGCGTGGGTTCATTTAGAAACATCCTCTTCGCCTCTTTCTTTGCGTTCCATATTATGTGCCTCGCTCCCAGTTAATCTGCTACCCAACAAAGCAAACACAATTGTTTCTGCTTCTTTACAGATCTGGAAACAAGTTAGGCAAAATTTTGGCCTCCTAAGCCCCTCTATTCTCTCTCCAATAACTAAAAACCATACCTTTAAACCTTCTAATCTAGACCCTGCATTTACTTTATGGCATAGGAAGGGCATTGTTTGCTTAAAGGACCTGTATAAGGATGGAATTTTTTTCGCTTTTAATGAACTTGCATCAAAACATCACTTACCCAATTCACACCTTTTCCGTTTTTTTCAAATTAGAGATTATGTCAAGAAGCTTTTCCCACATTTCCCCATTCGCCCCCCTGAAACTTTAATAGACAAGCTCCTATCAATCAATCAATCAATCAATCTTTATTTGTATAGCGCCAATTCATAACAAGTGTTATCTCAAGACACTTTACAATAGAGCATAAAGCTCTTCATTTTATGGATACACATGCATAGATACATATATACATATAAAATACACATATACATATATATACAAATATATACATCCAACACCCAACATGAATCCAAATAGCCAATCATGGATCCCTCCATCATGGCGGCAAGAAAAAACCTTCTGTTAAGCAGCAGGAAATCTTGAATGTGGATCCCAGTCTCATGATGAACAGCAAATCCACACCATGCTGTGTTGGTGTGAGGGTGAAGGAAGGGAGGTAAGAGGAGACAAGTGGACTAGAATAAGAACTAAAATTAGGGACAGGTTCATGTACCATCAACCTGTCGTCTGATTTATTAGAGGTTAGCCTCTTGAGATGCTACATCTCATTTTCAGGAGGGTCCTCATGTCTGAATGGTTGTGGTGATCATTTTCTAGAAGTATAATCTTAGATATTCTTACTGAAAATAAGAATTTATGGTAGTGACGAACTCATGGGTGCCCAGACCACAAGTGCATCCCAACCATATTTGTCTCCGTTAAATATAAATGTGTTAAAGGCCTCTTGAGATGTGACATCCCATTTTCAAGAGGGAGCTCATGCCTATGTGGTAGTAAAATATAGATACTGTAGATGTATCGATCATGGATATGGAGATCATGCTAGTATCTGTATAAATAGCTATAATGATAATGGGAATGGAGTGTTCCTAATAAAATGGCCAACTATGTGTCATGTTTATAATTGTAGTTTTGAGGCTTCATGGCTCCACAGCAGCAGGCAGTCTCCACCAAGGATCCCAGGCCACCTACAAGACCAGAGCCAGAGACGAGTACAGGAGCAAACAAAAGGGGCAAAAGCAGATGTGCAGAGAGAGAGAGAGAGAGAGAGAGAGAGAGAGAGAGAGAGAGAGAGATTTTGATTTTTCAAACCAACTTTATTTGGTCGTTCTCAAAGAATTTTAACAGATAATCACTTGACACATTTCACAACAATAATAAAAAAGACAAAAACAAATAAATAAATAAATAGACATATGTGTATCACATTTTCAATAAGTCACTGAAACACAGGCTTTGATCCACTATTTCACACAAAACAGTCTGGCAACACCATGTCTTTCTGAAAGTGTCCAGGTCTTCAGAGTTTTTATAAAAAGTGAAGTCCAGGTGGATCCTGGACCTGATTAGGCCCACACACACAGGGACAAGGGACACGGACTCTCCACTCTCCACTCTCCTCCTCTGGCTTACATACACGGCCATCTTGGCCTGACCCAGTACAAAGTTCAAAAGTTGGCTCTTGTCCTTGGTCCTTCGAGTGTATTTAAAAGCACAAATAAAAACCTCTTTGGTAAAAGCCTCATTAAAAGCAGTAAAAACACGTTTTAAAAACAGGAACAGTTCAGACAGACGGGCACATTCATAAAAACAGTGAAAAATTGTCTCTCTCTCTGAGCAGAAGGGACACTTGTCCTCCACTTCAGGGTTGAGGATAGAGATCAGAGAGTTCACCGCTACTGCCCCGTGGAGGATCCTCCACTGAAGGTCTGCATGTCTCTTCGTCAGTGGAGGTTTGTAGAGAGACCTCCAGGCTGGTTTTGACACCCCCATGTCGAGGTGACTCCTCCACGGGGTGTCAGCGCGCCCGTCCAGTTTCTTCCTGTTAAGTGTTTTTACCATGATCTGATAAAAGGTCTTTCCCGAGGCTTCCTGAAGCGACACTCGAGGACACTGAGCCAACAGAGGGCCTTCACAGTCTTTTATGTCTGCTGTCAGCCGGATGGAGGGGAAGGGGTCCTGTGGGCTGGCTGAGGTTTCACCATTGAAGAACCCTTGTATCATTTGGAGTTCACGCCTGCTCAGTTTTATCCTCCAGTGGTCCAACAGCTGCCGGGCAACTCTGCTTGACCTTATCCCCAGACCAGCAGCCAGACCAGCAGAGTCCTGCAGCCGAGGTCCAGCCAGCTCCAGCACCTGGCCCAGAGAGGTGACCCCTGCACCCTGGAAACGAGAAAACAGAGCAGGACCCACCCACCCCGGACAGTTCAGTTTTGTCCCATGGAGAATGGGCTCTTGCAGCAGCCAGTAGAGGGACTCTGCTTGTTCTGGTCGTTCTTTTTTAACCAGGTCCCACACATTAAAAACACTTCTATAAAAACTGGGCAGAGAGGACTTGTGTAAGAAAGTGCTGTCCATTAAAAAAAGGCTAAAATCCAAACTTAGATTTTTAAAACCTTTTAAAATGCAGCACGACAGCGTCTTCCACAGAGTGTCTCTTGGGCCAGTTAACAGTCTTTGTATGAAGGACAGGCGAAAAGCTGCACCCCTACTGGCTAAATGGACCAGACCCTGTCCACCCTCATCTTTGGGAAGGAAGAGGACACTCTGTGGAACCCAGTGCATTTTATCCCACATAAAATCCACTAAAAGACGCTGTACCTGAGACAGGAGAGAGGCTGGAGGATCCACACAGGACAGTTTATGCCACAGGGAGGACGAGACCAGGTTGTTTACGATTAGGCTCCTCCCCCTGTAAGACATTTTTGGGAGGAGCCATTTCCATTTATTAAGTCGACCTTTGACCTTGTGAATAAGGTCGTCCCAGTTTTTCTTTTCCATGGTCTCGTCCCCCAAGAAGACTCCCAGGTATTTCAGGCCGCCTCTCGTCCAGGTGAGCTCGGCCGGCAGCCTGAGCCGGTCCTCCAGCCCCTCTCCCACCATCACGGCCTCGCTCTTTCCCCAGTTGACCTTTGCAGAAGATATAGAACCAAATAAATGAACAGTGCTAGTTAAAATCTCCAGGTCTCTCTGTGAGTCTAAAAACACAATGAGATCATCAGCGTATGCAGAAATCTTAAAAGGCAAAGGACAACTGGGGAAAGACACACCTGTAAGTTTCTGCCTTAGCTGATGGAGAAGAGGTTCAATGGCAACAGAGTACAACATGCCTGAGAGAGAGCAACCCTGCCTCACCCCCCTCCCAATGCTAAAAGGTGCACTCAGCCCCCTGTTAATCTTCAGAACGCTCTCGATGCCACTGTAGAGAGTCCTGATCTTGGCTGTGAAACCAGGGCTGAACCCAAACCCGGCTAAGGTCTGCCACAGGTACTGGTGTTCAACCCGGTCAAAAGCCTTTTCCTGGTCCATGGAAATAAGACCAGTCTCTATGCCCAATTCACTGGAAACAGCCAGAACGTCCCGAATCAAAGTGACATTGTCACTTATGAGCCTGCCAGGGACACAGTAGGTCTGGTCAGAGTGGATTATGGACGTCATCACCTCCCTCAGTCTGAGGGCCAGAGCTTTGGACAGGATTTTATAATCCGTGCTCAGCAGGGACACTGGTCTCCAGTTCTTGATCTGCTGCAGGTCTCCTTTCTTAGGCAGGAGGGTGATGACAGCCCTCCTGCAGCTCAGAGGGAGCCTTCCTGTCTGCAGACTGTCCGTCACCACATCTGCCAGGTCCTGTCCTATGATGGACCAGAACGACTTGTAGAAGTCAACAGGAAGGCCATCCATGCCAGGTGCCCTCCCGCTCTGCAGAGTCATCATGGCTCTGTGCAGCTCTTCCAGGGTCACCTCAGCCTCCAGCTCCGAGTTTTCCTCTGAGCTGACTTGGGGGAGACCTGCAAGAAAACTGCTGAGCACATCTGGATCATGTGACCAATCTCTCTTATAGAGGTTTCTGTAGAAACCAGCAGCAAACTTCCTAATCTCAGATGAGTCTGAGATGTTGGAGCCACCACCCGTACGAAAAGAGTGAATGATCTTCCTTTGTCCATTTTTACTCTCCAGCCCAAAGAAGAACTTGGATGGGGTGTCCAACTGTGAGACGTTCATAAACCTGGACCTGACCAGAGCCCCCTGTGCTGACACCCCGAGTAGGTTGGCTATGGCCGCCTTTTTCTTTTTGAGGGAGTCTAAAAGCCCTCGATTTCCTGAGGACTCTGCTAAAGACTGCAGCTCTTCCGCCACTAACACCAGATTTTTCAAAGATCGAGTTAACTCCCCAGTGAGTGAACTGTTGACACAGCTCTTTAATCTGAGCCTTTCCAAAATCCCACCACTGTTGAATGTTGGCAAAGGTAGGCCTGCTCTCTCTATGGGTCACCCAAAAAAACTTAAAAGCATTTCTAAAAGCCTGGTTGTTTAAAAGAGATGTGTTAAAATGCCAATAAGCACTTTTTAAACGAATATTTTGAATAAAAACAGAGCAGGATACCAAAGAGTGGTCACTAAAACCTACAGGCTGGATACAACACTTTTTAAAGATATTAAAATGATGATTAAAACAATAGATACGATCCAGTCTGGCTAAGGATAAAAAACTATCTTTTGAGTGACCCCAAGTGTATTGTCTCTGATTACCATTGAACGTCCTCCACACATCAGCCAGCTGGTGGGTTTGGATGATCTCTGCCATCCTGCTAGAGGATGGCGGGTGAGGCTCCGGGTGATTCCTGTCTAAAAGAGGTGCTTCAGTGCAGTTAAAATCACCTCCTAAAAACATAAAATCACCATCATGACAGTTTCCAACAGTGTTGTTTAAAATGTTTAAAAAAGCCATCCTCTCCAGGGCGTTGGTGGGAGCATAGGCATTTAAAAACACTAGCTTAACATTTTCAAAAACTGCTACAACTTTTATTAAAATCCCCGGGATGATCTCTTCAAAATTAAAAGAAACTGGGAGGAAACTTCTGGCAAACAGAATCCCCACCCCCCCACTTACGTTGGACTTACGGCTTAAAATGACCTCCCCATTAAAAGCCTGCCTCCACTCAGGTTCAATGTCTGCAGTGCTGTGTGTCTCCTGCACAAACAGGACATCAGTCTTCTTCAACTCCATGAGTTTAAAAAGAGCAGCTCTTTTAAAATCAGCCCTGGCTCCATTCAGGTTTAAAATGCTGAGATTAAAATCACACATGGATAAAAAGGAGAGCACACAGACACAGGTCAGAAAAAAAGAAAAACACATGTTAAAAACCATCATGATTCCTCATTAAGTTGTTCCCTGACTCTGCTCACATGTTTCCTCAGCCTAAAAACCGCCTGACTGGACAGTACTGAGCTCGCTTTCAGGGTCAGGGGTCTGGCAGACCGAAGGAACATGCGGAGATCAGGGAAATAATCCTCCACCATCACCAGCCTCTGCCCTTTGGTCCTCTCTAAAAAACTACTAATGTCTGTGTCTGAGTACAGACTCTGGGAACCCCCCTGTGAGCCGAGGAGAGATTCCTCCTGACTCCTGTGTTCCTAATTTTGGGTTTTACAAATTTTTGTGTTCTCATTTTCATTTTCAGAGTTTTTTCTTTTATGCACAAGTTTAAAATCATCATCAATGATCATTTCTTCTTCATCAAACTCACATAGCACATCATCATCTATCAGCTCTGCAGCTCCACCCTCCTCCCCTCTCTGAGTGTCTGTCTCCACCATATCAGAGGAGGAAGAGGAAGCAGCACTGAGGACACCTGTATCCCCAGGTACAAGCCGCAACGACATTAAAGACCCGTCACACACATCAGCAGCGGACAGAGCACTGCTGGCAGCAACTACAGGTTGCGCACAAGACAGTATGTTAACGCAAGGAGCAGGGTCGGGCCGCGGAGGCTCCCCTCCATCGGCAGCAGCCTCAGATCGGTCCACAGCTGGAGGCTCCCCTCCAGCCGCGGACTCCGATTGGTCAGGCTGCGGGGGCTCCGCCCCCCCCACAGCAGCAGAAGCCACAGACGGGTCGGCCGCGAGGCGCCCTCCACCGCAGATCCTGCCCGGCAGGCTGCGATGGTTTCCCCCCCGCAGCAGCTTCAGCCACAGACCGGGTCGGCCGCGGAGGCTCCCCTCCACCGGCAGATCCTGGCCCGGCAGGCTGCGGTGGTTTCCCCCCCGCAGCAGCTTCAGCCACAGACCGGTCGGCCGTGGAGGCGCCTCCACCGGCAGATCCTGCCCGCAGGCTGCGGTGGTTTCCCCCCCGCAGCAGCAGCCACAGCTCGGGCCGGCCGAGGAGGCTCCCCTCCAGCGGTAGGTCCGGAAGGCTGCGGAGGCTTCCCGTCAGGGGTGGGTGGAGAGGCGGCAGCAGCGGCGGCGGTTTGCCGCTCTGCTCCGCTCTTCTCTGGACAGGAGCGGATCAGGTGTCCCTCCGCCCCACATCCAAAACATTTCATATTCTCAGAGGATGCAAAAACAACATAAGAGAAACCATCTACCTTAAAAGAGAAAGACAGGTTTAAATCTTGACTGGTGTCTTTACGGACCATATAAACCTGTCTTCGGTGACACACAACATGTTTTAATTTCGGTGATTTGCAGCCAAGAGACACCATCTTCACAGTGGACACTATCTGTCCGAAACGGGACAACTCCTTCACCAAGTGTTCATTTTTTATAAAGGGTGGGGCATTAGAAATAATAACTTTGGTGGCAGGGCTGGAGAGGGGAGAAACAGGAGTAAAAGTGTCCTGTATGACCACTCCCCTCTCCACCACCTCGCTCACCTTAGCTGTGTCATCCAGGAAGATCACGATAGACCCATTCATCCTTGACGCCGACTTCACGGATTCATATCCAACCACTTTGCCCACAGCCAGCCCGGCTTCCTCCACACTGCACTGCCCCGAGGGCACCAGCTTAATGCCGTGACGGCGTGACAGCCGCTCCAGCTCGGCTGCTGTAGCCTCAGCTACCGGCATGGTGCTAAAACGTTAGCACACACACCTCACAGCCACACACAAACAATCACACACACACACACCTGACTTATCTTCAACACACTGACAAAACCAAACAAAACCACAAACCTAACACATGAAAACACACAAAAGCTAAAGTTTAGTTTTTATCAAAAACCTCACTCACGCTCAAACACAACCGCTCTCAGCTCAACACACTCACTCCGCCATCTCAGAGAGAGAGAGAGAGAGAGAGAGAGAGAGAGAGAGAGAGAGAGAGAGAGAGAGAGAGAGAGGGAGAGAGAGAGAGAGAGGGAGAGAGAGAGAGAGAGAGAGAGAGAGAGAGAGAGGGACAGAGAGAGAGAGAGAGAGAGAGAGAGAGAGAGAGAGAGAGAGGGAGAGAGAGAGAGAGAGAGAGAGAGAGAGAGTGTGATAGAGCCCATTGTGCCAAATTTCTGGCCATCCAGGATCTGATGTCCTTTAAACAGGCATCTAGTTTGTGTAACTGGTTTGTCTCACCTGGCTTCAGTAATACATAAAGCTGTGTATCATCAGCGTAGCAGTGAAAATTAACAGAGTATTTCCTCATGATTTCACCAAGGGGAAGCATATATATAGAGAAGAGAATTGGACCTAGCACCGAACCTTGAGGAACCCCGTAACTTACTTTAGTGTACACAGAGGACTTGTTGTTCACGTGTACAAACTGATAACTATTAGATAAGTAGGACTTAAAGCTCGGGTCTACGATTTGAAACCGCAGCCTGCCCCCCCCCCTTCCCTCACCTCTCTGCTCCGTGTTCCAAGATCCCGCCCCCAGCTCGTGTCGCCTCAGAGGTAGCGGACAGAGCTACGAGCAACTAGCACAATATATCAGCAGCAAACTCAATCAAAAACAGCTCAGCTCAACTGAAAGTATCATACACGACAGACATCTCCCTTATAACACACAGCAGTAGCCATTTCAACTGGACCTGCGGTAATGTGGGTCTGGCGCCGCCAGAGCGGAGCTGAGTGTGGGGGAGGATTTATCTTTCTCAGCCTGAGCTCCCCAGCTCAGCTTACAGTGCTAACGATTAGCGGCTAACAGGCTAGCCCGCTCCCCTACAAGTTATTAGCCCGTACAGGCACAAACTAACCAGAGTTATTCAGCAGACATCTCCCACTGTAGTAAACAAAGCCATTACCTGATCAACCAGGGGCGAAACGGCCGATACTGAAGGTCTGACGGCCGGCTGAGGCTATTTGTTAGCCATTAGCCCGCTAACAGGCCTCAACCCGCGGGCAGAGCTCCGTTGGGCCCCGGGAGAGGGAGGCGACTTCCCGGATCGGCGCTAGGCTTTTTCGGCTCCATGATAGTTCAGTAGCTAACGCTGCTAGCTGCTCACCGGAGGTAGAGGGGAGGAGGCGGGACCATGGGCAAGGTGCTGCGTACTGTGTAGTGAGGGAGACGAGGATTGGATGGACTCACAGACCAACTCACGGACCAATTAATAGTCGCAGGTTCTCAGGTTTAATTGGTCAGCTAGTATGCAGCTTTTCAGCGGATATACTGAATGGATTTTTTTCATTCTTTTTGGTCTTTATACTGTGTAGATAGGACCATAGGACCATAACAGCCTCACAAACGGTGTTATTAATATGTACAAAGCTTCCAAATCATAGACCCTAGCTTTAAACCAATTTAAGGCAGTCCCTGTAATCCCAAGTAACATCTCTGATCTCTGTATAAGAACATCATGATCAATGGTGTCGAAAGCAGCACTAAGATCTAACAAAACAAGTACAGAGAGAAGTCCTTCATCTGAAGCTGAAAGTAGATCATTGGTTACTCTAACTAGAGCAGTCTCTGTGCTGTGATGAGCTCTAAATCCTGACTGAAAGTCCTCAAGCAGGCTATTGTCTTGAAGGAAGTCACCTAGCTGATCAGCTACCATTTTCTCCAGGATCTTTGAGGCAAATGGAAGGTTAGAAATAGGCCTGTAGTTAGCTAATGTTCCTGAATCGAGGCTAGGTTTTTTAGGGAGGGGTTTGATTACTGCTGTTTTAAAAGACTGTGGTACGTAGCCTGTTGATAGAGATATATTTACTGTCTCCAGCAACAACGGACAAACTAGAGGGAAGACCTCCTTGAACAGTTTAGTTGGAATAGGGTCTAAAAGGCAGGTTGATGATTTGGAGGAGGAGACCAGAGAATTTAGCTCCTGAAGGCTAATCGTAGAGAAACTGTCTAACTCAGGTCTAACTACTACTACATTTAGAGGTACGACAGGTTCAGCTGGAGATAGAGAGTTGCTAATTTTATCTCTGATTTTCAGAATTTTATCATTGAAAAAGCTCATAAAGTCCTCACAGCTCAGGGCTAGAGGAATCACAGGCTCAATAGAGCTCTGACTCTGTGTCAGCCTGGCTACAGTGTTGAAAAGGTATCTAGGGTTGTTTCTATTTTCTTCAATTAGTGAGGAGTAGTAGGCAGCTCGAGCATGTTTTAAGGCTCTCATGTAGTTATTATGACTCTCTCGCCAAAGTATATGTGACTCTTCCCCTTTTATCAGAGCGCCACATTCTCTCTAATTTACAGGTTGTTTGTTTAAGTGTACGAGTCTCTGAATTAAACCAAGGAGCTGTCCTCTGACGTTTAATACGTTTTTGTCTCAGTGGGGCAATTGAGTCCAAAGTGGATCTTAGTAGACTGGCTGAGTCATCAACAAGCTGATCCAGCTGAGTAGGGCTAAAGCTAATATCACAGTTATCGGTTGGCCAATTTATTGAGCTTAAGGCAGTAGGAATGGCTTCTTTGAATTTAGCCACGGCACCACTGGACAGATTTCTACTGCTCACAATTTTGCTGCAAAACGCAGAGTCTTCCAGGAGGATGCTGAAAGTTACTAAGACGTGGTCGGATAAAAATGGATTTTCAGGAAAAACTTTCAGTTCATTAATATCAAGGCCATATGCTAAAACCAAATCAAGAGTGTGATTAAAATGATGGGTAGCTTCATTAACAGACTGAATAAAGCCAACTGAGTCTATTAATGACATAAAAGCTGTGCTAAGACTATCACTCTCTTTGTCGACATGGATATTAAAATCACCTACAATGATTATTTTATCAGAGCTAATGACTAAGTTTGATATGTACTCAGAGAATTCTGATAAGAATTCAGAGTATGGGCCTGGAGGACGGTAAATTATCACAAATAGGACTGTCTGGCCGGTTTTTGAATCAGTATGAGATAAATTTAGAGTAAGGCTTTCAAAAGAAGTATATTTAGCCTTTGGTCTGTGATTGATTTGGAGGCAGGAATGATAAATAGCTGCTAAACCACCACCACGGCCTGTGTTGCGTGGTATATGAATATTTGAATGACTGGGAGGAGTGGATTCATTGAAACTGACATATTCTTCATCACGTAGCCATGTCTCAGTTAGACAGAATAAATCAATCTGATTTTCTGATATAAGGTCGCTCACCAGTAAAGATTTGGACCTCAGTGATCTAATATTTAAGAGACCACATCTGATTCTCTGATGTTTTAAAGCCACTATATTTGAAGGTTTTATTTTAATAAGATTTCTATGGTTGACACCTCTTTTATTTGTTTTTGTGTTAATATCTAGGTGAGCGTTGGGTCAGGGGACTGACACAGTCTCTATGGAATAATATTCCTCACTATTACAAAAGCCACAGCAGTTATCTAAGTGATTAACACAGCTGTCATAACAGTAATGGCAGGAAAACTGTCTTAGAGCAAGCGCAGAGGAGTGTGGAGGACTGCAGCTCTGCAACATGGTCTCATCTCTGAGAGGTCATAAGTGTGACTCTGCCATGTTTTTTGATAGGAGAGATGCACCAGCCAGAGTAGGATGGATGCCATCTCTTCCTATCAGGCCAGGTTTTCTCCAGAAGGTTGACGAATTGTCAATGAAGCCCACATCATTTGCTGGACACCACCTCGATAGCCAGCGGTTGAATGATGACATGCGGCTATACATATCATCACTGGTCAGATAAGGTATGGGGTCAGAGAAAATTACAGAGTCCGACATTTTCTTTGCAAAAGAGCACACTGATTCAATGTTTAATTTGGTAACTTCCGACTGGCGACGTCGGGAGTCATTCGTTCCGACATGGAGGACTATTCTAGCAAACTTACGTTTACTCTTTGCCAGCAACTTCAAATTTGCCTCAATGTCGCCCGCTCTGGCCCCTGGGATACACCTAACTATGACCGCTGACTTCGCTATCTTGACGTTTCTGACTATGAAGTCACCAATTATCAGTGTGTGTTCCCCTGTGGGCGGGTTACCACCATCACCGAGGGGAGAAAACCTGTTGGAAACGTGAACCGGATGGTGGGGTACCGAGTGGGTCTTCGACTTACGGCTATGCTTGCCGCGGACAGTGACCCAGCCATTACTAGCCGGGGGGGAGGCTAAGCTAACGCTAGTGCGGCCTGCACCGCTAGCTACGTCCTGCCTGCTCGCTATGGCTACGTAAGTGTGCTTTGATCCGGTGCAGAGCCGCTTCTCCAGATCGGACACCCTCGCCTCCAAATCTAGGAATAAGCTACACTTCTGACAAATACCGCTATCAGTAAAGGAGGCAGAGGAGTAGCTAAACATCTGGCACATCGGACAGGACAGAGCAGGAGCGGAGGGAGAAGCCATGCTAAGAGCTAAGCTAAGCTATGCTAAGCAGAAGAAAATAAAACTAAACGACCGCTTGAGAGAAGCTAGAGTGGTTACAGTAGACCTTAGTACGTTAGATCGAACGTAGATCGTAATCAATCAAAACAATTATAAGCTCAGATGGCAGATATTAGTCAGTCAAAGTTAGCATTAGCTGAACAGAGACAACACACTACAAACAGCACTGCACTGTGAAACAGGAAGTGACGAATACGCTCACCAGGAAGTGATGGGGTGCCTAGGAATTGATCACAGTAAAGAAAGATGTTTGTCTCTGACATACAACACCTTGCACTGAACCTCCTCAAAGACTTCCTCTATAGTGAAGTCATCCTGGGAGAAGGAGTTAAATACAGCCTTCACTGACGAACAATGGGCTTCAGCCTTAAAGCTTGTTCATTCATCCTCTATTTGCGCCCGCCACGGTCTCATTCAGTGTAAAATCCTTAACAAGGTTCATTATACCAATCAAATACTAGCCAGAATATACCCTGCCGTTAAGGATACCTGTAATAGATGTAATCTTTCACCAGCTAATCATGCCCATATGTTCTGGTCTTGTCCAAGTTTATCAACATTTTGGGATAAAGTTTTTGATACATTGAGCAAAGCATACAAACAAGTAATCCGCCCAAACTCACTTTCAGCCATTTTCGGCGTGTACCCAGACTGTGAGCTCCCTGTTGTATTAAAACGAGCTCTTGCTTTTACTACTCTGCTAGCTCGACGACTTATCCTGCTTGACTGGAAAATACCTCGCCCTCCATCATATGAAGTCCTTGGTAATCTCAAATTAGAAAAACTCAGATTCTCCTTGAGAAATGCTTCTACTATATTCCTGAAGACATGGAATCCCTTTCTGCTCTTCATAAATTCCCTTACCCTGACTTCTGGACTGAATGATGATTAAGTGACCTCTCTTTTGTCTCCTCATTTCTTTTTGCCAGCTGCTGTATCCTGTGATTGGACGCATTTATTACTATCGTTTCTTTTGTTTATCTGGGTTAAATTTTCTTTTTATCTTACTTACCATTCCTATTTATTTTATTTACATCATCACCACTGTCATTTATTATTATGTGTGTACATGTATGAACTCGTTTATCGTTATATGTAGGTGTATGTATGGTATGATGGCCTATTTGTGTCTCATTAGTTGCTGCCACGCGCATGCACATCCGTGCACGTTCACCAGCCCCATTTATTTTGGACCTGAAGTGGTTGGGTGGGGGGTGGGTGGAGGGAGGGAAAGTTGATGGCATTGCTGTAATTCTGTGCTTATCATGCTGTGCAACATGACATTGTTTGCCAAAATGGTAAAAGTTCAATAAAAGAGTTAAACTAAACTATAATGCGCCACACATTTTCAATGGGGGACAGGTCTGGACTACAGGCAGGCCAGTCTAGTACCCGCACTCTTTTACTACGAAGCCACGCTGTTGTAACACGTGCAGAATGTGGCTTGGCATTGTCTTGCTGAAATAAGCAGGGGCGTCCATGAAAAAGACGTTGCTTGGATGGCAACATACTGTATGTTGCTCCAAAACCTGTATGTACCTTTCAGCATTAATGGTGCCTTCACAGATGTGTAAGTTACCCATGCCTTGGGCACTAATACACCCCCATACCATCACAGATGCTGACTTTTGAACTTTGCTCCTATAACAGTCCGGATGGTTCTTTTCCTCTTTGGTCCGGAGGACACGACGACCACAGTTTCCAAAAACAATTGTAAATGTGGACTGGTCAGACCACAGAACACTTTTCCACTTTGCATCAGTCCATCTTAGATGAGCTCGGGCCCAGAGAAGCCGGCGGTGTTTCTGGGTGTTGTTGATAAATGGCTTTGGCTTTGCATAGTAGAGTTTTAACTTGCACTTACAGATGTAGACGAACTGTAGTTACTGACAGTGGTTTTCTGAAGTGTTCCTGAGCCCATGTGGTGATATCCTTTACACAGTGATGCCGGTTTTTGATGCAGTACCACCTGAGGGATCGAAGGTCATGGGCATTCAATGTTGGTTTTGGGCCTTGCTGCTTCCGTGCAGTAATTTCTCCAGATTCTCTGAACCTTTTGATGATATTACGGACCGTAGATGATGAAATCCCTAAATTCCTTGCAATAGCTGGTTGAGAAGTGTTGTTCTTAAACTGTTGGACAATTTGCTCACACATTTGTTCACAAAGTGGTGACCCTCGCCCCATCCTTGTTTGTGAATGACTGGGCATTTCAGGGAAGCTGCTTTTATACCCAATCATGGCACCCACCTGTTCCCAATTAGCCTGTTCACCTGTGGGATGTTCCAAATAAGAGTTTGATGAGCATTCTTCAACTTTCTCAGTCTTTTTTGCCACTTGTGCAGCTTTTTTGAAACATGTTGCAGGCGTCAAATTCCAAATGAGCTGATATTTGCAAAAAATAACAAAATTTACCAGTTTGAACATTAAGTATCTTGTCTTTGCTGTGTATTCAATTGAATATAAGTTGAAAGGGATTTTCAAATAATTGTATTCTGTTTTTATTTACGAGTTCCACAACCTGCCAGCTTCACTGGTTTTGGGGTTGTAGTTGTCCAGTCGCATCTGATGTCTGATTAAAACCTTTTGTCATAATGGAACTTTAACTGACGACAGCTGGAAGTGTGATGCAAACTAATGAGTTCACATCTCTCAAACCAGCCACAAACAGTCTCATCACCCGATACGGCGTTTATATCCAGCTTCTCTCATCTCTTGAAATTGAAAGAAAAGAAGAGAAACATGATAGAGAAAGAAAGACAGAACGGGTGGTGGTCTGAGTGGTGCCATGTGAGGACGTGCTTTTCATTAAGCTCCTTGCCAAAGCTATTATTACATCTAGAAGCAACTATTTAAAGGAATATTACACCCAAAGAATGATATACCTTAATTTTCTACTCACCCTCATGCTGAGCAACACTCTGGAGCACTTTTTTGATGTCTCAAATGCAGCTGGAGGTCCGGGGTGATTTTCGCTGTGAACAAACCTCCATCTAACAGGGGACGACAGAGCCCGAAGAAAAAGGTCCATAAAAGTCCACAAAAACGTGCCTTATTTTCCTCCATACTGCTCGTCCGCTGTAATCCAAGTGTCCTGAGCGGGTAACGTCCATAATTAATTCGAAACGAGGTCATTTAGTACATTTTTCGAGCCTAAACAGTGCTGTAGCGTACTTTCGCAGTGCACGTCTATGCGCGCTCCCTGCACTACGCTCCCGTCTGGATTGGTCTGCCGCGGCTGCGTAGTGCAGGGAGCGCGCATAGACGTGATTAGAATGATTTATTGAAACAAAACTTTAAAATAGCTCTTGAGAGGGCCAAACAGGACCTTGTCCATTGGTCAAGACTCCATATGTGACTTGCCAACAGGATCAATTCTGTCAAGATGATAATTATGTCAAGGTTTTTATTGTTGTTTCCTACAGTGCCTGTTTTATCCCAAAGTCATTTTTTAAAGAGTTATATAAATCCATATTCATCTTTTTATGTGCCATTCAGTAGATTAGAAAGGCACATCTTGAGAGTATGAAAAAGGCTGGAGGCTTACCCCCAAATTCCACAAAACGTGAAAATGTTGCGCCGCATAGTGCCATGATCTGGCTCTAACAGACAAACCCCACTGAGAGCTGATCCCCAGAGAGCCAGAAGCTCTCACTTTGTTTCTCTGAGGTCCCTTCGCCGGCCCCAACCACATAGCTTTGTGATTTATTTCACTTCTATCTGCCTATATCCTTGAAGAAAGAATTTTTGGTGTCATATATACAATGTTACATTTTTCTGTACCCCCACGATTCACTTTTCTTTGCCCATGGTGTTGTGCTGCCTCTGGGATCGACCAACTGACTGCTGACCTGATTGATGCTCGTGACTCCACTTTTGACATAATGACAAGCTATTGAGGAAATTTACATTCAAGAGTCTGTGCAATATGTTTTCTTTTAAATACTTCTGGATAGTCCACATGTTGACTTCCTGTCTGGTGAGTTCTTAACAACAGTAAATTTATGAGTGGAATCTGACTGATAGACTAGAATGGGAGCTAAGAGCTCTGCAGTATATTCTAAGGGCGCCGCGTGGCGCTTTCGCATTGTGTAGAATTTGGGGGTTAGCACTACCAAATTTGAAATGCTGAGTCTGCATTTCAAAATATTGCTATCCAACTTTATTCTACTTTTTCTACCGTACAGAACTTGGCACTTTTCACAGCCTTCAAATTTTCTCAGATTTTCACAGAAAAAAATTCAGCAATTCAGCATGTCCCAGAGAATTGTTCTTGTATTTTTCACATGTTTAACTGTTATAGTCTTTACTCTTACAGTAAAAAATGTTTTCCGCAGAAAAAACTAAAAATGAATGGGACATTTCTGCAACTCTGCTAAAAACTTTGACGTTCCACAAATAAGGCATACTTCCACCTTCAGACTTCATTTGTACTTTCAAAGATGCACTGATTTCTCAGCTATTATTACATATCTTCAGCTTTTTGCTGGCTGCTACAATTTTTAAATATGATGTTTTTAAGCAACACCAAGTTTTGAGAAAATCTGTGTTCTTAGAGCATGTCACGTGACTTCTTAGACCATAACGCCTGCTGCGGACTCAGCAGATTTATTCTGATATTACTTCGTCAAACCGTCCTCCACAGACATGATTTATACATCAAAACATCGACTACCTTCTCCTCTTACATGTGAAATCCGTTTCAAAGTTTAATCCAGCATTGTTTTGTCTTAGTGAGCTTCAGAGACATGCCGACAAAGGTATGCTGCAAAATCCTTCATCTGCGCTAATGCACATATTCACCTCTGGGCAGCTGGGTGCTTTACTTTGAAGCCCATTTTTAACTCATCACCGTGTCAACATTTTCTACAGTTAAGGAATAAAACCTACATCAGTGGCTTCAGCAGGTTCTTGGGGTGCTCACAGTGCAATCCCTTTTTTGATATCTATCACGGTTTTGGCACAGCGAGTGTTCGTGTGCCTGGAAGTACCCAGCTTTATTTCCCGGCTCCGTACATGTATAACAGTGTGATCAAACACTCTGCATTATGAGCCTAATCTGTACACATACAACAGTGACTGTAAATCATGTGCCATGCCAACGGTAGGGAGTGCAATTTTTGAATCGAAGATAGTGAGTTCGAATCTTGGTGTCATGTAACATTTTCCCTCCGTTTGTAATAGAAGCGCTTCATTTTTACAGCTGCGTGCTGCTGACCATTCGTCTGGATGAACACATCAGTTTTTAACGTTTGTACTCTTATACAAATGGGAGATTAATTCAGAGAGCTGACAGTCTCTCTCTCCCTCTCCTCTGTAGTCCTCTGTTACGCCCGTCTTTCCGCTGCCACAACAAACAAGGAGGGCAGAACTCGTCAGTAATCACAGCAAATACTGGTTCCAAAACAAACAAGGAATGTTTTACGACAAAACAGAATCATCACAATTGAAAGGAACATGCCACCTCGGAGGAAAAGTTCATTATGTCAGAGGCTTTACAGCCGCTCATGGACACAGACTCGGACAACCCACTCTATGATGCTCTTTTGGACGATTTTGAAAATTAAAGGAAATGGAGAAACAGACCTACAGCTTATGTCCACAGCTGCGGTGAAACTGAAACAGCAGAGGTTCTTGAGAGAGAAGACACGGAGATCACAGAGTGCAGCAGCAGGAGACGAGTGAGAGGAGATAAACTGTTGTAATAATCACAGAAAAGGAAAACTCTTATTTTATTTTAATTAACTCATGCATGTTTTAGTGTTATCTAAAAACGATGTGCATTCTCTGCATGAAATGTTTTTTTACATTGTGAACTTTACGTCATGTGCGCGCTTCCAATGTTCTCTGTGTGACTGCTTCAGCTCGGAGGCAGAGCAGGAAGTGGCTGGGTCTTTAGCTGTGAGCTCACTCATGAGGAGCTCTATCATCTGTAGCTTGCCTACCGGTGAGAGAAAAGCAGGGGCTGAGGGCTGGGCGCTTCATAGGTTGTCAGTCTTACATCAGCTTCGCAATCCGTCTTTATCAAAGCTATCACGGCTTTTCACAGTAAAAACTCCACATCAGTGCTCTCTGCACGTATATGACTTACACGAATGTCTCCGCTCCTGCTGCCTGACAGGCATTGCTGCCATTTGGCTCAGGGGTAAAATTATTGCCTGTTATGCCAACAGTCTGGATTCAAATCCTGGTAGAATTGGGCATGTTAAATGACGTGCACAGTCTTCATGGCTTTCACTTTAAGAGACAGTCTTGAGTAGTTTTACATATTGAGCACAAATGTTCTTGTATTTTCACTGGATTAAATGCAACACTTTTAAAAGACAAAAATACTTTTGGCTGATTGTTTTACATTGAAATGAATGGGACATTTATGCAGTTCTGCTGAAAATGCTTCCACTTCTGAGCTCTACACATTTGGTATAGTTACACCTTACATACTACATTTTTGCTATAACATTAATTTTCACTCTCAATTATTTTAGAGATGATTGGATTTATACATATGCATCATTTTATTCAGACATACTTACATAAACAGAAATATACCTAAAATGAAATGAATCTTTTCATTTACATATGAACTTACTCAGATATATACATAGATCCATCACATCATACAAACATACATGCACAAATGCAGATATACACTAATGAACATAATTATTTATACACACAAATGCACACATACATCAACAGAAATGTATCCATACTCTTTTTCTTTCTTTAGAATGCTTCTTTCAGAACAGATTTCAGACTTCTGCTACTGATTCAGTCTTTGTCATTTTAGGTCTTATCAATTTACCTCTTTTAACGATTGTAACTCCTTCAGGGTGGACAAGAATATCTGCAGCCTTATGTAATTTTGTTTGCCTTAATTCATTTTTAGCTTTCTTTCACAACTGTTAACATTTCTATTTAGAATACTCCAGTTGTAAGCCTTGCTTTACTGCTTCCAACTTCTTATACCACATTTTCAGCTTTATTTGCACTGGCTTTAGAAATTTCATTTCACATTTCCAGCATTCACACTCAGCATTTCAACACATTTGCTGCAAGGAAATGCAAATTCTCTAGATTAACTTGGAATTCCTGACAACAGACACTGCTCCTTTTACTTTATTTACTTGCAATATCTGTAATTCACTAGAATTTATATCATTTCTAGCTTTGTTTTGTTTTATTATTACTATTTGTATGCATATGTTGATTTATTTTTATATATGTGTATTCTGTGACTGCTGTTTGCAGCCTTGTTGATTGGTTGATTGTTTTGTATGTTTGCTGTATAAAAGCAAATAAAAATATCTGAAAAAAATGTAAGTCACTCTGTGTCCCAAGGATTCACCTGTGATTGCCCATATATCTCTGTGACAATTTTTATTCTCAACATCATCTAAAAAGATGGAGAATATTATTTTTACCATTATTGCATGGAGGATGAGGAGTAGATTATGGAAAGCCCTTTGAGCATTTATTTGATATCAGTGATATCAACCCTTGTTCAGCTCTACTAGTACTCAAATTTGCAGTACATGTACTCAATTTTGGTTTACTAGTGTGCAAGTAGACTTTACTAGTAAAGCAAAAAGTGTCACTAGTAGTACTAGTGAAGCAAAAATGTAGTACTACTAGTAGACCAATATGGAAAGCCGTTTGAGCATTTATTTGATATCAGTGATATCAACCCTTGTTCAGCTCCACTAGTAATCAAATTTGCAGTACATGTACTCAATTTTACTTTACTAGTGTGCAAGTACACTTTACTAGTAAAGCAAAAAGTGTCACTAGTAGTACTAGTGAAGCAAAAATGGTCACTAGTAATACTAGTAGACCAAAAAACGTTCACTAGTACTACTAGTAGACTGTTTTTAGTCTACTAGTGCTACTAGTGAACTTAAAAATGTTCACTAGTACTACTAGTAAGCCTTATATGCTAATTAGTGGGCGGAAAAAAACAAATTCAGGCTTCCCATTGGCTTTTGAAAATTCAACCACCAATCAGGGTGTCTGCTTTAGTAAAAATCCCTCCTACTTCATTTGCATTAGGTCTACTAGTACTACTAGTGAATGTTTTGACTTTACTAGTACAACTAGTAAACAAAAAATATTCTACTAGTACTACTAGTAAGCTATTTTGGGTTTACTAGTAGTACTAGTGAGCCAAATTATTGTTTTACAAGTAAAGGTTTTTGGCGCACTAGTGCGCAAGTAGACCTTACTAGTAAGGCAAAATTGTCTACTAGTAGACAATTTTATGTCACTAGTACTACTAGTAGACTAAGGAAATGTTACTAGTAAAAACTCAAAGCTTTATGGAAAGCCCTTTGAGCATTTATTTGATATCAGTGATATCAACTATGGAAAGCCTTTTGAGCATTTATTTGATATCAGTGATATCAACCCTTGTTCAGCTCTACTAGTAATCAAATTTGCAGTACATGTACTCAATTTTAGTTTACTAGTGTGCAAGTAGACTTTACTAGTAAAGCAAAAAGTGTCACTAGTAGTACTAGTGAAGCAAAAATGGTCACTAGTACTACTAGTAGACCAAAAAACGTTCACTAGTACTACTAGTAGACTCTTTTTAGTCTACTAGTGCTACTAGTGAACTTAAAATGTTCACTAGTACTACTAGTAAGCCTTATATGCTAATAAGTGGGCGGGAAAAAGCAAATTCAGGCTTCCCATTGGCTTTTGAAAATATAGCCACCAATCAGGATGTCTGCTGTAGTAGTAATCCCTCCTACTTCATTTGCATTAGGTCTACTAGCACTACTAGTGAATGTTTTGGCTCTACTAGTACTACTAGTAGACAAAAAATATTCTACTAGTACTACTAGTAAGCTATTTTGGGTTTACTAGTGGTACTAGTAAACATAAAAATGTTTTACTTGTAAAGGTTTTTGGCGCACTAGTGCGCAAGTAGACCTTACTAGTAAGGCAAAATTGTCTACTAGTAGACAATTTTATGTCACTAGTACTACTAGTAGACTTCTGAAATGTTTAGTAAGTTTACTTGCACACTATAGTGCTAAAATTGAGTACATGTACTGCAAAATTGTACTAGTAGAGCTGAACAATTGATATCACTGATATCAAATATGCTGTTGATATCACTAGTAGACTTAAAATGTCAATAGTAAAACTATTTTCTACTAGTACTACTAGTAGACTCATATGGAAAAACCTTTGACTACTAGTATCAGTGATATTTTGTCTCTACTACTAGTAAATTTGTACATGCACTAGTACTACTAGTAGACTAACTTGTGTCACTAGTAGTACTAGTAGCACACTAGTAACTACTAGTAGCATCACTAGTACTACTAGTAGACTCTACTAGTAGTACTAGTGAGACAAATTTCACTAGTACTACTAGTATTATATGCTAAAAGTGGAAAAGCAAAGGCTTCCCATTGGCTTTTCAAAAGCCAATTGGAAGCCTGAATTTGCTTTTTCCTCCTACTTCATTAGCATATAAGGTCTACTAGTAGTACTAGTGAACATTTTCTACTAGTACTACTAGTAGACAAAAAATATTCTACTAGTACTACTAGTGAAGCTATTTTGAGTCTACTAGTAGTACTAGTGACCATGTTTTACTTCACTAGTACTAGTGCGCAAGTATTATGTAAGCAAAATTAACTAGTGACTTTTTGCTAGTACTACTAGTAGACTAAGGAAATGTCTACTAGTAAACTAGTACTAGTGTACTGCAAAATTGCCTACTAGTAGGCTATTTTGCTTCACTAGTAGGTCTACTATGCACTAGATATCAAAACCTAAATGCTCAAAGGGCTAGTACCACTAGTAAACTCAAAATAGCTTACTAGTAGTACTAGTAGAATATTTTTTGTCTACTAGTAGTACTAGTAGAGCCAAAACATTCACTAGTAGTACTAGTAGACCTAATGCAAATGAAGTAGGAGGGATTTTTACTAAAGCAGACACCCTGATTGGTGGCTATATTTTCAAAAGCCAATGGGAAGCCTGAATTTGCTTTTTCCTGCCCACTTATTAGCATATAAGGCTTACTAGTAGTACTAGTGAACATTTTAAGTTCACTAGTAGCACTAGTAGACTAAAAAGAGTCTACTAGTAGTACTAGTGAACGTTTTTTGGTCTACTAGTAGTACTAGTGACCATTTTTGCTTCACTAGTACTACTAGTGACACTTTTTGCTTTACTAGTAAAGTCTACTTGCACACTAGTAAACTAAAATTGAGTACATGTACTGCAAATTTGATTACTAGTAGAGCTGAACAAGGGTTGATATCACTGATATCAAATAAATGCTCAAAGGGCTTTCCATAGACTAAGGAAATGTTACTAGTAAAAACTCAAAGCTTTACTAGTAGTACTAGTGACTTAAAATTGCCTACTAGTAGGCTATTTTGCTTCACTAGTAATGTCTACTTGCGCACTAGTGTGCCAAAAACCTTTACAAGTAAAACATTTTTTTTGTCTACTAGTACTACTAGTGAACTCAAAATAGCTTACTAGTAGTACTAGTAGAATATTATGGAAAGCCGTTTGAGCATTTATTTGATATCAGTGATATCAACCCTTGATAAGCTCTACTTGTACTCAAATTTGCAGTACATGTACTCAATTTTGGTTTACTAGTGTGCAAGTAGACTTTACTAGTAAAGCAAAAAGTGTCACTAGTAGTACTAGTGAAGCAAAAATGGTCACTAGTACTACTAGTAGACCAAAAAACGTTCACTAGTAATACTAGTAGACTCTTTTTAGTCTACTAGTGCTACTAGTGAACTTAAAAATGTTCACTAGTACTACTAGTAAGCCTTATATGCTAATAAGTGGGCGGGAAAAAGCAAATTCAGGCTTCCCATTGGCTTTTGAAAATATAGCCACCAATCAGGGTGTCTGCTTTAATAGTAATCCCTCCTACTTCATTTGCATTAGGTCTACTAGTACTACTAGTGAATGTTTTGGCTCTACTAGTACTACTAGTAGACAAAAAATATTCTACTAGTACTACTAGTAAGCTATTATGGAAAGCCCTTTGAGCATTTATTTGATATCAGTGATATCAACCCTTGTTCAGCTCTACTAGTAATCAAATTTGCAGTACATGTACTCAATTTTGGTTTACTAGTGTGCAAGTAGACTTTACTAGTAAAGCAAAAAGTGTCACTAGTAATACTAGTGAAGCAAAAATGGTCACTAGTACTACTAGTAGACCAAAAAACGTTCACTAGTAATACTAGTAGATCTTTTTAGTCCACTAGTACTACTAGTAGACTTAAAATGTTCACTAGTACTACTAGTAAGCCTTATATGCTATGTAATGCTAACTGGGCGGAAAAGCAAATTCCAGGCTTCCCATTGGCTTTTGAAAATATAGCAACCAATCAGAGTGTCTGCTTTAGTAAAATCCCTCCTACTTCATTTGCATTAGGTCTACTAGTACTACTAGTGAATGTTTTGGCTCTACTAGTACTACTAGTAGACAAAAAATATTCTACTAGTACTACTAGTAAGCTATTTTGAGTTTACTAGTGGTACTAGTAGACATAAAAATGTTTTACTTGTAAAGGTTTTTGGCGCACTAGTGCGCAAGTAGACCTTACTAGTAAGGCAAAATTGTCTACTAGTAGACAATTTTATGTCACTAGTACTACTAGTAGACTAAGGAAATGTTACTAGTAAAAACTCAAAGCTTTACTAGTAGTACTAGTGACTTAAAATTGCCTACTAGTAGGCTATTTTGCTTCACTAGTAATGTCTACTTGCGCACTAGTGTGCCAAAAACCTTTACAAGTAAAACATTTTTTTTGTCTACTAGTACTACTAGTAAACTCAAAATAGCTTACTAGTAGTACTAGTAGAATATTTTTTGTCTACTAGTAGTACTAGTAGACTTAAAAATGTTCACTAGTATCACTAGTACACCAAAATTATGTTTACTAGTACTACTAGTAAAGCAAAAAAGTCTACTAGTAATACTAGTAAAACCAAAATGTTTACTAGTAGTACTAGTGGCCCTAAATGCTAATGAAGGGGCCGGACAAGGATGTCTCCTATTGGTGCTCCTGTTACAACTCCACCCAGCCAAAATTTAACCCTTTAAAGGCTGCTTAGTTTTTATTTGGGCTTTCTGACAGCTTCTTTATAACTTTTATGTAGAGTTAAGCAGGAAAGTGTATATAATTCTGGATGGATAAATAGCAGTGACATGATATTGAATTGTTTAAAATGATCTGGCTCCAAATTGACCTCAAAACCCTCATAATTATAGATGAGTTATTATCTTTTTACACACACACACACACACATATGTAACCCAGGTTATATAAGTGTTTTTTTTTTATTTATTTTTTTGGGGGCTTAAATTGTTTAGTCTGAGATCTCCCGCTGTGGCCCTCGGAACCTCCATAGCCCCAGAATTTGGTGTAGTTATTAGGTTAATTTACTTTTGATTTATATTGATGATTTAGCATCAGATTAATTCTCAGATACTCACCCATGCACCGTAAATGACTGAACCAATAAGGACACACCCCAGTATTCATAAGCATCCGGTTCACGAGGGCTCTTCCTTTTCACTTCGAATGAATCCTGAGGCACAGCGGGAGGTCTCCAGAGAGTGTTGCATTTGTGACAACACATGTCAACGGTGAGCCGTATTTTATTGTATGTATTTTCTTGTTTGGTTTTTGTAATCAGTTAAGGTGCCCGCGGTACACGCGGCACGCGATCCATTTCAGATTTGTTTGTTAGTGTTATTTTGTTTGGGTAAGAAATGATTGATTTATTTTACATTTCTATAGGTCAGGTTTTTTTTTTTTTTGATTCCCAAACTCACCTTTGAGAAGAAATGAAGATGATGGCGAGCTAGGACTGTGTATTATCCCCACCGTGCGCATTGAGTCCACACGGTTCTCATCCCGGCGGATCCCAAGCGCCCCCCTCCAAAAGGATTTTCTCGATGGACTTTTTTTTTTGTTGTTTTGTCTCCCCCTTTTCATTTAAGGACTCCTCACAGTTTGTTGTTGTATTCTTTGTTAATTGTCTTCAAAAATAATATACTTTATTTACCTGAATTTCTAAATTTGTCTGTTTCATTTCACACATTCATTTTTGAGCTTCTTTGAGACGAGCCTAAGTTAAAATATTTTCCTTCCCTTTACACTTGTCTGATTCATTTAAAATTATCTTAAAAAGGTTTAAGAAATAAATTTAAGTACACCTTAACAATAATTTGATTGAATTTAAAATACAGAGAGAATTTAATTTTCCTTAACTAAAACTAATTTTCTTTACAGAGAATTTAAAATTTCCTTAAATAATTTTTCTTGAATTCTTTAACTGAATTAAGATTTAATGCTAGCCCTACTCAACTAGCCCTATTCAAAAGGTGATACTTATATTTCTTTTTTGTTTCCCTTAAAAATAGAGATTTATCATTTCATTTAAATAAATTAATGTAACTCTATCTAGTCGTTACACACACACACACACACAAATATATATATGTATATATATATGTGTACATATGTGTGTGTGTATATGTGTGTATATATATATATATATATATATATATATATATATATATATATATATATATATATATATATATATATATATAAATATATATATATATAAATTGCGTTTCATCAGTTTCATGAATAAATACATCTATTTTTCAGAGAACTTTAAGTAGAGGTTTAAACAAGGTCTGTTGTTAAAAGGTTAAAACTC